>JAFMSR010000017.1:10059579-10178527 GCA_022818135.1 Saxidomus purpurata
TGAGATCCCTGATACAATTCAAACTCACTCTCATCACGCTTACCATGAAACTTCCCCCACATACATTCCGCCTCATGCTAACATTTTACCACGTAATACTTACTCGGTAACTCCGCCCCGAAGAGAGATATTGGTATGGCAGCGATGGCAAACAAAACTGATGCAATAACAAAACCTACCCACCACGCCCCTACCCATCGGGGGTCGTCGGAATTTATTCGGACACTGAAATCAAGAAAGAAGAATTAAATTTGCAAATATCTAACAAGTCGGTTTATCAACAAATTCACGGTATGAGGGTAACTTTTCACCATGAATATGAAATGTTCAGAATTTAGCAGTAGCACGACTTTCAAAAGTCAAAGCTACTCGATGTGGCGTTTCATCTTTCGCCATGATGGTTCTCCTTATAAAAAGGTGAAGAAAAAATACAACACAAAAAGTGTTTAACTTACTCAGAAGAAGGCACTGTATCAAAGTCTACATAAATTTCCAGTAACTTGCCGCCAATAATGTACCCCATTGCCGGCCCTAATGTCGCAAATACATACATTATACCTACAAAACAGAAATAAAACCGTGCTAACCAATGTTAAAGTAGATCAAAACACTGCTTGGGTTTCTAAACAACAAACAGGTCTAACTTCACTTTTACAATCAATAGTTTAAACTCGGTTTACAACAAGCTTATATATCTGGTATACTAGGCATGGTATATTCTGCAAGTCTCTATGGACCTTTTGTCAGTGTCATAAATGTGCATTTGATTCGAATGAAATACATATTTATACTAAATTTTATTGTTGTATATGTGTATGTTGCCTGTCACTGAAGTATTTGATAATACATTCCTGATAAAAATTATGTACTAAAAATAAGAACTAATCACAACGTATATATACCAGTTTATACATTTGTTGAAAGAAAGAGTCCTATATTTTCAAGTGTATAATGGGGCGGGTATGTGTGAACAGCATTTTTGCATAACAAGTTTCTTAAAGACAATTAAAAGGTCCTTCATAAGTGACGCCCTCCCCCCAAACCGCAGGTGGTCAAATATCTTAATCGTTTTATTGCCCCTTATCAGTTTTAATCCTCTCTGATTAGGTCCAGCAGCGTGTCAGTAGACTTGATATGTAGTACAATAGTAGAACCATAAATTTTATTGATTTGTACAGATAATTGATTTATAACTTATTTCCTGTTGTTTATATAAACTGTTTTATACGGAAGCCCAATAGTGCCACTTTGTTTTTTTTAAATGGATTTTTTCAACATAATTGTTTTGAAAATTCAAGATACTAAGTTGAATATTCAAGATACTAAGTTGAAAATTCAACTTAAAACTATTTAAGTTGAAAATTCAAGATACAAAGTTGAATATTCAAGATACTAAGTTGAAAATTCAACTTACTAAGTTAAATATTCAAGATACTAAGTTGAATATTCAACTTACTAAGTTGAATATTCAAGATACTAAGTTGAATATTCAAGATACTAAGTTGAAAATTCAACATACTAAGTTGAAAATTCAACTTACTAAGTTGAAAATTCAACATACTAAGTTGAATATTCAAGATACTAAGTTGAAAATTCAACTTACTAAGTTGAAAATTCAAGATACTAAGTTGAATATTCAACTTACTAAGTTGAAAATTCGACTTACTAAGTTGAATATTCAAGATACTAAGTTGAATATTCAAGATACTAAGTTGAATATTCAAGATACTAAGTTGAAAATTCAACTTACTAAGTTGAATATTCAAGATACTAAGTTGAAAATTCAACTTACTAAGTTGAATATTCAAGATACTAAGTTGAATATTCAAGATACTAAGTTGAATTCAAACTTCTAGTTGAATATTCAAGATACTAAGTTGAAAATTCAACTTACTAAGTTGAATATTCAAGATACTAAGTTGAAAATTCAACTTACTAAGTTGAATATTCAAGATACTAAGTTGAATATTCAAGATGCTAAGTTGAAAATTCAACTTACTAAGTTGAAAATTCAAGATACTAAGTACTAAAATCAGTAACTTGAATTTTCAACTTAGTAAGTTGAATTTTCAACTTAGTATCTTGAATTTTCAACTTAGTAAGTTGAATATTCAACTTAGTATCTTGAATATTCAACTTAGTATCTTGAATATTCAACTTAGTAAGTTGAATTTTCAACTTAGTATCTTGAATATTCAACTTAGTAAGCTGAATATTCAACTTAGTATCTTGAATTTTCAACTTAGTAAGTTGAATTTTCAACTTAGTAAGTTGAATTTTCAACTTAGTATCTTGAATATTCAACTTAGTAAGTTGAATATTCAACTTAGTATCTTGAATATTCAACTTAGTAAGTTGAATTTTCAACTTAGTATCTTGAATATTCAACATAGTATCTTGAATTTTCAACTTAGTATCTTGAATTTTCAACTTAGTAAGTTGAATTTTCAACTTAGTAAGTTGAATTTTCAACTTAGTATCTTGAATATTCAACTTAGTAAGTTGAATATTCAACTTAGTATCTTGAATTTTCAACTTAGTAAGTTGAATTTTCAACTTAGTAAGTTGAATTTTCAACTTAGTATCTTGAATATTCAACTTAGTAAGTTGAATATTCAACTTAGTAAGTTGAATATTCAACTTAGTATCTTGAATATTCAACTTAGTATCTTGAATATTCAACTTAGTAAGTTGAATATTCAACTTACTAAGTTGAATATTCAAGATACTAGTTGAAAATTCAACTTACTAGTTGAATATTCAAGTACTAAGTTGAATATTCAAGATACTAGTTGAAAATTCACTTACTAGTTGAAAATTCAAGATACTAAGTACTAAAATCAGTAACTTGAATTTTCAACTTAGTAGTTGAATTTTCAACTTAGTATCTTGAATTTTCAACATAGTAGTTGAATATTCAACTTAGTATCTTGAATATTCAACTTAGTATCATGAATATTCAACTTAGTAAGTTGAATTTTCAACTTAGTATCTTGAATATTCAACTTAGTAAGCTGAATATTCAACTTAGTATCTTGAATTTTCAACTTAGTAAGTTGAATTTTCAACTTAGTAAGTTGAATTTTCAACTTAGTATCTTGAATATTCAACTTAGTAAGTTGAATATTCAACTTAGTATCTTGAATATTCAACTTAGTAAGTTGAATTTTCAACTTAGTATCTTGAATATTCAACATAGTATCTTGAATTTTCAACTTAGTATCTTGAATTTTCAACTAGTAGTGAATTTTCAACTTAGTAAGTTGAATTTTCAACTTAGTATCTTGAATATTCAACATAGTATCTTGAATTTTCAACTTAGTATCTTGAATTTTCAACTTAGTAAGTTGAATTTTCAACTTAGTAAGTTGAATTTTCAACTTAGTATCTTGAATATTCAACTTAGTAAGTTGAATATTCAACTTAGTAAGTTGAATATTCAACTTAGTATCTTGAATATTCAACTTAGTATCTTGAATATTCAACTTAGTAAGTTGAATATTCAACTTAGTAAGTTGAATTTTCAACTTAGTATCTTGAATATTCAACTTACTATCTTGAATTTTCAACTTAGTTATGTTGAAAAAATCAATTAAAAAACAAACAAAGTGGCACTATTGGGCTTCCGTAGTTTTATATAATAATGACATTTTATTTTTATTGCAGGATATGAAAAATATTTTAGATAAATGCAGTAAACTGTGATTTTAAAGTTATACTGAGAAAGTTAATATGCTAAAGTAATTAAGCACCTTCCTGTGGTGTGCCTGAATGCATTTTTGATGTATAAAGAATCCTTCTGACTATTTATTTCTTTGTAAATTATAAGTGCAACTGAATGCTTCTTCTAATAGTAAAATAAGCTAAAACTAAATTTCTCTTATGTATCAAGTGTAACATCTAATCTTAGTGATAATTGGTTTGTTGTAAGAGTAATTGATTGAGTATTTAAAACATTACTCAATCTAACTTTGAAATCACAGTTATTTTTCAGAAAACTAAAAGTAAATTAAAAAGTTTATGTTTCTGTCATATAAGAAAATAATTTTGATATAATAACTGTAAGTGTTGATTTTTTTAGAATCTAATTTGACTGGGAATTACGTACCTAAAAGGTAACTGATAAAATAGAATAATAACATCTTATGAAGGTCTTAAAATTTATGTATAACTAACATCACTCTTCTACATTATCTGTACATAATGTAAGGAAGTTATACAGTAGCTGAAAATGATAAACAGAAGCTAGTCTACCAGTGACCAGTCATGTTAACTGACATCTACTGTGAATTCCCATGGCTGACTGGACCCCTGTGGTGAATATCCCACATTCCTGTTCAATTGTCTTTAAAATATGTAATATCCTTCAGGGACATACTTACCCATATACATTGGTAAACTACTGGCTGGAACACTGTCATCGATCAGGGACACTCCGACCGTATACAGCGTAGTGCCTCCAAACCCGTGAAGAAGCTGGCCAAGAACAAAAACATAAAGGTAATGCTGCAGGTCAGAGGCACTGTTACATTCTGAAGATTTTTCTGTAATGAAAAGTTAAAAAAAAAATTGTAATCACATTACACATTTGTATTAACTTCTTAGACGAAAGAAGTTAACTGGGTTTAACTTCCGTCCGAGAAAGACTTCCAATTAAGAAAATCTTATCAAAAGGACTAAAAGTGAGTAGAGATAAGTATTACAGACACTAATGACGTGAAAATTGTATTTGTTTTAATTAAGATCCAATTATGGAAAAGGAGTGTTGAAGCGATGTAGTTTCTGAGTAAACAAAATTAAAAAGTCACCGACTATAGAATCTGCAATCTAAAAGAGACACACACTTAGCATTACTTGTGGCAAATATCGATTGCTTACACCAATGTTTGTGGCAACTGTTGGTAATTTCTAACGGTACTGTTTTTTCTTGTCTGTTATATTATTAGTAAGAATCTGTAACGTGTTACATTAATTACCTTCTTTACTACATGCTAATGTTACATTCTGTCCCCATTCGTACTTTCCGGACGAAAAATGCGGCAGTGCCATAACAAACGACCCTACCGCCATTGTCAAACATGCCGATGCCAACAATTTCGCTTTCTGGCGTCCAGATCCCATGAAACCGATAAAGATTCCCAAAAATGCCGCTGACAAGTCGTATGAACTTGAAATCATGCCCACGCGGCTGCTTGGCAACTGAAAGCGCCTTTCCACCGAGGTTGTGCTGACATTGTTTATACCATTAATGACAAATCCTAAAATCAAATTGGAAAGTTGATAGTTGCAGTGAGTAGCCATTCTCGTACCGGTAATCCATAGCTTTTAACTAACAACTAAAACAGTGTTTATTATACTGAACAGGAAACATTTAAAAGATAGTATTATTTATTATATTTTGTTGCTATGGTAGCGACATAATTCATAAAAAGATGCAATAACAACTAATAGTATATGGCAATTAAAAACAATCTTTGAAACACAAGAACTGCTTTAAAACCACTTCGCCAATTCGACATTTGGTCGGAAAACGAAATAAACTGAGCCTCCAAGTAATATGAGGGAAAATTAGAAATTTCGCCAAATTACGTTCAATATCATCGAACTTTATTATTCATTTCAAGTCCGCAAGACACAAGACAACAACAATTTTAATTGTTTTAAGAACTTACCTTGTGCCATTGAGAAAAAAGATAAGAAAAGCAGCAGACATTTTGGGTTGTTGAGTTTCTGCAGACACTGTGGACGGCATGACCAGTATCCACAGCGTGTGTCCGCTTCATCCTTACTGCTTCTACCCTGGTTTAAAAGATAACACATGGTCATTGATTTGGTTCTGAGAAGTTAGGAAGTTTATTTCTAATTATATGTAGCCTTTATTCACGTTGTGTAGGCCTATACATGTATGCAAACATTCGATTAACTGGTTCAGTGCAGAGGAGCGGATATGGTTGAAGTAGGAGGTAAGTGTTGATATGCCTTGCTGAGTACAATAATACGTTGATACATTAATAACACGCGGTAGTAAAGAAAAAAAACATAAACATACAAAGATTTCATTTTCTTCAAGTCATTTTTTTTAATGTTTTAAAGGCGCCTGATCACTTTTGGTGTTGCAATTACTTCTGGCACTTATATATTACCAAGAAATATGTCCTACCATTGCAACGACTTTTATTTACAAAAAAAAACAACAAACATTCTAAACGCTGCTTTTATAAAAAAATAAGATAAAAAGAAGTGCTCCCTAACAACACTTTTTCTTGAAGAGACGAAATGAATACGACGAACTCGGAGGCATGGGTGGAGCAAACAAAACACAGCTTCGTCATTATTCTATCAGTTCATTAATCATTGAACATATTCAAAGTGATCATGTGGTTTTAACAAAGTTAAACTTACCTCTTCCTCCAGTAATTGAATTGAATTACACATCTTTCTGCACGGGTAGGTGCAACACCTCTAACGCAATTTTGATTACATTATCTGTTTAAATCCAGCCACTTTCATTTTGCAGTTAGCGAACTTACAGGATGTTCTCACTTAAGGCTGGTATAGGAAGTTCATTGTATTTCTACATCCTTGTAATGAGTTCGCTGAAGTTTTCATATATTGTTTATGTAATAACTTCCGTGTCAGGTTTGGTTTGGTTTCATCTCAGCCTTCTCATGGCCGTTTTAACACTCCGGTATAGGCTAAACTTCTTCTCAGGTAGAAACACTTAAAAACGCACAGGTATAAGTAAACCGAAATCGGCTGTCTTGATACAACTAATTTAGTCAACAACAGCTATTCACTAAAGTCATTCACTCCGGTGTATAGGAAAATTTCTTGTTTGAATTTCTCCCGGGGACCCTCATATATTGTGCATTCTGATATACAAAGGGAAAAAGTCTCTGATTTTCCACAGCTACAGATTAATGAATTTTCTATACCAACTTTATGGAGGTAGTCCTTCAAATAGTAACCACTCTGTAATTGAAGCATTGGCTTTTGGCTGCTGAATCCACTGAAGCTGATATACTTTTTGCCTGAATTGGTAAAGGTGTCGACCATTGTTGTTGATTTCCCATCTCCTTTGCCACTTAATGTTTGTTGATTCCCATGCTGAGATTCCGATATGTCTTTGACTTGTTATTATCCCCTCGTCACTCATAGCATCTGCTTCTACTGCAGCTTCCTTCGCAAGACGGTCTGCTGTTTCGTTTTCTGTTATGCCTGCATGCCCTGGCGTCCAATTGATGTTGATGTCTATTTCTTAATTGTTTAGTTCTTCCCATAACTGTATAATTTCCATGGACAGATGTTTGTAAACATTGTTATTCAAGCCCAGTTTAATTATTCCAACTGCAGATTGGCTATCACTTAGAATGTCAGCGGTATTTGCCGTCTTACAACAATGATTTGGAGTCTGGTACGCAATAATTACCTAAGGACAGAAGCCTGAGTTGTTTATAACTGCGCATCATGACGACAAAGAGTTGTTTATTAGATGGTGACAACGTTGAAAAGGGTGTAATTTAGATTCCAACATGATAAAAGACTACAAAAAAGTGAAGAAATGCAAAGCGTTATTTTCTACGCGGATATCTATTTAACGTCAGGCAACATAATATGACATCATATTGACGGCATATCGTTTCTCGCCTGGTTAATGGCATACAAAAACATAATTGTTCTACTCTTTTACTATAGAGACATAATCGTGAGAATTGAAGATTTTTTTTCAAAATTTGCTTTTTCGCACCTTGTCATTCAGTTGTAGCATCGCAACATCATGTAAACAGCCAATGAACACGTATTTTAAATAAATATGAAATAACCATGTGGCAGAAAAAGTGTCACAGCCAGGGTCAATACACGCCACAAATTTACTATAGGTTTATATAGGAGCGCTGTCATTAACTCGCGATAACATTTTAACTAATAAAGTTATTTTAAAATCACAAACGGGATGATAAAATATAACATTTCCCCTTTTTAATGAATATTTCTTTTATTTTTCTGAGACTTTATTTGTTTTGTTTTTTTAACTTAAAAACTCTACCCGTCGTTTTACTATATAATATATAGTAAAACACCCAAAATGTGACAATTTTAAGTGAAAATTTTGCAGCTTATCTTCAATTTGTTAAAAAAACTATAACACTTATTTTAGAATCACAAACGGGATTGAATAAAACAATCATTCTCCATTTAAGTGATACATTTTATATAAAAATAAAGAAAGAAGAGAATGGTCTTTTTTTAAGGTTTTGTTAAGGTATTTAATTTTATTTTTACGATCGGAGCTCGGTTGCTTCCGTAATGCTGGCCGAACACTTCCGAATGATTGATCTAACTGCTTCAGGCCATCGATAAGTTTTATGGCCGGACATTACGTAACATTTACCATGATCTTTAAAACGTTGTATATTGGGTTTTGTTTTACATTAAAATACAAACTGGGATAGAATCTTCAGCTTTTTGTTCATAAAAAGGCAAAACCTCTCATTGAAACCGGATATACATGATATCTTCTTTATAGCGAAGATCCATGAAATTTTCAGTATAATTATCAATGATATTATTTAGCTTTTGATGTTCATTTGCAACACATATCAACAAAGAGTTTCTTCCAGATTCAAAATACACAAATAAAAGCAGATTGTCTTATCCCTCGAATCTTTTGTCTTTCATTTCACCCCGAAGAAAAAAACTTATTATTACATTAACAAAAAGAGAAGAAAAAAAACACGCAAGGTTTGATCGGTATGCACAGTACTAAATAACACCATCTGTAAAATTTAACAGGTATTATTCTACTGCAGAAATGGAAAAGATTTTTTCGACATTAAATCCTTATTTCTTCTAAAATGTTTATTATAATTTCAAGCAATGCGGACAGTGTTACAATCGAGCTGTAATTTTGAAGGAAAAATATACTTGACCATATGGTTTGAAACTGAAAAACCACATTCTTTTTACGACATTCAACATCAAGCGTTTACTAGAGATGTAAAATCTATGAATTCTATTTTCAACATCCGTTATTTTATTTTACATTAGATTAATTAATGACTGAACATGTGACTGTAATGAAGAAGTTCTCTCTAGTTAAATTATTATCATTATTATTATCATTATTTCTATTTTTATTATTATTATTAATTGCGAGTAATGTGAATGATAATGTTGAATGTTCTTTATCTTTTGGTAGAAATGGTAAAATTTAAGCAGAAGATTATCCCCTTTACGCACAAAAGTAACACGTCAAGTTCAATATCTCCCTTAGGCAATATTCAAGTACACGAATCAATGTTTGCCCTGTCCAATATTTACGGATACTACCGAACCGTAGTTGTTTCCGTTAACTTCTAATCCCCAATACTTATCGATTGTCGGCTGATACAGCGCTTGACACTTTTTCTGCCGTATGCAAACAATGTTATCCTTAAGACATACTGAAAAGGGAAAAAAGATCTAAATTAGATACGTTCAGTCACCATCTTTGTTTACATCGGAGTACAAAGGCCAAATGCCGTGAAGAACCTTGTAGTAACGCTTCATTCACTGTGTCTGATCGGTACTCTTAAAAGGGATTTAGACCCTTAAGCCCTAATCTGCTTACACAAAACAGGCATAATTCATTCATAAACTAAGTATACGCCACATTATATCTGCCCAAGACTCTAAGTGAACGCCATAAACCACAATGCTTATGATATTTGGCACTCATAAGGAGTATTTGGCATTCATCAATAAAACAGACATTTGTTCGAGGTCAGAGGCTACAATAAAGTGACTTGGACCACATTCTTAGGTGACCATTTGTTGTCTATAAATACGTACGGCATTCCTTTTCCCTTTACATAATATCACCGTTTGGAAACCCATTCTCGTGAAGCGAGGATGCTGGACCAATGATTTGATCGTTAATTACGTCCGAGTCAGAGGGCGAGAGCAAGTGGTATACATTACTCGTCGCTGGCCAGATCAGCCTGGTGTCCGAGTTGTACGTGCCTCTTGGAAATCTAAAATGATATATAACCTTCACTTCACAATATAGTTCGTATGATTAAGTATAGAATGCACCGTTAGGTACTCTTGAACAGCTTCTTGATTGCGAAACAAGTTCTTAAAACTTAGATTAATCTCTCTCGAGACTCATTCCAGGTGAAATCAATCTGAAAGAGAGAGAAAGGGGCAAAGAGATGTGTTTTGCCCAACGACACAACCGCCATGTCACTGGTTGGGATCGAACCAGGAGTTGTAGTTGTAGCAACAGCAGTGCTCAGTAGTAGCACCAGTGGTTTTCATCACATAAAACTATACACATGTACGCATAACGCACACATTTGTATAAAAAAGTTCTTGTATTGACAGGATACATTATATCCTCCACGCGTCTCTTATCTTATATCCTCCACATGTCTCTTATCTTATATCCTCCACGCGTCTCTTATCTTATATCCTCCACAGGTCTCTTATCTTATATCCTCCACGCGTCTCTTATCTTATATCTTCCACGCGTCTCTTATCTTATGTCCTCCACGCGTCTCTTATCTTATATCCTCCACATGTCTCTTATCTTATATCCTCCACGCGTCTCTTATCTTATATCCTCCACATGTCTCTTATCTTATATCCTCCACGCGTCTCTTATCTTATATCTTCCACGCGTCTCTTATCTTATATCCTCCACACGTCTCTTATCTTATATCCTCCACATGTCTCTTATCTTATATCCTCCACGCGTCTCTTATCTTATATCCTCCACGCGTCTCTTATCTTATATCCTCCACATGTCTCTTATCTTATATCCTCCACGCGTCTCTTATCTTATATCCTCCACGCGTCTCTTGTCTTATATCCTCCACGCGTCTCTTATCTTATATCCTCCACGTGTTTCTTATCTTATCTGAGATATTTAATTTAAAGAGCATGTCTCTGGCATTTTGTCCCAAACACTATGTATCTATCCTATTTTGAAAGAAATATTTTATCACATTGTGTGTGACTCAATTTTAAAAATGCATCATTTCACACGAGGTTTATTTTGCATTTACTCCCCACTATTCATGTGGCCATTTTCTGTCTCCGAGATTATAAAGTTGCTAAAAGTTGAATTGTTAGGGTGTTGTATGGTAAAACTTCTCATGTACCTTACGTATCTTCTATATAACTTAGTTTTTTTCTATTAAAGTGACATTATGGGCATTTTTTTCAAGTAAACATCCAGCTGAAAATTGTGTGTGAACAAAAGCGTAGAGGAAATAATAGCTTTTCACCCAATGCACCAAACTCTTCCCGCTACCAGTATGAAAAAATAACTTTCCAAATATTGATTTTCTTATTTGATTCGGAGAGTCAATTTAAGAAAAGAACAACTGCATGCATGAGTTGCTTCCCTTCCACTGCCAAAATCTCTACCAACATCAACAACGACACAATCAACTATCATTTTATCAGTCCGACTTTTTTTATATCTAAAGCACCAACTTCAAATACTAATGCGGCATACTCATTTATTTAACACATTTAAATGCACAGCAACCAAAAATTGCTTTTATAAAACTGTCACCAAAAATACACTATGTGCAGTAAGATGCGCATAATGTCACTTTAAAACTGTATTTTAAATACACTTACACTTGTTTCTAATGAAACAGTGTTGACTCTTCATTTATCGTCAAGCTTTACTAGTATTTATAAATATTTAAAGAAGTATGGGCTATTCAACTTCATAGAAAAAGCGGTAACATAACCCCTACAACATGCCCCTTATTATAGTGACTGAATTGTATTGAAGCAGACATAAAACACCCTGCTATTACATTTACATGTTGCCCAGGAATGTGGTTACCGAACTTGGCTGAAGCTCGACTGTATTTTCTTGTATAATTTTGTCAGGTACTATAGTTACAGAACTTTAAAGCAGACGTTACAAACATTTCTGATCTGTTGCTTTAATATTATGTATCTTGCACTCACACGTATAATCTGGGCAGTTACTATGGTTTCTGTATACACACGAATTTGGCTTGGACAAGAAGTTTCACCCAATTACTTTTACGTCAAGTGTCAAGGTCAAAGTCACTTTGAACAGTAAAACGGTTTTCAATCAATATTCGTAGAACACTTCGGAGTAAGACGCGACAATTGATAGAGAGAATGGTCATCACGTGTTTTGGCCTATTATCACTTGTAGTTTAAAGATGGCTGGCTATGACTTGTACAAGTAAATGAACCCTATGTCTTTTGAGATCATTTGTTCAAAGGGAAAAGATAATGAGCCATAAGTCTTTTCAGATCATTTGTTCAAAGGGGAAAATGAAAAGTAAAACGACTTCGAAATAACTTGGGAACGCTAAGGACCGTGTTCCTCAATCTGGATTGGGAAGTTGTTCACAGCCAGTGTATGGCGCATATTTCCCTTCAAACGTCAAGGTTTAAATAAATAGCGAATGGACGCTTCAATCTTGATAGGTGATGGCTAGTGGATGTGAGATTTATGAGTCAAAGGTAAAGGTTACATTGACCTTGAACCGTAAACCAAATATTAATGTTTATAACATATGATCTACCAACTTAATAGAGAGGGTGTTTATAATCAGTAAAATCTATCGATTTTTAGGTCAGATGGTCAAAATGCAAAGTCGAAGTAAGCTTGAAGGATGAAAATTGTTTTCAGCCAATAACAAGGGATTATATGTTGGTCTTTAAACCTTACTAGGTTAAAGTTCCTATATAGAAAGCGTGATTTTCTAACACAACATACAAGAAAGCTATTGGTTACATCCCTCATCCAGTGCCACTTTGATTATGCCTGTTCTTTCTGGTACCAAAGTTTGACACAGTTGTTGAAAAATAGACTTCAAACGACCCAAAACAAATTAGTGAGATTCGTCTTGAATATGGATTCTATGTCTCATGTTGGTCCAGGCCAGTTTAGGTATTTAAAGTGGTTACCGGTTGAAAAACGGGTAAACCAAATTATTTTGGGTCATGTTTTCAAAGTTAAGTCAGGCATAGCTCCAGATTACCTGGGTGAACATTTTAACCCTGTACACTCATTACACACTCATCGTACAAGGTTTAGGGTAACCTCGTGTCCCAATCCTGATGACCCATCCAGGTTAAATTTTAATGACAGTGGTTGTTTTTGTATTCCCAAGGTGAAGGGATTTGGTAAAAAGTCTGTGTGTCCTTTGGAATAACTTGCCACAGTTGATACGTAATATTACAGTTTTTAAGCATTTTAAGGAAGCCGTCAAACTTCATTTTTTGTCCTAGTTTTAACATTATGTCTTATCATTCTTAACGATCTCTTTGTATTTTTGTTTTAGTGTCTTATCATTCATAACGATCTCCTTAATGCTTGAATAGGTATATTTGGTATATTACTTTTTAATCTAGTCTGTGCTTTTAGTGTCATAATACTGATTGATGCTCATATAACTGATTTTTTTTTGTTATACAATACTTTGATCTCATTCATATATTGATGTTGTAATAACATAGGTCTGTGATATTATACAAATGTGATGCCATTAATTCATTTGAAGTAAATAATCGTGCCTTTCCGTGGTGTGCCATCAATGTCAAGGACCACAATGGAAATAAGGGAGAATCACTTTTCCCTTTTTTGTGTTATCCTTGGTATTGATGTGCATATCATGGTTTATAAACTTGTGTATACATCTAATTATCTGTATATGTATGCATCATGTTTGTTTTAACCATGTTTGTACCCCCCCCCCCCCCCCCCCCCCCCCCCCCCCCCCCCCCCCCCCCCCCCCCCCCCCCCCCCCCCTATCTATCTCTCTCTCTCTCTCTCTCTCTCTCTCTCTCTCTCTCTCTCTCTCTATCTATCTATCTATCTATCTATCTATCTATCTATCTATCTATCTATCTATCTATCTCAAGGAAGGATAAATGACCCATATTGGTGCTGAAATCAACAGCGAAAAATTTAAAGTCATGGTGGTCTGGAAGTGTTCAATAACAATGAAATGTTCTAGCCTGATATCCTAAGAATTAGTTGCAAGTTACTCGTGACCAGCAAGTGAGCCCCGCTGATTTTGATATGTCTTTACACGTTGAATTAAATTATCGGTCTCGGAAAATTAGACCCCGCTTGAAAACTTAACTTGGTCTTGTAAACTACGTTAGGTTACTTAGCTCGGCGTTAAATCATAACCCTCAATCAGTGAAAGGTTTCGTAATTAAAAGCCAGCTAGCTAAACCACTCGACCGTGGAGTCGGTATTTAGTCTATGTAAAGAGTGAAAATACGCACCAAACTCAAGATCTTCGTTGAAAAAGATGCAACAACATCGATATTCGTGAACAAAACTACACACATAGTCCAAATTTCATATGTCATCATGTGCAAATTCAGGTAATATATGTGTAATTTGCTTGCAAAACGGAACACATGACCCGCAATTCACTGATTGTAGCCTCTATGCGCAGAAAGTAAGTCAGCAGGTCAAGGTCATCCAACGTGAGCGTTGAAATAAGTTTGCGAAACTTACCATGTGGTCAAATTTCTTCACTGTAGCTTTGAAATAAAGTAGGTCAAAAGGACGGGGTAGCTTTGAAATCCAGTGGTATGAATAAAATTGCCGTGAAAGAGAACCACCAGACAATGCTTCATACCAAATATCTTATATCTAGACCTTGCAATTAATGATCCAAGGACAGGGCAAATTTTGACTCCTGGGGTACGCGATAAATGACTTCTAAATGATGCTTCATATTATATATCTAACCTCTACATCTTACCGTTTTGGACAAGATTTTGAATATTCCTAATTTTAGTACGTCTGTAAAGGAGACCACCCGGACGTGGCCAATTTTATCAAAGAGACCTGACGATGCGATGTACTGAATATCTCAGCTCTGGGCTTTGTGATTTTGAAAAATATGTTTAAACTGTTTCCTATATATGGGTCTATGTAAAATAAATGACCGTAAGGGTAGAGTCAATTTTGACCAAAATGGCATTATTAATTTTGTAGAAACTTGGTAGTGGATCACTAGACAATGCTACAAAAAATATATGTTTAGTGCCTTGTGGTTATGGAGAAGAAGATTTTCAAAGTTTCTCATATATAAATCTATGCAAAACAACTGACCACCAGGATGGGGTCAGTTTTAACCCAAGGGGCATGATTTTAACAAACTTGGTAGAAGACCACCAATTGGCCGTATGGCTTTCATAGAAAAAAGTCCTATGCAAAACGAATGACAACACTCAAGAGGAGTGTTGCAGTAGGGGTTAAAGTGTCTGCCGCTGATCCCGGGGGTTGTGGATTCGAACCCCACTGAGGTCACGACCGCATTTCATCATATGACACCAGACTGGTTTTCCAGGAAGCGGACTCGAGAATCATATGATTCAAGCTTGCTTCACAATCGAGCTAAAAGTCATTAGAAAAAAGAAAACGGACCATCGGGCGATGGGCAATTTTGACCCAAGGGGCATGATTTGAACAAACTTGGTAGATGACTGCTAGATAATACTATATACTAAATAGGCCTTTCGGTTTTGGAGATATTAAAATATGTTTTTCGTTTTTAACTCTGGTGGTCAACTTGTTCAGTCAGAGAGCTTGATGTCAGGATGCTTCTGTTTGATGATATTAGAAGAAACAATTTGAAATATGACGGTCGGACGACAGACATCATCGCTTCAAAAATTTAAAAGCAGAACTGTAAGGAACGCGCAATTATGAACAAGACGATTGTAGCAAATTGCCCTCATAAAAGTGAGCCATATATGGATTTTAAAATGCTTGAATAGAAGCAATCATCCTCTCGTAACTAGGTCAATTTGTATGACATTACTTAAACATCCCTCCACATTTCTTGAACGAACATGGAGAATTTCCGCCAAATTTATACAAACGATCCGAATCCTTATGTGACCATGACCTTGAAGAAAAGGGACCTTCCTTGAGTAAGCGACCTGACTGATTTCAAGCAAGACATCAAATTTAGTTGGTGGACGAACGGATGCATTAGCATACAATGAACCAGTACGTAGATGATGCTATTCAACTATTCGTAAGCAGTTTCGACATAAAATCAACGATAACAACTTTCAGGGAATCAAGGCATTACAATGAGACTGGCAGTGTTCTATGGAAATTCAAGCTTTTTCAGAGAACATATTTGTTTCGTGACTGAAGCCGGACGTAAGTCCGAGCATCAAAGCAAACAAGAATGTTTATCTTTCCATTGGAAACAGGGCAGGTAATCCACAGTGCTGTGCCTGCTATCATATCCAAACTTAAGTGCAATTGAAAAAAGGTGAAAAGTAAAAACTCCAGACGGTTTTTGCATCATTTATTTGAAATATCTGGTTTGAAAATATTAAGCAAAATACAACTAATTTTAATACAAAATATAATCTCTAAAAGAATGTATAGTTAACAGCGAACATAAAGTATGCAAAATATATCACAGTCAAGAGAACGTTTTGATTTTTGATTTTTATAATGACCAAATGAATTTAGGTTTAAAGAATTTGAGCTATGACATAGGAAATGTAAATCCTACTCCAGCCCAACGTCACATAGCATATGACGTCAAAGCATTTGAAAAAGCATTTGCTCTTAAATCTTACTATATTAACTTTATGTTGAAGGTTTTCGACAATCTTTGCAAAACTACAAAATCACATCACAGTAAATTCTAAAGAAGAACTGATATTAACAAAATCCAAAGTATAAGATTCTTAAAACAGCCTGTTGTGCGATAAGTGTGTAACGCCGTACTGTAATTCAAAAGCATATTCCCATTTAAACTAACCAGTATTCAAACTATGGAATTGCAAACAAAAGAGTACCGGGTATAGATTTTAATTTGTAGATAACTAGATGGCTTGATCTTCTCTACTATAAACTGGATAGAGATTTCGTGAGGAAAAGTTCGTAATTTAGTAAATAGCAGACTATATCGCGAAAGAAGAATTCTTCAATTATAAATCTATGTGAAGTTCATCTTTGCCCATATATCTGAATTATAAGAAATATTTCACAATATACAACATATACGCCGAAACTTAACCGAATCCGAATCGAGACTTCGGATTCGGATTGTTCTTTCACATGTGAGCCAAATTTTGACCAGAATATCTGGTTGAAAGTGTGTATTGATCAGCGTTATAAAAGTAACAACGTTAGCATAACATATACATTGAATATATAAGTAAACTTTGTTTATCCATGTAATCTACAGATTCTCGTTGTCTCTTTCAATACCATGTGTTACAATGTAATAATCTTTTGAATCATTGTCCAATGTGAATAGATTTCCTTGAACTTCCTGGACAATCATTTCTATTTTGTCAATAGAACAACCTCAAACAGATTTTATGTGGCATGCTGGATTTTGTGTTAGGCTTAAATAAATTCAGTATCCGAATCCTTACAAATTAAAATTCATTATTAACACATTCCAGCGAATTTTTGGAATTCCAAAATTTTCCAAATTGAAATCGAAGAGTTTTTGGTTTATAACTATGAGTGATATGTCTATGCAAAGGTCTTTATCAAAGGAATAAATATTTCAAATTTCAAAAAGATACGTCTATGTTTGAAACTTGTAGAAAGATTCAAAACCATGAAAAATGACCATTTTCCAATTGGAATATCGGAAAATCCAATTGGATCGATTTTTTCCAATTGGAATTCCAATTGGAATTGCATAATCCAATTGGAATTCCAATTGGACTGAATCCAATGGGATTGATACAGTCCAATTGGAATTCCAGTTGGAACGTTTAACTACAAATCCAGTTGGAATTCCAACTGGCATTTATTAGCTAGTGCCAATTGGATATCCAATTGGAATAAAAGTTAAAATCCTTAGGATTGGAATATATATGCCGTTCTATGTAGAAATTATACTTCATTTCTGTTTGTACAATTTTATGTAGAGTAAGAAAAGTATTCAATGTTGTCGACAGGAGTGAGATATATATTATATCGTTTAAAAATGCAAATGAAGATGATTCGTTCCTAATATGATATTATTTCAATATCAGATTAGATTTACTCTAAAACTATCATCTGTTAAAAGTTCGTTTAATGAAAGCAGTTTTCAAATTCGGCTGTTTAAAATATTTTTGATTATCGGCGCTAAGTGCGACCCATTGGAAACAATGAAATTATTTTCCGGGTTTTTAACCCGAAAAAACGGGTTAACGATTTAACCGTGATTACGTAATTGAAATTAACATTAACAACATTATTTCATAGGTCTTCAATCTCCTGTTCGAAACAGCAAGTTCTCTTTATATCTCCCGGAAATGTTAATTTATGTCCCGTTCAAGATTCCGTTTACTATTTTCTCGGCCATATATTTCTCTGGATTCATGATACATAAAAGGGGCGAAGATGATAACAATACAACTAGTGATCAATATCGCGTCCTCTTATACAACAACAACCAGTATAATGATGACATCTGGAAAAGTTGAATGTACTTTACAATATTTGTTTACAGACTTTCAGGTAAGGGATAAAGCAGTTCACAGCACGATTTTTTCTTCTTACATACATGGTTAGTTCCCTTTGTTTAACTTACTCCATTTGTAGTCGTAACATTGGGCGAGAAAAAAACAAACTGTTACGGTAAACGTTAAATCAAGGTAGTTATTGGGTAATTAACAACTATACCACTATACTGTATATCATTTCAGACTTCATCGTTTGTTCCTTCGTGATAACAGCAGTACAATTTTGTCATTGTATTGTTTTTTTTTGTATTTTAGGACCGCGTCATGGCTGCGACGTGTTGGTAAATGTCATAGAAGAGATGATTTTTTCAAAAGTATAAACAGCGATAAATTAAAGGTAAGGAGAGCGGTTAAGTTGTAAATTTAGTATATGCATAGATTCGATAAAACAGTGACACTAACTGTCCGTATTGTGTGTGTTCAGCTAAAATCGTTACCACAGAGTCAAAGGTCACCAGTACGGGTCTAACTGTATAACCAAATTAAAAATTTACAGTTACTGTAAATATCAATGATTCATAGTAAATTTCACAAAAACTCGCCATTTAATGTAAATTTTACTAAAAAACGTCATTGCCATATCAAATATAGGATTAGCACTTAAAATTATTTTTGAAATCGGAATAAATAAAACAAAATTATTTTTATTTAGAATTAATCCAATTGGATTCTTCCGTATTGGAATGAGTCCAATTGGATTAGTTCCAATTGGAATAATCCAATTGAAAAAATTCATTCCAATTGGACTGACTCCAATTGGAACTTCCAATTGGAAGTCTGATTTCCAATTGGCGAGTCCAATTGGAAAAATATTCCAATTGGAATTTTCCAATGAGAATTTTAATGCTATTTTTAGAATCTAATTGGAATATTAATTTTCCAATATCTTTTAGAATTTGATTTTTGTGTTTGTCTTTATAAGTTATTGAACGAAAGGTAGAAATTAGTTATTCCAATGTAAAATACTATAAATCAACATACTTATTTCAGGAATAATTATTATAGTTTTCAATGTAGTTTTTGGAAAATTTTGGAATTCCAAAAATTCGCTGGAACGTGTTTATTCGTGTTTTTTTTTCAGTTTCGTTGTATATGTAAAAGTCCCCGTTTGTATTATTTTCTTTTTTCGGTTTGTATTCGGTTCGGTTTTATATACATGTATATGCATGGCAATGGTCCTTAGTAAACTGTGGGATTCATGAATTTTAGAAAAATTAAATAGTTACCAATATCATCCAACATTGTAGATAATTTTCCGGCAAAGAAAACTACGGATTAGTAAGTCCTGCCTGTTACAAATGACCAAACACGGTTGGAGCGGGCGTTAAACTCATACAACAACACGACTACTATTAGCAAAGTCCCGCTTAAAATCTAGTTTCGTTATAATTCACTATAAAGAAATAAATCCCAAGTTGAAGTGCAACAGATTATCTGATTATGACTATCAATAATAACGATATTATCTATGACAGGCCGTTCGATTTTCCTTATCATTTCATACAACTCTTTTCTGACAATCGTACAAGGAAAATATATCAATGTCTTCGTCCCTGTTTCAATCTATGATGTTTGCAATAGCTGTGTCACATAGGTACTGGTGTAACATTAAAGGGACATACCCTATAACTGATGCCGAACAAATAACCTCTAAAATATAAATAATAGAATCTTTGGAAGTATTGTAACTTAACCTAAAAGTTTCAGCTTTGTATTCCAGTCATTATCGATAAAATCAGCGGTTTAAAATATGCTGCAGTACCGTAAAACATTCAATAGTCTTTGTAATGTTGTTGTTGTACAATTAATGGGTGGATGCGATTTATTACAGAAAGTCACTACATTGATTAATTGTGCTAAAAAGGGACATTTTTCGATAGATATTCTTCTTTAAAAATGGTTATATTTATTATTTTGCGTTCATTGAACACATTATTTATGTTTCGAGAAAGTAATCTGCTAGATGTAGGGAGTGCCCCTTTAACATTTTGACTAAGAACTTTTCGTTCTCTGGGTTTCACGCCCGTTTCATCTGTATTTAAGTTATAGTTCTTAGGTGGAACAAGTTCTAGAATCTTATAATCCGTAAGAAAATGCTAACTTTCTCACACAAAGTCATAGTCAACTTACTTGCCGCAGGTCACCATTTAACCATTAAAACAGACATGTGACAAGTTTATAAAAATCATTCATAGAAAATAAGTAGGTTTATGTAAGGAAGTAAACCCGAATATCAATATGACTGGCCCTTATATGCAACAATAATGTTGCTTTTGCTTAAGATCCCTGAAAGGCTATGCAAATTAAAGAACACATTTAAAGCATTTAAGGCCTGCAAAGGTATCCCGTTTTAACACACTATTGCACGATCAAAGTACACCATAATGACGTAAGTATCGACAAATGACGTGGGATCTAGCTTTGCAGGCAATTTGTACAGCTAGTTATTGAGAGCACGGTACCAAACAATGGGCTTTCATCAAAATGGATCATTGTAATTTTGTTGTCTTAGGCCAACGATAGTGGGCATTTTTACTTCAACACTGTATTGTTAATTTCTATCACTCTGTCTTCTGCAGCCATCTGTCATGTGTTTAGATTCGTACTAATCTCTTTTTATGCACCTTACACACCAACTTGCACATATCTTTAACTAAGTTGAACACGATGTACCACTATATAGATTTCCTTCCTAAATTTATTTATTTCGCAGGTCATCAATTTTTCAGCTTCCGGTGTCACTTTCAGTTACAATGGTAACGCCTGACGTTATAGAGTCTGAGTGAATTTCATTATCATTAACTACAAATTTAACACTTTTTTCAGCAGGCGGTTTATATAAGTGATGTGCCAGCACGAAAAATGTAATAGAAACTACTTTAAAACATACAACAAATATGAAAAAGTTGAAGCTAAGTTGCTCGTTATTATATATCCAACACGAGGCGTGTTGACCACATTTTTCCCGCCATAAGACGCACGTGTTGTCTATTATTGCACCGAACATAATTGGACCCGGAACCGTACCTGAAAAAAGAAATATAAAACTCCACTTCACTAAGGCTGCAAAGAAAGCCGGAACCAGAGTGCATGGCTTAGTATAATTCATTTTTATATTGTATCATATATATATGTGTCATTTTGTTGTAACGATGGTCTAAATCGTCTGTTTGAAGTCTTTAGGGCCGTGTTAATAAATCAAGAAAAGGAAAAAGTCCAAATACTCACCAAGAAGTCTCACTATGAACCACTTTAAACCAAGTCCTAATGTGCGATGGCTGTCGTGAATGCATCTAATAAAAGAGATCATCAGAAATACAAAACTATTACAAAAACGTGTTAATATATACATTTTTCTGAACACTACTTAGTTCCATGCAACTATTCAGTCCGTTTATCTGCCGCGAATTATGGAGCTTGTTCAAGGTATCTTATACACCCATAAGCATTGTGGACATATTGAGAATTAGCGTACTACTTTGGCCGGCGTTTATAGGAAGACATGCGTATAAAAATGGCATGACGACTCAGACTCAGAGAAACCCGACGTCTAACCCTTATCCAGCTAAATTCCTGTAATGGTGTCAATTTGGACAATATTTTGCTGAGAGAACATATAATAGTGCAGATCAAAGCCAGACAGCATGGCTGTGCGGCAGGCCGATCATTGCCTCCACTGGTTCTTAAAGTAAAAGGGTTTGACACAAGAAGGGTAAAGGGTACATGAGCCATGTACACTACTTATAGGCGTGGGAATCGGTGTAGGGTCAGCCTTATGCAAAATGTATTCGCACAGTCACCAACAAGTTTGTACTACTAAATGGATATGAAAAATATCAATATAACATCATAATAAGAACTTTTTGTAACCATAGTTACCTCAATGTTGCAGCAACCAGTGGTGGAGAAGGCACAAAGAGGAGAAATATTGCAACAAATATCATCGGCAGAAACACATAGAGCATTTTACAATCATTTTGGCATTTTCCTACAGTAACCATGGATACGTTGGTTCCTAGTGTAGGTGTGACACATGAACAAGCGCTGTATGACTGAAAATAAAAGAACATTATTTGCAGACACAATTGTCGAAATACAAAGGTATATTTCATTCACAGTTTTTGCTAATATAGCAGCAGACAATTGTGCAAGTGAACACACAGTAAGAGTTCTTCTTCCAACTGTATACTTGTATACAATCAAAATACTTTTAGTGCTTCCCTATTGAACATTATTCATCGTTTGTAAATCCGAGGTAAATTTTAGCATCTAAATCATATAGAGCAGAACTAATTTGTAAGAAATATTTGTTTTTCCATGAGTCACTGAGCTTTATATGATCAGTGATCGATTTGTTGATTGACTGACGTATGACTAAATGATTGATTGATGACTGAATGAATGAATGAGTGAGTCAATGACTTCATGAGTGTGTGAGACGCCCAATATGATCCGTAGTTCTTTCATCATAGCAAAAGGATGATTTAAAGCAACAAACAATCACAGCGTGTACGTAACTTGTGAATGTCTCCTGTATATGATTATGAATTTCTATACTTTTGGCTAAATGCCGACGGGACAGCGCATAAATACAAAGAGACGCTTGCATTGATAATAATCTAATTAGTAAGCCTTTCAACAAGACTAGGAAGTTTCGCTAATACACATCAATAACAGGTCAGTCAAAACTGACATGATGCGTAACAAGTAAGCCACAGACATTTTAGTCTTCCTTCGTATAACAATCGTTTGCTTTAAAAGCATTGACAAAATAGACTATTATGCGGACAGCCTCCTTTGTTACACGTGCAGACAAATGTCTATATCCTATCCCTAGTTTTAGGTTCGCGCATCTTTTCAAATTCAAGAAAACAAACGATCGAGACACGTTCTACCTTAGACATGTAAATGTAGAAGACCGGGGGGTATGCTAAAGATCTTTAACAATCTTTTAGTTTAGTTTATTCTAATTTACTTTATATCGATTGTGAAGAAAGCTTTAATGTGGTGAGTACTGATAAAAGGCATATAAGCTACATGTACAGGGTTTTGACGTTAACCAGCAGCAAATCTCATAACATGCTCACGTGGGTGTCGCAGATTTGAAAGACCCGACAACATTTGTTACACATTAACACTTTTCGGCCGCCATTACGCAAAATCAACGTAATTCACAAACAACGCAAAAATGGTTTGAAACTGGAAACCGTTCGGGTCATTCGGTTTTTACTACACTTGTTAGATAGATACTTACCTCTGAGTCTTCTGATTCAATGCTGCACCCAGCATGACAGGGAGAGAAATACTGCGTTCCGTGGGAATCACACACGGGTTCGTACAGTTCTGTATGACACCGGCAGTCTTTATTGCACGAATTTGTCAACTGTGGTAGCATCGTATCCGAGCTAGAATAATCCAAAATAGAAGGTTTTTACTTTTAGACAGAATATATCGTTCCCACCCATACTGCATGTAATCGGGAGCTGGAGTTTAAGGCTTTTGGAGATGCATGCGACACAAAATTTCTGACGGATAGCCAGACAGACGAACAGACAGAAAGACAAAAACAAAACTTCACATGCTGATACAGATTCCTGTAAACGATCATGACTTTTGGAGATACCCGGGATAAGCATTTTGTGAGGGACGGACGGACAACCCCGCCAAAACCAATGAATTTTCCCCATTTATGGGGGGATATATGTATTTTGTACTGTTGAATATGCATTTTCATGCTTTTATTTGTTCCCTACGACTGGTGTGCATTGAAAACTATGTAAAACTCTCATCCTGCTTTTGTGATATGACTTTACCTTTCACGGCTACCAGTGCAGAGCATGCAGTCCGTGCAGTGTGATTTGATCTGCATTGTCCAGTTTTCAGACATTCAATCCATATCAGCAGGAACATTTTAAAGTGCTGTCCCAATTGAAAAGATGAATATATGTTAAATGATTTAGACGGGTTTAGGTTACATGTACATAATAATGATTATTGATCCGGTCTGAGTTAAATCGGCTTTTACTAATTAATTTGGACATAGACTGATACCTGTTTAAATAGTCCTTTGTTACTCCAGCTACGTTGTTATTGCCACATCTAATCCACATGGCCGCGGAAACAAATATAGCCAGACTCGAACATATGATACCAACACGTATACAACCTTTAACCTTCAACTTGAGGCATTTGCATAAATATCCACCGCAAAACTGACCTCCGGCTGCTCCTGGAACGGCCATAAACCCTGGAGAGAATAAATAAACAAACTTTGGAAATTTAGTAAACAGTCCTCTGGTTGGTGGAGGAAATAGATGGCTGTTCCTGGAACGGCCATAAACCCTGGAGAGAATAAACAAACAAACTTTAGAAATTTAGTAAACAGTCCTCTGGTTGGTGGATGAGGTTGATGGCTGCTCCTGGAACGGCCATAAACCCTGGAGAGAATAAACAAACAAACTTTAGAAATTTAGTAAACAGTCCTCTGGTTGGTAAATGCGGTTGATGGCTGCTCCGGAAACGGTCATAAACCCTGGAGAGAATAAACAAACACACTTTAGACATTTAGTAAACAGTCCTCTGGTTGGTAAATGAGATTGATGGCTGCTCCGGAAACGGTCATAAACCCTGGAGAGAATAAACAAACACACTTTAGACATTTAGTAAACAGTCCTCTGGTTGGTAAATGAGGTTGATGGCTGCTCCGGAAACGGTCATAAACCCTGGAGAGAATAAACAAACACACTTTAGACATTTAGTAAACAGTCCTCTGGTTGGTAAATGAGGTTGATGGCTGCTCCGGAAACGGTCATAAACCCTGGAGAGATTAAACAAACACACTTTTGACATTTAGTAAACAGTCCTCTGGTTGGCAAATGAGGTTGATGGCTGCTCCGGAAACGGTCATAAACCCTGGAGAGAATAAACAAACAAACTTTAGAAATTTAGTAAACAGTCCTCTGGTTGGTGGATGAGGTTGATGGCTGCTCCTGGAACGGTCATAAACCCTGGAGAGAATAAACGAAACAGATTTTAGACATTTAGTAAACAGTCCTCTGGTTGGTGGAGAAAATAGATGGCTGCTCCGGAAACGGCCATAAACCCTGGAGAGAACAAAACAAGAGCTGTCAGTAGGACAGCGCGCTCGACTTTTAAGTGGTTGCCTATAAAACAAAACTTTGACAGTTAAGGGCACACAAGACTTTAACTAGGAATTTCTAAGTACAAATAAAGAAACATTTTCACAGAGTTATCTTCTTTTGCTTACAGATAGGTGTCATGATGGTACATAAGTACTCCAACTTTCAAAGTAATATCTCAAATGGTTAAGTCAACAAGTGGACAAGAATGAAAATTTTAACTGAGTTTCTAAGTCAAAAAGGGCCATAATTCAAATAAAATCCTTGACAGAATTACCTTCTCCTGCCCATGTTTTGGGATCATGATGGTAAACAAGTATTCCAACTTTCAAATTAATATCTCAAACAGTTTAGTCAAAAAGTGGACTGGTACGAAAAACTTAACCAAGATTCTAAGTCAATAAAGGGCCTTAATTTTTTAAAACAAATCCCTGACAGAGTTACCTTCTCTTGCCTACAGATGGGGGTAATGATGTTAACATGCATTCAAAGTTTCAAAGTAATATCTCAAAGGGTTAAGGCAATAAGTGGATTTTACCCATATTCAATGTATTTTCTAAGTAAAAAAGGGGCATAATTCTGTCAAAAACTTTGACAGAGTTATGAACTCTTGTCTGTTGATGTAGGTCATGATGGTTAACAAGTATGGTTAGTTTCAAAGCAATACCTCCAATGGTTTTGAAATAAAGTGAGGTGGTACGAAAAACTTAACCAAGCTCAATACACTTTCTAAGTCAAAAAAGGGCCATAATTCTGTCAAAAACATTGACAGAGTTATGTACTCTTGTCTATAGATGGAGGTTATGATGGTAAACAAGTATGGTTAGTTTCAAAGCAATACCTCCAATGGTTTTGAAATAAAGTGAGGTGGTACGAAAAACTTAACCAAGCTCAATACACTTTTTAAGTAAAAAAAGGGCCATAATTCTCTTTGACAGAGTTATGTACTCTTGTCTGTAGATGGAGGTTATGATGGTAAACAAGTATGGTAAGTTTCAAAGCCATACCTCTAATACTTTTGAAATAAAGTGGGGTGGTACGAAAAACTTAACCAAGGTGTGACGCCAACGCCGACGCCTAGGTGAGTAGGATAGCTCCCCTTTTCTTCGAAAAGTCGAGCTAAAAAGCAGATTTTAGAAATTTAGGAAACAGTCCTCTGGTTGGTGGAATAAATAGATGGCTGCTCCGGGAACGGCCATAAACCCTGGAGAGAACAAACAAAGCAGTTTTAGAAATTTAGTAATCAGTCCTCTGGTTGGTTGAGGAGATAGATGGCTGCCCCGGAAACGGCCATAAACCTTGGAGAGAATAAGCAAACAGGTTCTAGAAATTTAGTCAACAGTCCTCTGGTTGGTTTAGGTGATAGATGGCTGCTCCGGAAACGGCCATAAACCCTGGAGAGAATGAATAAACAAAACCGATTTTAGAAATTAAGTAAACATTCCTCTGGTTTGTGGAGGAGATATATGGCAGCTCCTAGAACAGCCATAAACCCTGGAGAGGATAAACAAAACCGATTTTAGAAATTTAATAAACAGTCCTCTGGTCTGTAAAGGAGATAGATGGCTGCTCCTGGAACGGCCATCAACCCTGGAGAGAACAAACAAAGCAGATTTTAGAAATTAAGTAAACAGTGCTCTGTTGGACGAGGTTGATTGTTGCTCCTTAAACGGCAATGAAACCCTGGAGAGGATAAAGTAAAACTTCATCATAGGGAAGTATCCTCCTGTCGCTCAGTCTTGGAGTGTAAACACTGAAGGGAACACTGAACAAGAGCTGTCAGAAGGACAGCGCTCTCGACTTTTTTAGTGCTTGCCTATAAAACAAAACTTTGACAATTAAGGGCACACAAGACTTTAACTAGGAATTTCTAAGTACAAATCAAGAAACATTTTCACAGAGTTATCTTCTCTTGCTTACAGATAGGTCTCATGATGGCACATAAGAACTCCAACTTCCAAAGTAATATCTCAAATGGTTAAGTCAACAAGTGGACAAGAATGAAAATTTTAACTGAAATTCTAAGTCAAAAAGTGCCATAATTCAAATAAAATCCTTGACAGAATTACCTTCTCCTGCCCATGTTTTGGGATCATGATAGTAAACAAGTATTCCAACTTTCAAATTAATATCTCAAACAGTTCAGTCAAAAAGTGGACTGGTACGAAAAACTTAACCAAGATTCTAAGTCGATAAAAGGCCTTAATTTTTAAAACAAATCCCTGACAGAGTTACCTTCTCTTGCGTACAGATGGGGGTAATGATGTGAAAAAGCATTAAAAGTTTCAAAGCAATATCTCAAAGGGTTAAGGCAATAAGTGGATTTTACCCATATTCAATGTATTTTCTAAGTAAAAAAGGGGCATAATTCTGTCAAAAACCTTGACAGAGTTATGTCCTCTTGTCTGTTGATGAAGGTCGTGATGGTAAACAAGTATGGTTAGTTTCAAAGCAATACCTCCAATGGTTTTGAAATAAAGTGAGGTGGTACAAAAAACTTAACCAAGCTCAATACACTTTTTAAAAAACCTTGACAGAGTTATGTACTCTTGTCTGTAGATGGAGGTTATGATGGTAAACAAGTATGGTAAGTTTCAAAGCCATACCTCTAATACTTCTGAAATAAAATGGGGTGGTACGAAAAACTTAACCAAGGTGTGACGCCAACGCCGACGCCGACGCCGACGCCGGGGCGAGTAGGATAGCTCCCCTTTTCATAGAAAAGTCGAGCTAAAAATAAATGACAACACTAACCTGGTTACCAGCTTATATAACAGTGGTCATGGGTCATGCCAGACAAAAAGAGTAAGATTGTAGTAAATTGCTCTCCCGTTGACCATGTAAATGATCATAGAGCATGCAACAATAAATAGTAATATTAAAATAATATGTATTCAAGCTGTTCTTTACATAGCCATAGACTATTTAGGACAAAACGAACATGTCTTCAAATTGCCCCCGTAACATTCATTGACCATGTGATACAAAAACAACTAAAAGTTCAAGCAAACTGCCTTCAAGCTGTCCTTGTATGGAGCCTTGACATTCTAGATTCTCCAATAACTCAAACACTAAAAGGGATAGGTCGGATAAACTTGGTTAGCAAAATGGAGAGAATTGAAGCCACAGCAAGCTTATCACTAAACGATGGTAGATTTTGCACGTTAAGGAATAACTTTGAGGAAAAAATATAGTTTATAACGAAAATGTGTGTAGCCGGTAGGTGACTCCTGTACTGCTTGCAATATAGGCATATGCTTGTCTGGAATTCTAAATACATAACTTTAATTTCTTGAAACAATCACTCATAAAATACAGATTTAATTGAAACACTTTTGAATTCAAAAAATTATTAAGAACAAAATGTGACGGCAATGGACGTTGCGGCTGAATATAAATACAGTTAATATTGTTCTACAAAACTGTATTTGCGTCGCAGTAATTTGTTAAAGCATTTTCCCGATTTTATTAAATTGAGTTTAAACTTCGTTATATAGGCCAGCCTACTTTAACGTAAAAAAACATTTTGCGTTTATGATTACACACATGATAACCTCGTGCTTCCGGCTTCACTTCGCTTTATCACACTTTATGCATACAAACTTTGTACACTATTTTGCATGATTGGAAACTAGGTATCTTAAGTATTCAGTTCATGAATTAAAACATGTATTTATATTAAGTTAGCAGTTCCATTCAAAGCCCGCATATCATATTTCGCTGTCACTGAATCTATATATTACCACCTCAAAGGCAGGAGCTTTTGAACAAAAGCCACATTTTCATGGCCTTTTTATCCTATTACACAAAAGGAAATATTAATACTATGTAAGTGAGTGATATCTTTTATTTCGGTCGCCATGGTAACAAAACTCTTGATCTACAAAAAATTAATTTAACTATAGTTACATTTTATGCATTGAGTCGTGACTAAACTTTGTATTTATACATTCTATAATATGTCATAGCTCACGGGTTAAAATGCTATTATATATGTGCATAATCTAAACATTATCCTCTATATACACAAACGGAGTACGAACAATGAATGGGCTCTTAAAGATTATGATAGCCAACCTCCAGTAAAACCGGTAGATTACGATTGTGGTATATTCCATGATCATGTGATAATGTATGTGGTATATTCCACGATCATGTGATAATGTATGTGGTATATTCTACGATCATGTGATAATGTTTGTGGTTTATTCAACGATCATGTGATAATGTATGTGGTATATTCAACGATCATGTGATAATGTATGTGGTATACTCCACGATCATGTGATAATGTATGTGGTATATTCCACGATCATGTGATAATGTATGTGGTATATTCCACGATCATGTGATAATGTTTGTGATATATTCAACGATCATGTGATAATGTTTGTGATATATTCCACGATCATGTGATAATGTATGTATTTTAAAGTTTTATATTTGGTACAGGATAACCAATATGACCAACGCCCCCAGAACAGTTTAGATATTTAAGGTTCCGGGGGAAAGTGCAAGATACAGAAAGCGACCCGTTCCAGAAACACCCCCTGGTTCTTTAACATGTCCGGTGTACAACACCAACACAGCCGATCTCAGTTTTAGGCCATTAGTTACCTCAGTGGTGGAGTTGGTGATCGAATCTGCGATCCCTGGATTACAAGTCCAGCATCACGGATTCGCTCTAACACGGGATAACGGACGTAGACAGTGATTTACGCGCGGATCTCATCCAATCAAATTATAGTTATAAGATGTGTACTCACCAGTCAGCATTGCCGCCCAACCGGCACTCACTCCAAACTGATTCTGTATAAACTTTGGCATAAACGTCGCAAAACCTGATGTTATCATTCCTGGGTGACAAAACAAAGATTGGAGTTTATTTTAGCATTCATACAATTCACTTTGAAAACACATGTATGCCACACCTATCTTATATAACTATCGCAGCCCAATATCCCTCCCCAAACATATCATTAACAAATATATGAAAGTCCATTAATGTCAACAATGTCATCCTGTAGAAAGACACCCCGATGAGTCAAGATTTGTCGTATCTTAGAACTGTTGATCGCAATACCCGTGTATATAGTTGTCTGGGTGTCTTTTATGAAAATTATATAGAAATGAAATTTCTTGGAAATTACATGACATTAAATTTTTTACTTTATCAGAAATATTCTCACTTCGTATTGATGATAATAGTACAATCAGGCATTTATCAAGAACATTAATTTTACTTTTCACATATTAAGAAGTAATTTTTACGCAAAGTCTACCTTCTGTAGCACCAGCTAAAGTTATGAACAAGAATGGCGGGGTTTTAAGAAGCTGAAAGATCTGTAATGGTAAATGTTTTAAGTCTCGAAGCTTTCTGCCTTCCGGCGGAAGTTGTGCTGCCATCGTACCATCATCCCCGTGCATCTCGGATACTCGTGTCTCACGCACGTGCTTAGCAGCTGAAAATTAAATTACAAACACGTGTGTCGGTATCATACTTTTGTTGATTCATCAATCGGTATCGCTATTACGAAAGAATAAATTAACTGCTATAGAACAGTGGTAGTAACAAAATAACACCATCCTTCCAACCTCGAAGGATGTAGGTTTTCAGGAGCCTAAGTATTCGACATTAGTTCAGCTCGGACACGTTAAAATATGTACATGTATATAATAGTCTAACTAATATCTATAAATAGATAAAACAAATAAAGCAATCCTTTAACACTATCAACACAACAATCAAAAACCATAAAACAAATACAGCTGAGACGTTTTGTTTAAAAAAAAACGTTTGTTTCAGTTACCACTTTTCTCTATACTGAATTCCGTGGACTGATCACTTCAGAGTTATTATGTTACTTTGAATTCTTGGTTTTTATTCATATACAAGAGTTATTTGGGTGAGAGAAAAAAAACTTGTGTAAAAATACTAGTACAGTAAACTCCGTTTATAACGAACTAATTGGGACCATTAAAATATGTTCCTTATATCCGGGATTTGTTATATCCATACAACATTTTTATAAAAAAAATAAAGAAAGAAAATAAATCGGGCAGAGAAAATGTGTTTCTTATATCCGGATTTTCGCTATATCCGGAGTCGTTATATACGGAGTTTACTGTAATAATACGGTAACCTGGTTTACTTATGTCTGATTGATCAGATCCTTGCAACACCTTGCTCGATCAGTGAACAATTAGTTTGAACTTCGTGTGATATGTCATTATAAAATCATGTTTAATTCAGGCTTGCCTTAACATCAGATAGTGTTCACACAGTGTTCAGACAGATACGGCATACAATAGAAACCTAGCACCAGTGACTTCCTTGGCAAACTTTGTATCTCTACAGCACTCAAGTTCATCTTACTGGCGGGAAAGCGGTCTATCACAAAAATATTATAAGACCTATGTTCAAGCAGGAATATTATTCAACATCCCTGGTACAAGCGACCTTTCGAAAGGGCATTTCATTAAAAATTGGCAAATTTCCTTCCTGTGAGGGCATTCCAAATAGTTCATGTGAACCAAAGTATAGATTGACTGTGTATGTCCTACATTTGACTTGGTAGTTCTTCCCACCACGCGTTATATTTACTAGGTTATTGCACCGCGTGCCAACATTTTGCCACATCATACAACCACTAACTCACTTTTAGTCAATTACTTTACAACTTGAAATTATGCTACTGCACAATATTGAATAATGTACTACGCCAAGTATACCCTTTGCCACTCACCTTTACTATCGCACTAATATCATAGTATAACCGTCACGTGCCCATATCATACACTATGTTATTTCACATCATATGAACTGCAGCCAATAGCCTTCTTGCATTTGTATTACGCGACAGTCCAATATAATTCCACGTTAGAATGTTTCAGTCAGATCCGCGGAGTCCTGGCATAGGTCACATGACTCATATCGGGCCTCACGTGGCTCAATCTCATCACGCTTACAAGGTAACTCCACCCACATACATTCCGCCTCATGCTATCATTATACCACGTAATACTTACTCGGTAACTCCGCCCCGAAGAGAGATATTGGTATGGCAGCGATGACAAACAAAACTGATGCAATAACAAAACCAATCCACCACGCTCCTACCCAGCGAGGGTCGTCAGAATTTATTCGGACACTGAAACAAAATAAGGAGAATTAAATTTGCAAACATGTTAACAGTCGGTTTATCAACATCAACAAACAAAGGTGTTTCTTAAATATTTCATGTAATTTATTGAGGGTAACTGTTCGTCATGAACATGAAATGTTCAGAGTTTAGCAGTAGCGCGACTTTCAAAAGAAAAAGTTACGTGATGTTGCCCTTCCTCTTCCGCCATGATGATGGTTCTCTTTATAAAAAGGTGAAGTAAAAATATAAAACACAAAAAGTATTTAACTTACTCAGAAGAAGGCACTGTATCAAAGTCTACATAAATTTCAAGTAACTGGCCACCAATAATGTACCCCATTGCCGGCCCTAATGTCGCAAATGCATACATTATACCTGCAAAACAGAAGTCAAAATCGTGCAAGCCAAGGCTAAGGTAGATCAAAACACTGCCGAGGTGACCATGACTATACGACAAACAGGTCTAACTCCACTATTACCTTTATTTCACAACAAGCTAATGTGTCTGCTATACATGGCTGGGTTTATTCTGCAAGTCTCTCTAGACCGTTTGTCAGACTTTTAAAAAACTGTAAAATGCAAACGCATGCTCTTTTATTAGAAGGTATTAAGGCATATTAATCATTTGAACGAATATAAGTCTTTTGTGGGCGTACATTGTAGCTGCAGCTCTCGTAGAAATTATTCATATGTCAATTCAATGTTCGTTTGCTTGGAATGAAATATATTCTATTTTATTCTTGTATTTGTGTATGTTGTCCGTCACTGAAGTATTTGATTATAAATTCCTGAAAAAGAATCTAGAACTGTTCGCAACTTATATAATAGGTTTTCATGGTAAGTACATAGACGGATATTGTACAAATAATGTAGCACAGAGACCCCTGTGTAGAATCGGGCGAGCATGCGTGAACAGCATTTTTGCATAACAAAAATATGACTTAAAACACATTATATCCCCCAGGGACATACTAACCTATATACATTGGTGAACTACTGGCTGGAACACTGTCATCGATCAGGGACACTCCGACCGTATACAGCGTAGTGCCTCCCAACCCGTGAAGAAGCTGGCCAAGAATTAAAACATAAAGGTAATACTGCAGGTCGGAGTCACTATTACAATCTGAAGCTTTTTCTGTAATGAAAAGTTTCAAGTATTTTTTGTAATCACATTACACATTTGCATAAAGTTCTTAGACTAATGAATTTAAATGGGATTTACTTCCGTTTGAGAAAGACTTCCAGTTAAGAAAATCTTATTAAATGGACTAAAAGTATTTTAGAGACTTAATCGCGTGACAATTATGTTTGTTTTAATTATGGTCCAATTATGGAAGAGAAGTGTTGAAACCATGTACATGCAGTTTCTGGAAAGTCACCGACTATAAAATCTGTAATCTGAAAGAGCAATACAATCAGCATTTCTTGTTGAAAATACCGTCTGAAATGTTTATGGATACTGTTGTTCATTTTAATTATAAACGGTACTGTTATATTATTTTTTAGAATCTGTAAAATATAACATTACTTACCTTCTTTACTACATGTTAATGTTATATTCTGTCCCCACTCGTACTTTCCGGACGAAAAATGCGGCAATGCCATAACAAAGGACCCAACCGCCATGGTCAAACACGCCCATGCCAACCATTTCGCTTTCTGGCGTCCTGATCCCATGAAACTAATAAATATTCCCAAAATGGCTGCCGACAAGTCATAGGAGCTTGAAATCATGCCCACGCGGCTGCTTGGCAACTGAAAGCGTCTTTCCACCGAGGTTGTGCTGACATTGTTTATACCATTAACGACAAAACCTAAAATCAAATTGGAAAGTTGAGTGTTGCAGTGAGTAGCCATTTCATAGCTTTTAAAGGCCTACTACTAAGCCCCTGAAACGCATAATGTATTTTCATGTTGTATCTAATCTAACATGTAATATAATTCAGTAGTGCCACTTTTGGAAGACTGCAGAGATGTTAGCATTAAACTTTTGACTGTTTTCAGCCAAACAGCAAAAAGACCACCCAGGTCTTTTGTAGTTTCTATATGCTTTTGTAAAATATGTTACACCGTTTGCTAAATATTTGAGAGAACATTGCCTGGCAATCATCATATTTAAGGACATATTATAAGATATGTGTTGATTTTTTAAAAGTTGACACATCTTTGTCTTTGACATTGTATCTTTTGACTGTTATTCAAACAGTGTCTATTAAACTGAACACGACAAACTAATTACTGCCATTTGATGCCCTTACATTTAGAAATTCACGTATATTACCGTCATATTAATACATAAGTATATTGATAGTATCGTTTTATTCATAGAACTCATAGCAAGCTATAATGATATCTCAAAGGCAATTAAAAGACAAATCTCCGATATATAGGAGCTGCGTCGATACGACATTTCATCGATACGACATTTCGTCGGAAACGAAAAACTGAGCCGCCAAGTAATATGACAGAAAGAATGTAGAAATTTCGCCGAATTACGTCGACTTTTATTATTCATTTAAAAACAGTCTGCAAGATGCAAGATAGCAAACATTTAAAATCAAATTTTACGAACTTACCTTGGGCCATTGAGAAAAAAGATAAGAAAAGCAGCAGACATTTTGGGTTGTTGAGGTTCTGCAGACACTGCGGGCGGCATGACCAGTATCCACAGCGTGTGTCCGCTTCATCCTTACTGCTTCTTCCCTGGTTTAAAAGATAACACATGCTCATTGATTTGGTTCTGAGAAGGTAGGAAGTTTATGTCAAATTATCTGTAGCCTTTATACACGTTGTGTATACATGTATGCAAACATTCGATTAACTGGATATTACTAAGTGGGGAGGAGCGGATAGGGTTGAAGTAGGAGGCCAGGACAAGGAAGGAAACGGTTTCATTGGATCGATCAGTTTTGCTGAGTAAAAAAACATACGCTTTTCACCACATCATTTTTCTAACGGTTTAAAGGCTCCTGATCACTTTGGGTGTTACAATTACTCCTAGCACTTATATATTAACAAGAAATATGTCCTACCATTGCAACGACTTTTATTTACCAAAAAAACCCCCAAACATTCCAAACGTTGATAAAATAAAAAGAAATGCCCCAAAGAATACGACAAACTCGGAGGCATGGGTGGAGTAAATAGAACACATCTCTGTCATTAATCTATCAGTAAATTCATCATTGAACATATTCAATCTGATCACGAGGCTTTAACAAAGTTAAACATACCTCTTCCTCCAGTGATTTATATGAATTACGCATCTTTATACATAGGTAGGTGCAACACTTCCAACGCAATTTTGTTTTTACATTATCTGTTTAAATTCAGCCATTTTCATTTTGCTTTTAGCAAAGTTGAATTTAGAATATGTAAGGAAATTTCTTTCTAGAGTGTAATATTAGTTCATTCTTTACGTGACGAGTATTTTTATATTCTTGTAAGGTAGTCGCTTATGCTTTCATACATTGTTTGCAGATTGTATCAGAATTTGCGTTGTGCTTTTACACACATTGTCATTCAGTTGTAGCGTCGCAACACAATGAAAGCAACAAATGAACATGTATTTCAATAAAGACTCTTTTATCTGTTACATGTAATGTACAAAAACGAAGTAATAAACAATGTTATCTTAAAGACACACTGAAAAGGGACAAAAAATATCTTATGCTTATGGTACATTTATATGGAGTATTCTGCGTTTATCAAAACATACATTTTGTTTGAGGACAGAGGCTACAATAAGTGACCCGGACAACATTCTTTGGTGACCAATATCCGTTCATAAATTCATTTGTAGTCTATCTATACGTACGGCATACCTTTTCCCTATACATAATATCACCGTTTGGAAACCCGTTCTCGTGAAGTGGGGATGCTGGAGGTGTTTTGAATGTGTCGTTGCTTTGTCCAATGATTTGATCGTCCGTTGTGTCCGAATCAGTGGCGAGGGCAAGGGGTACAAGCTCCTCGTCGCTGGCCCTATCGGACCGGCGTCCGAGTTGTACGTGCCTCTTGGAAATCTGAAATGATATATAACCTTCGTTTTACAATATAGTTGGTATGATTAAGTATAGAATGCGCTGCTAGGTACTCTGAAACAGCTCCTGGTGTGTTCCTGGTGGTGATAAGTGCTATGGGAGACAACTGGATGGAAACTTCAAAGCAGTTACCTCCCCTCCTTACAATTAAAAAGCTCTGACGAAAACTTCGAGCTGATCTTTCTTGACAGCTGATACATATAGAACAATATAATACCATTATCACCGCACACACAAGTATGACACCTGCACTCTGGCATTGCTTTTGCAGGGAAAACAACCCGGAAGACATAATTATGCGCTGTAACTCCGCATCTAGTGCGCGTCGCATATAGCTCATCGTAAGATCGCGTGTAAGACAAGTGCGTTGATCCTGCATAAAGCTCATTGTCTTTAAAATATACATAATTATATAATCATATTCTGTTTAAACTCAGAATAAAAGAATTAAATTTCATTTTCATGATAGAGCTCTAGTGATGAAATGAAAGAAAGAAAACCAATGGCTTCAAAATATGACTAAACTAAATAGAATGTTTGGACACTGGAGGAATTTTTTTTGTAATTATTGAATGTCGTTGTTGCTGTTGTTGTTGTTACTACTGCAGCAGCAGCAGGAGTCAATTTTTTGATTCCGATTTATTTATTCTCGACTGCGAAAGAAGACTCATTCCAGATGCAATCAATCTCGAAAAGAGAGAGAGAGAGAGAGAGAGAGAGAGGGAGAGAGAGAGAGAGGGAGAGAGAGAGAGAAGGAGAGAGAGAGAGAGAGAGGGGGGGGGGGAGGGGGAGCAATGTTGAAAGAGTTGTGTCTTGCCTAGCTTGCCTAACGACACAACCGCCGTGGCACTGGTGAGGATCGAACCAGCAGTTGTAGTAGTAGCAACAGCAGCAGTAGTAGTAGCGATGGAAATACCAGATACAACAGAAAGTGGTAATAGCAGCAGTACCAACTGCAACAGTATCAAGATGATCAGAAACAATTACTGTATGTTATACACCCTGACATTTTTGAATGACATGGGACGATATGGCTCATTTACTATTAATGCGGTTTAACCATGCATGCCTTTTCGTCGCATAGAGCTATATTCGATGTGTTCTATATGCGTAATGTGTGATATATGCGGCATGAGTGTTCAAAATATCCTTTTATTCAGTGTAGCCAGAGCAGGATTTAGTGTAGCCAGTGGAGGATTTCCGTTTTCCATAACTCAGTCTGAGAAAATTTAAGAAAAGGACGTAGAGAGAATCGAGGTTGAAATTTATATCTATCACACACTGACCTGTCCTCTAGAAGGGAAAGGCTTTATAAAAGATCAACAACTGGCAAACTCAGTTTTCGATAGATATCACTCACTCACTTAAACAATCACTCACTAAATCAATCAATCAATCAATCAATCAATCAATTTATCATCGTGACACACACTAGCTTCCTCGTCGAGTCACTCACATACTCATCGTATCGCGTCAGTTCATTTTGCACCTGCTACAATGCATAGTATGCGCCATTATCACAACCGTGAATACTAAATTGACACTTAAGTAGACAATACTGACAGTATGCTACTGAAAATACATTTCCTTGGTGTCATTTTCTCACCCTTGATGGCGACACACTTTTCAGACGTATTCTTTGACATTCAAAAACACTCATGTATCAATCAAAAACTGTGCATTTTTTAAAAAGTAAAGTTCGATTCCGAGCAGTGAGTCGTATGCTACTCGTTTTTTCGGCTTTAGCAGGGTAGACAAATCATAGCGCTACGGTCCATTGCTTAAAATCCAACTGAGATGTACACTGATTAATTATACATTCTGCCACCATATTGATAAAACATATCGACAAAATGATAGAAGTTTCCAAACTTGTTTCCAACTACTGTGTCGGCAGTACTGCTGGGACTACAGACATAGTCTATAAAACTATGTCTAAGCAGGGTTTATATATATATATAATTAGCCTTTCATATCTGGATATATGCCCTGTTTACACTGTATGTCGCCCGATCCGTCAGGTTAGGGTGATGTGACATACTGCGAAAACAAGGTGACATATCAACGACCAAGACTCGTCCCTTCTCATAGCCTATTCGGTTTTGGAACGGAAAACAACAAGAACTATCGTAAAATTGTACTTAATTTAGAATAATTATCAATTATTCATTATCATCCGCTCATATTTCTTGTAACCAACGGTCGCGGATAAAATATGTACACGGCTGGAGACATTTACATCAAATATGTACACAACCGAAAATAGAGAATTTTATAAACGGTATTATATACGTCAATAATTGAAATAGTATCAAACAGTCAGGTTTCCACCTCATCTTAACAATAGAAAAGAAAATGACAGAACAAGAGACAGAACTAGACGGGGCAGATCGAGCTATATAGTGCAAGTTAGGCCTAAAAATGTTTGTTAGTGTAACGGCCCAAACATTTTTGATAGAATACAAGCTATGCTAAGTATAAGTTAGAGTTTATTATGTCAAATTTTAATTAAGAAACCCCAAGGAGCAGCGTGCGGCAGGGCTTAATTGTTAAAATTGTATTGAGTCAAATTTTAACAATTAAGAAACCCCAAGGGAGCGAGCGGTAGCGACCGACCGGGGTTTCTTAATTGTTAAAATTTGACTTCACTTAGTATTTAACCTCATTTGACCTTTTGCATAGCCACCGACATGTATTGTGGCACGGACCTATGTGTATATAGGTCCGTGATTGTGGGCGGAGCTAGTTCTACATAGAGCGAACTCTTAATAAATTAAGTGAATTAGTAGGTAGTTTTAATAAAAAAGAAAGACGTTTATTTGAAAATCTGAGCGATTCGATTGGTAGGCAAATGGGGTCAAACACTAATGTTATTTAAGAAAGAAACTAGAATTACTAGTCTTACCCTTAAAATGTATGAGTGGGCACATGTTATATGATCTTATGTCTAATAAAGACTATCGGTATAGAAAGGTTTAGCTAAGTAGGGACAAACCCTTTTTAGACAAAGGGAAACGGTAAACGAGTACATCAATATACATTGTATACGAAACAATGCAATCCGAGTGTACAATAAATATCAAGTTTTACTTGCCTTTACTGGCCTTTATTCAAGTAATAAAATAGGTCAACTCTTTTGTTAACAATTTTACAGAGATAGTCAATGTGGTGTAATTTAGTCAATACATGAAATATGTATGAAGAGAAACAGCTTAAATCGTATTAAATATGAAAACATTTGCATAATCTTTGCACATAAAGCAAAGTTACAAACTTTGAAATGTAATAGAATCTAGAATCATCGCGGATGAAACATAAGATAAATATTCATACCTCCATTTCTACATCCGTCTGAGAATTCATTTCAGCAGTATCTTAGCCAATTATTATTGTCTACAGATTTTAATCCAGTTTATTAGAGTTTGATTTGCATCATCACTTATAATGCTGTCTAATAGTGACGATAAAACGTCGAAACTAGCGTCCATTTAAAACATTTGGCAACGTATGACATGTTTATCTTTCAGTTGATATGATATCTGGAACGCAGGGTCAAGGATTTATTCTTACAACATTTATATAATAGGAAGGCTAACTTATAATCCACTAACGTCCACTTGCACATTTTACAATACAAATGTCAACACACATTTGTATGTACAACGGTTAATTGTATAGATCCAAAAATGCTCAGTGAACCGTATCTGTAATTTTAGCGTATTGAAATTTAACGGTAAATATCAAGAAGAACGTGTAAGTTGTGCTTCATTTATTGTTGTTTAACTATACTCAAAGTACAATATTGTTTAACTAAAATCCACTCAAACACTTGTCTACTGTGACATGATTTTAACACTGCAGCTAAATAATTTGAAATCTGCATACATACAACTAAGATTAAAAGCGGAAAACATTTTCTGTTTGTAGGTTACATATAGTTTCAAAAAGATAATTTCTTGTTTCAACTACAATTTAAAATGAGCACGCGTTGCCTTTGACAGACTTGAAACGGAAATAAGCATAAAGGTCAAAATGTAAAACAAGATATCTAAATTTAGTGTGTAATGATATAAAACAGATTGCCGTCTGTTAAATGGAATACAGTTTTAGCAAATTTAAAACCAGTATCCTGGATACCAACTGTATAATAATAACATAAATTGGCCTAATTCTGCTTTTCTGTTTTTTAAAGTCATCGGATAATGTGAATAAATCTAAATTCAAGGGCATTAAATTTCGAGGCTCTATGAATGAAAAGTATTATTTTTTGTACTTGAGTTGATGGATTCCATTTTGATGATAGAAACATTTTTCTGATGGAAAATGGTTACCACGACAGTTTAAATAGCTACGGAAAACTGCCCCGTGAAAATGAATTATTTCACAGAATATTAACAGTATTACGTAATTTATGGTGTTTGGAAAGTAAAAATAAAACATCTCTTAGAAAGACGCTGAGCATTTACCATATGTTGGATTTTTCATTACTGAGTGGTTGGGCCATTGATTTAAAGGGTACGTTAATTTTGAGTAATGCTAAAAATAAACGTATGGCTTCTATAAACGTTTGAAACACATTTTTGTTGTTGTACCCCTTGTAAAAGCATATAATTCGAAATGGAAACGGAACTGTTTGCTTCGAGCCAAAGAACGGTCGTACATGGGGGACAAATAATTATTTTCATTTAATTTGAGCCATGGAATCATCTAAATGGTCTTACATATGTTTCCCTATTTATTATTTTCAGACAGTGATGTGAGCATCAAAGAGAAGCTTCGTGGACCCTATTTCCAAGATCTATGCTGCAATTTCCAAGAACCATGCTGCCATTTCCAAGCACAATGCTGCCATTTCCAAGAATCAATGCTGCCATTTCCGAGAACTACCTGCCTTTTCCAAGAATCAATGCTGTCATTTCCAAGAACCATACTGCCATTTTCTAGAACCATGCTGTCATTTCCCAGAACCATGCTGCCATTTTCAAGAACCATGCTGCCATTTTCAAGAACCATGCTGCCATTTACAAGATCCAAGCTGCCATTTCCAAGAACCATGCTTCCATTTGCAAGAACCATGATGCCATTTCCAAGAACCATGCTGCCATTTTCAAGATCCTAGCTGCCATTTCCAAGATCCATACTGCCATTTCCTAGAACCATGCTGCCATGTTCATGAACCATGCTGCCATTTCCAAGATCCAAGCTGCCATTTCAAAGACCCAAGCTGCCATTTTCAAGATCCATGCTGCCATTTTCAAGAACTATGCTTCCATTTCCAAGATCCAAGCTGCCATTTCAAAGATCCCTGCTGTAATTTTCCAGAACCATGCTGCCATTTTCATGATCCATGCTGCTATTTTCAAGAAACATGCTGCCATTTTCAAGAACCATTCTTCCATTTTCAAGAATCTGGCTGCTATTTTCAAAAAAACATGCTGCCGTTTTCAAGAAGCATGCTGCAATTTCAAAGAACTATGCTGCCATTTTCAAGATCCAAGCTGCCATTTTCAAGAACCATCCTGCCATTTTCAAAAACCATGCTTCCATTTCCAAGATCCAAGCTGTCATGTCAAAGATCCATGCTGTAATTTTCCAGAACCATGCTGCCATTTTCATGATCCATGCCCCATTTTCAAGAAACATGCTGCCATTTTCAAGATGCTTCCATTTTCAAGAATCCGGCTGCTATTTTCAAAAAAACATGCTGCCGTTTTCAAGAAGCATGCTGCAATTTCCAAGAACTATGCTGCCATTTTCAAGATCCATGCTGCCATTTCCAAGAACCATGTCGCCATTTTCAAGCATTAACTATAAGCCTTCACGGCCAAATATTCACTGATTTAGGGGTCTGCATGGACATAAAAGTATGCAGAAGTGAAGCAGTGTACAAATGCAATGTACCGATAACAAGATATTGCAAAATATATATACATATATATATATATATTGTTCCGGGAAAATGTTGAGGGATCAATTTGAGATTTTAAGGACATTTCATGCATACTTAATGAAAGTAAAAACAATTATAGAATGCAAATCAATCATTAAATTGGCCGGGATCTTGTTAAAAGTCAGCAAAACAATTATTGGGAAATAGTTTCAGTTACAATAATGAATGCGCTAGCCCAACCCAATAGTTTATAGTTTCATTTGAACTACTTGTATTCATTTCTTTGTTTCGTGTAAATGAAGAAATAACATTTAATAGGAGTTCGAGTTCTTGAATAAGAACACAGAAAGTCCAATAGTTCGTGGTGTAATTGGGAAAACCGAAGTTTGAAACAATAATGACATTCATTCAATTCTGTATTTTAACTTGTAATGCCATCTGTCCATTTACATAAACACTGTCTTCCATTACGTGTGTGATTTAGCAACTAGGCAAAACAGTTTGTGAATTTGACACAGTTTATTCAAAAGTCACATACTGCGTCAATAGCACGCACTGGCTGGCAACAATGCTGTATTTTAAAACTAATAAAATTTCACGATATTTTCTCACAGCTGCAACTTCAGTAAAAAACTTTTGTAAGAAAACCTTATAATGTGACTTTGTAAAAAAGTAGCAAATATAACCGAATGTACGGCATGCGGTCCTGTGTATTAATGTAGCAAATGTAACCGAATGTACGGCATGTGGTCCTGTGTATTAAAGTAGCAAATAGAACCGAATGTACGGCATGCGGTCCTGTGTATGTGCAAACGAATGTACGGCATGCGGTCCTGTGTATTAAAGTAGCAAATATAACCGAATGTACGGCATGCGGACCTGTGTATAAACGTAGCAAATATAACCGAATGTATGGCATGCGGACCTGTGTATAAACGTAGCAAATATAACCGAATGTACGGCATGAACGTAGCAAATGTTACCAAATGTATGGCACGCGGACCTGTGTATTAAAGTAGCAAATATAACCGAATGTACGGCATGCGGTCCTGTGTATTAAAGTAGCAAATATAACCGAATGTACGGCATGCGGTCCTGTGTATTAAAGTAGCAAATAGAACCGAATGTACGGCATGCGGTCCTGTGTATTAAAGTTACAAATATAACCGAATGTACGGCATGAACGTAGCAAATGTAACCAAATGTATGGCATGCGGACCTGTGTATTAAAGTAGCAAATATAACCGAATGTACAGCATGCGGTCCTGTGTATTAAAGTTACAAATATAACCGAATGTACAGCATGCGGTCCTGTGTATTAAAGTAGCAAATATAACCGAATGTACGGCATGAACGTAGCAAATATAACCGAATGTATGGCATGCGGTCCTGTGTATTAAAGTAGCAAACATAACCGAATGTACAGTATGCGGTCCTGTGTATTAAAGTAGCAAATATTACAGAATGTACAGCATGCGGTCCTGTGTATTAAAGTAGCAAATAGAACCGAATGTACGGCATGCGGTCCTGTGTATTAAAGTAGCAAATGTAACCGAATGTACGGCATGCGGTCCTGTGTATTAAAGTAGCAAATAGAACCGAATGTACGGCATGCGGTCCTGTGTATTAAAGTAGCAAATAGAACCGAATGTACGGCATGCGGTCCTGTGTATTAAAGTAGCAAATATAACCGAATGTACGGCATGCGGACCTGTGTATTAAAGTAGCCAACATAACCGAATGTACGGCATGCGGTCCTATGTATTAAAGTAGCAAATATAACCGAATGTACGGCATGCGGTCCTGTGTATTAAAGAAGCAAATATAACCGAATGTACGGCATGCTGTCCTGTGTATTAAAGTAGCAAATATAACCGAATGTACGGCATGCGGCCCTGTTTATTAAAGTAGCAAAAATAACCGAATGTACGGCATGCGGTCCTGTGTATAGACATAGCAAATACAACCGAATGTACGGCATGCGGACCTGTGTATTAAAGCAGCAAATATTACAGAATGAACCGCATGCGGTCCTGTGTATTAAAGTAGCAAATATAACCGAATATGGCTGGTCCTGTGTATAAACGTAGCAAATATAACCAAATGTATGGCATGCGGACCTGTGTTTAAACGTAGCAAATGTAACAGAATGACCGGCATGCGGTCTTGCGTATTAAAGTAGCAAATATAACCGAATATACGGCATGCGGTCCTGTGTATAGACATAGGAAATATAACCGAATGTACGGCATGCGGTCCTGTGTATGTTGTTAAGTCTTCTAAAACCAATTCCGCTACCAGTGCTTTAGTTCTTGTAAATATTAATTAAACAGTGTCACACATTTTGTATTGTAGTAGTCTGTTGAATTCACCAAACGTTTTCTCACTTCCTGATACATATTAAAGTTGTTCATACCCAGTTAAGGTGACAAATAGAATAAAACATACCTACTTCCTACAACGTGTTCATATCTCAAACATCATATTGAAGCTTGATATTAATACAAGAGGGCCATTATGGTCCTATATCTGCACAGCTACTGGCTACCAATGGCTATTGTACAAAGTGAACAACAGCGTCGTAGAAAACAAAATAAAATGACAGTAGAGTGTAGCTCTAAACACTAACAAAAAAGTAGGTCAGTAGGTCAAGTGACCCCGGGGCGCTATGGCAATGATTTGACCAATCTTGGTGCATAACCACTAGGTAATGCTGATGCCAAAACTGTATATCAGTAGGTTTTTGTTGCCAAATATCTAAGCTCTCCGCAGTTCGGTTTTTAGTTTGAGACAAGAAGATTATTAAAGATGTTCTTATATAAGCCTATGTAGTAACCGTTGACTCATGGACAGGGGTCTATTTTGACATTCAGGTCCTGCTTTGAACACTCTTCGTAGAAGTCCACTACACAATGCTATATTCCAAATATTTAAGCTCTTGGCCTTGTGGTTTAAGACCAGAAGATTTTTTAAACTTTCCCTATATAAGGTTATGTGAAATTTTGTGACCCCCGGTACGCTTCAATCCTTTGAACAATCTTGATGATGTCTCGATTTTAGATACAACAATTTGAGCTCGCAGTCAGGATTGGGCTTTTTTCAGGCTTTGATTTATTTTTCGCACAAGACGCCAACTAAATAAAAATATGTTTTTTTATTATTTACCACCGAAGTACCAATACAAGTATAGACTTAAAGTTAAAAATCGCGGAAGAGTAATGGCGTCCATCTTAATATGAACTTCCGTATATCCGTCCGTGCTACCTTGAAATTTAATTTCTCTTAAGGTTAAGCACTTTTGTGCGGCGAATTTTATATGGCAATTAAGTGAAATGTTCATTGTAAATTTCTTCATTGTAAGTTTCGATGTTCATTGTAAGTTTTGATGATTACAAATTAATTGTTAACTGTATGTAACTGAAATTGTTTCTGACAAATTCTTACTTTAAGCGAAACACTGTAAATTGTCACGTGAAGCAATCTTGCAATCTTTATATTCTAAACTGTTTATTATATGAATAATTTTATTGTTTTTGTAAGGCTGTTAGGGGATGCACCCCGACCCCTATCAAGCCATCCACGGGGAAAATAAAAGGGGTTACCCCAATTATGGGGGCTTCAATAAAAAAAAATCGGGGAATACATGATCATATTTTGTAAGCTCGCTTCTTATGTGAATGTAAAAAGACAAGACACGGTCGGGAAAAGCACTACCCGACCAGGAGTCCGATGATATACATGTGACTCACACGTTGTGAGAAAGGAAGCTACGAGCGAAAGCCGAACTTCTCTACATGTACATTAAAGTGAAATTATGCTCATTTTTTCCAGTAAAAATCCAGCCGAAATAGGAGACTCAGTGTGTAAAAAGGGGTAGAGGAAATAATAGCTTTTAACCCAATACACCAAACTCTTCCTGCTACCAGTACGAAATCGTAACTTTCAAAATATTACTTTTCCTATTTTGACTGGGGCAGTCTTTTTAAAAAAAAAAAAAAAAATAAAAAAAAGAAACAACTGCATGCAGGAGTTGCTTTCCTTCCACTGCTGAAATCTCAACCAACGACAACAACAACACAAGGGAGATCACTGTGAAGAAAGGGACTATTATTTTATTAGTCCGATGTTTTTTTAAAGCATCAACTTCAAATACTAATGCGGCATTATTATTACTTTAACACATTTAAATGCACAGCAACCGAAAATTGCTTTTATAAAACTGTCAACAAAAAACACTTGTGCAGTAAGATGCGCATAATGTCACTTTAATTTCCGGTAATTTACAGGTCTGTCGATTGGCTGTACGTTGTGAATCTAGATTTTTACAGGGCGTTCTAATAATCTAAGTCTACTTTCCCAAAAGCGAGAAAAGTTAATTACCAGAATCTGTCAAGACTAGACTAATTCACATAATCGAGTGCACGAAGCGTACTTCTTGATTGAACAGAACATGTTCCCAATATTTCACCACAGGCAAACAGAAAACTAGTGAATCCAATAATCATTTACACACTTTTCCTCGAAAGTTATCACCAAGTCATCAAGACTTTACAAAACAAGGATCACACATGATTTGATTATTTGCTGAAATAGTTTGTTTCCTTAAGAAGGGAGCAACATAAAACTTTTAATAGTGATTCTTGCTGGAACCGACCAACATGATAGCTTTCTAATCACAGAAGTGTATCAATACGACACAGTTTGCAACTTATGCAGACATGTCTAAATAGGTTTTGTCTGGGAACTTCCTAAAAACACTCTGGGTTAAGATATATGCAGCTTAGCCACTGTGCCTTTGCATTTATTAAATTTGTAGCCGAGGTACCGGTACGCGTTATTTGGTTTAAGTTTTTCTCGTATTATTTTATAATTCTAATATACATTTTTCCTTTAAATATACGAGCACTAAAACAATACATTACAATCCATCAGTAGGAATCTAATATGAAAGATATATACTGGAATAACACATGTTCCGTCCAATCGCCTCCCATTACATTCCACAAATTCAGGGTTATCGTGTCTTTATATAAAATAATAATTAACACAATAAAAGACAGAAATTAACTACATCCATAAAATATAAAAACACACATACACAAAACCTTAGCTTGTCTTAGTTTTTAATCATTACCATTGATGCATTTAGTGGATTAAGCTGCATGTTAACTGTATGACTGGGACATACATAGTGTAAGAACTGCTTTAATTGGCTTATTTCTTGCAGTACCTGTCTTGGTAACATTTTTCTTGTGTGAACCATAACTTTAAAACAATTCGCAGAAATTAGTTGAAAATCACATATTAAAACTATAACTTAGAAGAGATGACTTTTAAATCCACTTTTCAAGAGCATAGATTGGAACACAGTCACGAAAATGTTGAGGTGGGAAGTGTAAAATGCAAGAACCATAACTCTGCCTTGATTCATTTTAATGATCTCCTGATGTTACATGGTATTGCCAAGATCGTTTGTTCAAAAACATTGGTAAAAGTCTATAAAAGTTATGTACAAAGACAGAAACAAATTACGGGGAAATGCAATGTTACATTTTTGTCCAAAACGTATACAAATGTATTTTGAAATATTTCAAGACACTAGTGTTAGGTTTTCGGCCTAAGTGAAAGCTATTGTTTCCTAACTCTGTGTTTAAAACACTAGCTACCATAGTGATGTGCAATTCAACATCAATTCGTTAATTCAAGATACTCAAACGCTGACATCGGACGTTTTATAATATGGAACAACACGCCTCCGCTAAGTCCTTTTAACCGCAGTCAAAATACTGCGTCCTGTGCACCGTGAGAGCAACTTACAGTACAACGAAATGGGTTTCGTATCGCGGTAGTCAATAGGCAATATAATCTACTAAGATTTCCTCTAGCCTGCGGTTATAACATACTCCTTCGAGATTGCATATCGGCTTCATAAACATTTACGACATACAAAGATCATAAATAAATGGAATCCAAGGAAAATGTCAAAGTGAAAATCGATGTACAAGAATCATTCCGAGCATACAATGTAGCTGCTGCAGTTTACCAGATAAAAATGAAACGTGATGGATTGAGCTATAAGAAAGTTTGTTCTTGCAAACTTCTCTGTAGTAATAAACAGCATCACTAAATATCAGGGACTCTTTTGGATTATTACTATCGATCAGATGCACGAACTGTGCTGTACTAATAACGCTAACGGACCAATGGCGTAGACGGGCTGACCTTATTTTACTCCTGTCATTTTGAAATATGATGCAGCGTGAATCTACTTATTATTATCATACATAACGGCGGTCTTTAACTGCCCTCTCTCACACACACAGTTTTCCTACCATTGATTACTTATTCTAAGACCATTGTCAATATATACAATGGGTTTTTGCTAATATGACCATATATGTCAAAATGTCAGAACTAATTCCCAGAGCAAGAAAGCAGATGTCCTTTTTGGCTACAGTGTGAAGGCAGTAAAATGTGTTATAAAATAGTATGTTTGTATATTAGAAAATGTAGCTGGTAACGAAATAGCAAGACTTGTCTCATTACTAAAGCATGACTCATGTACAGGCAAACAACTTTGTTTCTGCATTATAAAGCAATAACTTTGATTAGGGGTCATGGGTTCAAGCCGGAAACTGACTACATGTATGTCTCTTTATATGCAAAAGCTGGTATTTTTTTACGGATTATTTTCCTTTATAAACTTCCTGCCTACAGATAGCTTAAATGCTGTTGAAACAGGTTTATAGCCACAATGAAAACAGTCAATGATCCCTTTCCACCAGAATACAAGATAGAATTTTAACTATAGTTACAGGTCAAATATATGAATGAATAGAGTGACTAAAAGGGACTCTGTGATATATGTAAGTCTGGCCGTCTATTTGATTGAAAGAAATACTATAATACGATAGTAATGGAAAGGACAGTAGGTCCAAACGTGTCCTATATTGTTCACTTGAGTTCCACTGCTGGTTTCGAACTTTTTCAAGCTAGAAGTCATATTCTGACAGACAACTTTCATTTTGCAACACAATACAGAGTCATTCACGGCATAAGGTGATCATTGATGTCTAAGATTACTTGTCGAAGTTTTCTCTACAAACATATAGAGGATAATTTATGGTTTCGGTGTAAGATCACGTTACTATATCACCGATTAGGAACCAAAAGTCTCAAACTCTACTTTTGCTGAGTTTATTTCATTAAGATGTTGAAAATTGCGGGAAACGTCACCAGAAAGCATCACAACTATGACGTCAATTTTAACGACGTCCTCGTCCTATGGTTTCAGGTATTCTTTTAGATCGGTATACGTTTTGAAATTAATCCGGGTAACAGATGTTGCTAATTTTCACTGTGTGGACAGTGAGTTTATCGGGATATAATTCACCGTTATTTTCGATAAACCACTGAAAAACCTTTTACGTTGTAACATTCTCTCTGAAGAAGACAAATATCACTTGACCGTACAACATTCTCTCGAAACAGGAAAACATATCACGTGATGTACAACATTCTCTCCAAACAGGAAAACATATCACGTGACGTACAAAATTCTCTCTGAACAAGGCAAATTATCAAGTGACGTACAACATTCTCTCTGAACAAGACAAAATATTACGTGACGTACAACATTCTCTCTGAACAAGGCAAATTATCAAGTGACGTACAACATTCTCTCCGAACAAGACAACATATCACGTGACGTACAACATTCTCTCTGAGCAAGGCAACATATCACGTGACGTACAACATTCTCTCTATACAAGGCATCATATCATTTGACCGTACAACATTCTCTCCGAACAAGAAAACATATCACGTGACGTACAACATTCTCTCTGAACAAGACAACATATCATTTGACGTACACCATTCTCTCTGAACAAGGCAAAATATCACGTGACGTACAACATTTTCTCTGAACAAGGCAACATATTGCTTAACGTACAACATTTTCTTGCATACTAGATGGGGATATCTGCAGTTTTTACCAGTGCTGGAAAATCTCATCTTACACCCCTATGTAAGACGACTCGCGTGAATTACTTGTGACGTAACGTTATAAACAATGTGACGTCACTTTCCCAAACTTTCCCAAGGCAAAATATCACGAGACGTACATCATTCTCTCTGAACAAGGCAAAATATCACGAGACGTACAACATTCTCTCTGAACAAGAACACATATCACGTGACGTACAACATTCTCTCTGAACAAGGCAAAATATCACGAGACGTACATCATTCTCTCTGAACAAGGCAAAATATCACGAGACGTACACTATTCTCTCTGAACAAGGCAAAATATCACGAGACGTACAACATTTTCTCTGAACAAGAAAACATATCACGTGACGTACAACATTCTCTCTGAACAAGACAACATATCATTTGACGTACATCATTCTCTCTGAACAAGGCAAAATATCACGAGACGTACAACATTCTCTCTGAACAAGGCAACATATTGCTTGACGATCAACATTTTCTTGCATACCAGATGGGGATATCTGCAGTTTTTACCAGTGGTGGAAAATTTCATCTAACACTCCAATGTAAGACGACTCGCGTGAATTACTTGTGACGTAATGTTATGAACAATGTAACGTCATTTTCCCAAAAACAGCACTGAATAACGTTTGTCTTTTTATTGAAATGCATCATTTGGATAAGTTTGTATTTAAATATCTATTTAAAAGTGCAACACGGTATGCAAGAAAAAGTTTCTACCATGAGAAACTTGGTTCAGATGGAAATATCCGTCACTTCGGGTAACTGTTTCGCGAAAAACTCGGCTGAGGATCGTTCCCGCAAAAACAGTTACCCCCAATGACGGATATTTCTATCTGAACCGCGTGCTCATGTTAGAAACTAATACTCTCTGAACAAGACCACATATCACTTGTCGTACGACATTCTCTCTGAACAACACAACATATCGCGAGACGTTCGACATTCTCTCTGAACAAGACAACATACCATGTGACGTACGACATTCTCTCTGAACAAGATAACATATCACTTGACGTACAACATTCTCTCTGAACAATACAACATATCACGTAAGGTACAACATTCTCTCTTAACAAGACAACATATCACGTGACGTACGACATTCTCTACGAACAAGACACATATCACTTGACGTACAACATTCTCTCTGAACACGACAACATATAATTTGACCGTACAACATTCTTTCTAAACAAGGCAACAAATCATTTGACGTACAACATTCTCTCTGAACAAGACAACATATCACGTGACGTACACCATTCTCTCTGAACTAGACAACATATCACGTGACGTACAACATTCTCTCTGAACAAGACCACTTATCACTTGACGTACTACATTCTGTCTGAACAAGACAACGTATCAACTGACCGTGCGACATTCTCTCTAAACAAGGCAACATATCAGTTGACGTACAATATTCTCTCTGAACAAGACAACATATCATTTGATTGTTTAATATTCTCTCTGGACAACTGAACAAGACAACGTATCAGTTGACGGTGAAATATTCTCGCTGAACAAGGCAACATATAACTTGACGTACACTATTCTTTCTGAACAAGGCAACATTTCACTTGACGTACTACATCTCTCTGAACAAGACAACATATCATTTTGCCATTTCAAATTCTCTGTGAATAAGACATTATATTATTTGACAGTGATACATTCTCTCGGAACAAGGCAACTTATCATTTCACCATGAAACGTTCTCTCAAAATAAGACAAGATATAATTTAACTGTACAATATTCTTTCTGACCAAGACACCAAATCACTTCACCGTGCAACAGGCTCTCTGAAATAGACAACATATCATTTCACCGTGCAACATTTCCTTCGAACAATACAACATATTACTTGACCGTGCAGCATTATCTCTGAACAAGACAATATAACATTTTAGCGTGATACATTCTCTCTGTCAAAAACGACAACATATCATTTCACCGTGCAACAGTATTTCTGAACAAGACTACTGATCATTTAACCGGGGAACAAGACAACATATCATTTGACCGTGTAACATTCTCTCTGGACAAGACAATGTATCACCAGACCGTGAAACATTCTCTCTGAACAAGACAACTCATCACTTGACCGTGTAAGATTCTATTCTCCCTGGACAAGACAACATATCATTTGAATGCACTCAATTCTCTCTGAACAGCGCAATTTGTTACCTAACCGTGTTTCTTTCTCTCTTGAAAAGACAACATATCCATTAACCGCATAAATTTCTCTCTGAACAAGACAATATATCACTTGACCGTGCAAATTCTTTCTGAACGAGACCATATATCACTTAACCGTGTAACATTCTCTCTGAACAAGTCAGCATATCACTTGACCGTGTAACATTCTCTCTTAGCAAGACAACATAATTATCATTTGGCCGTGCAGCATTTTCTCTTACTAAGACAACATATTATTTGACCGTGCAATATTTTCCTTGATCAAGACACTATATAACTAAACTGTCAAAAATTCTCCCTGAACACGACAACATATCATTTGAACGAACAACATTCTCTCTGAACAATACAACATATCATTTGACCGTCCAGTATTCTCCCTGAACACGACAACATATCATTTGATTGTACAATATTCTTTCTTAATAAATACAACGTATCATTTTACAGTGTAACATTCTCACTGAACAAGACAATATATCATTTGATCTTGCAACATTCTCACTGAACAAGACAACATATCATTTCATCTTGCAACATTCTCCTGAACAAGACAACTATTTTGATCTTGCAACATTCTTACTGAACAAGACAACATATCATTTGATCTTGCAACATTCTCACTGAACAAGACAACATATCATTTGATCTTGCAACATTCTCACTGAACAGACAATATATCATTTGATCTTGCAACATTCTCACTAAACAAGACAATATATCATTTGACTGCATTATCAACTCTCTGAACAATACAACATATTATTTGACCTTGCAACATTCTCACAAAACAAGACAACATACATTTTATCATTTGACCTTGCAACATTCTCACAGAACAAGACAACATACATTTTATCATATGACCATACAACATTCTCACTGAACAATACATTATATCATATAATCGCATAAATGCCTCCCTGAACAGGAAATATATCATTCGACCGTATAACATTATCTCAGAACAAGTCAACATATCATTTAACCGTACAACATTCAGTCTGAAAAAGACAAGATGTCGGTTGACAGGAAAACGCCCTCTCCGATCAATACAGCATAATGGTTTGACAGAACAACATCCTTTTAAACGAGATTACAAAATCACTTGACAATATAGCACATCAACTGTAAAAGATTACATAGCCGTTTAACAAAACAACGCGTCGTGTGAATATGAACATTTTCTAATTTTACGCTATACTTCCTTCATCTTATTATTTCAACTATCAACATGAAACAGTCTTGGCGCTTCTTAATAAGTTGTTTAACACCGCTTTAGCGTTTTGAAATAAGGACACAAATGTAGTTTTGGTTTTGCTTCTGTTGTTTGATTTACATTTAGAAATACACGTTAATAGTCTGTTCTTCCAACCGGCCAGGTCGCGGCGGTCCCTTCCTGAACCCACTTGAAACTGAATTTCTGACAGCCCAAGCCGGCCTGCATGAGCAAAGGACGTGGGTACATCCCAGCTATATATAAAGTGACAATTGCCCTAGAAATGTGATTCTATATACATGTATAATCAAGGCTGTCAAGGATAGTATTATACATACAAGAAGTCTGCAAATATTATCACATGCACATAGATACAGTATTCATGTTCACAATTTTGGAGGATCGGTTTACAGCATTTCAAAGATCACTGTCGTAGGATATCATCACTGTGAAGATACTGGGTACTAAAGATGAATTTATAAAGGGACTTTTGGTTGCTGGTTGGGAAATTTGTTTGGGGGGACAGCTGTATTTGCCGATACGTCAATGACGAAAAGTTGTTTAAGTTCGTATCAGTTCCGTTTTCCTTAGTGTGTTATTTGTCATTTGCTTATCGCTTATTAGTCGCTAGTTGCATGTAGTGAATATGAATCTTGTAACAGACAACCGTGCTTAGCATTTTTTGTTAGAGGCATCAAATTAGTTAGTCTGTTGATGTTGTTGTTTTTCAACAGATTATCTCTGATACAATGTATCTTAGTAAGACAGAATCTAATGAGTAAGCATTCGTCTTTCTGCAAAGCTTGTTTGCTTGAAGGCGCTAATCGATGTTTATGGACGAACGATAATAAGGAAGTCATTTAAATATTCCGTTTACCTCGCATATGAATTCAAGTAACATTTTTATCTAGATCTTAACTTCGGTTAGATGATAACGATATTTCTAGTATGTCAATTAAAGTTAAATGATACACATTTTTTGTAGTTAATGCCTTTATTGGCTGGAAAGAGAGTGAGTTTTGTAACAAGTAAGGTTGCAAATAACAACAAAACAGAGGTACAGTGAACATAAAGGACGGATCGCTAATGTAGCATTGTTTCTTCCTACCATATGTAAAGCACTGAAGTGCAGACAGAGAGTTACACTTTCACTTTTCTGAGTAGCACTTTTCTGTAATTGTGTGATATCTTTAATTTCCTATACATTAATGGCATTTCCTTACATTCGTTTATCTATCTCTTTATTTTCTTATCTTTAAGTATTGCAAATTATAGTCTATTTGACTGAATACACAGAGCCTAAACATGTAGCTTTTTTACTGAATTTTACACAGAATGATTGGCTGAGTTTGTATCCATGGAGATACTGTATTTTTTTTTATTTAAAAATGTCAGTCGAAACACACACTTAAGCCGCGATTGTGTTTAACACACCATGTGGTTTTAATAAATCCTTATTTTTCCGGATCAAATACTTCCGTGTTTACAACTTAACATGAATGAATGGGATAAACATGTTTGTACAAAATGTGTCTTCTTGATAAAGTGATGTTTAAACATTTTTGCGCGTTAAATGCATGAATGCTCGTGTAATTAGTAACTGATGAGTAAAATTACAAGTCAGGTGAAATTGTTATATCTTGAATATACATGCTGTTCTTTACTTTGATGATTAAAATACAGACTGAAATTTGTGTAGTCACGCCCCCTTCGTCTGCCATAGTATAGACATTGTAAAATATATTACATATGAATGTCTTAAAAAGCCCGGAATTGGTCGTTGATTCACATATGAGCAGTTGACGCCATGTACATGTGCACTTTATCATATGAATTAACAGTTTAAGTTAAATATCAAAGATAACGAATCACACATGATAATAAATACATGTACTTCAAAAATGCAGGGTGCTTAATACCTGCTAAAATCAGTTAAAATCATGGGGTTTATGTGAAGAAATCGGCACATACCTTCATGCTTATAAAATCCATAGAACTGATCCTTGTTTCCAAGGATGATGTGAGAAGAATTTTCCAATATTTTAGAGCGCCATAGAGCCGAGCGCAGACGACAATATTTATACACGCTATTGACAATTATGTGATCGCATAAAATTCAATACTTGGATACGGCCGATGCACACGTGCGAGATAACTCCGGTTCATGCATTCGAAAGGTGGTAGAGGGAGTTGTAAACTGAATTCCCATGGACCTTTAGTTCAATATTATATGTTTAAACACGTAAAGCGTCCTTCTTTTTAAACCTGTTAGTCATAACAAACAATCAATGTATATGATTTTTGCATTATCCGTTGACTTCAACTATTTTCATATGTTTGCATATTTGCTTTAATTTTAACATACAGAAATCAAATACTTCTGACTCTACTTATTATAATCTGGGTCTTACATGACATTTTTCTTGGTTTGTTTTATTCGCTTATTTATTTATAAAGGAAACAGATGACAAACAGATCATGTACATATACAAAATACCTTGTACATGTAAGATATGTCTTTTTCAGACTAAGTCCATATACATAATGTATAGAGAAAGGAGAGGCAGAAGCGACAGTTGAAGCTAAGGTCCACAGCATATGCTTTTGCTACTGGACTTGAAACGATCTAACATAAGCTGACTGCTGATAAATGATTGAGAAGCGAATGCGCCAGAGCCTGTCACGTTTACAGTCAAATTTTACAACGATAGACAAATATACTAGTAAATAAATAATGACTAGTTTTCATGAAATATATCATGTCCACTGACATTGTCAATGCATTATATAAACTTGAGAGAACAGAAAGTCCTAAACTGGTTAAATATTGTAATGAGCGATCTCACGTGTTATAAAACTTGGCTGAGATAGTATTAGTTTATACTATTTTTAGCTCGAGTGTGAAGAAAGCTTGGAGCTTATTGAGTCACTCTCAAGTCCGTTTCCTGGAAAAACCAGTACTGGTGTCATATGAGGAGGTATGGTCGTGACCTTGGCGGCTCTCGAACCAGCAACCTAGATAGTATTATCACGGTAAATGGTTGTTTTGACTCAATGTGGTTATGATTAAACAAAGGGTATACAATAGATATAGGTATAGGTATAGAGTGGACTGTGCTAATTTAGTTTTGATATTAAATGGGCTTCGTTGTTACGCAACGAAGTCGGACTGAGTTCATTGGGCTTCTTTGAATTCAGGTCTATGTTGCCAATTATTAACATAACCCTTAGAAACTTTGCTTCCCTCAGTATCGCTGCAAAACAATTAACACAGCCCCATACTCATTGTATCAACGTCGCTTCGGGTTACGTCCTCTCCGTATGTAATCTTGAAGCCCAATGTAACAACGCAGCAGTTCTAATTCCGCCTTTTCAATATTCTTCATGCTTATGATTTTGGATTCGTATGCCCGAGTACCAACAGAACGCTTGATTACATCGTTTAACTCCGTCTCAAGTCCCCAGTACCAAGGCAGCTCAATGCACCCCTGGGGCACCATGTCTATAAGAAGACCTATGTCCTGTCTTTCAGTACAGCCTTTGTAATATTGTTTTATGCTTCGTTAACCCAATGCTCCAACGTATCAACACAGTCCATGTTAAACTTCCTTCTAAGTATCCTACCTGCCTATGAATTCAGTTCTATGTCCCATAGAATCGACTCAACGCGTAGTATGATCGCTTAAAAAGTGTCCCTAACATCTCAATTAACGCGGCCCCGTATTGCGTTACATTATAATATATAACATTTCCTTAACTCTTATCGTCGTTATATCCTTACCTCGCTATTATATTAAAAGATCCAGATAAGATATGTCCTTACCTGTTGTATATAAGGTATTCTCTTCTTCCAGTTTATAGCCTGACAAACTCCCGTGCTGTAACAATGGAAAAAGGGGCTGTTAGATTTAAACACTACGTAAACAATTAACCACATCAAATCAAGGGCATTGCTGCTTCCTCTAAAGAGGGGTCAGCTAAAATAAACATATAGTGATATCAGTCTACAGTAACAGTGGTCAACAACATCCGCCTCCTATAGAGCAAAGGTCAATCAGTCAGTCCGTCCGTCCGTCCGTCCGTCTGTCAATCAGAAAATGAAATACATGTTATGTTTCTTACATACCAGATGGGGATATCTGCAGTTTTTACCAGTGCTGGAAAATCTCATCTTACACCCCCCGTGTAAGACGACTTACGTGAATTGCTTATGACGTAACGTTATAAACAATGTGACGTCACTTTCCCAAACACACCATCTGAATAACGTTTGTTTTTATATTAAAATACATCATTTCGAAATGTTTGTTTTTAAATATTTATTTCAAAGTCTAAAACGGTATGCAAGAAAAAGTTTTTACCATGAGATACTTGGTTCAGATGGAAATCTGAACCTCGTGCTCATGAAAGAAACTAATAGTATTTATTTAGTATCCCTGTCAAATACAGGATATACGCGGCCTCGTACCCAACTGGGAAAAGCATGTGGAACCACTTGGTATTGGTTTCGTCCAGCGGCTCGTCTGTCATAATTTTCCCCAGTGAGGTACCGAGTGTACCTACGTCTTTTACAGAACAATGTGCATATAAATAACCAAATAATGAAAAACGTTCCTCTCACCAAAATTTTATAAACAAAACATATAACAAAGAAAATATCCAAAATACATCGAAATTGAATAAAACTGGCATGGTGCGTTGCGACACAAAGTAAATACTTAAATTTTAAGTTACGAAAATGTGTAATACAAAAACAACCCTACCAAATATCAATTAATGCCGTCCGATTTCTCACACATTAAGGTAAACAGTATATTTCTAATAAACAACAGGAAGACGGGCAAAAACGCGCAGTGATCAATTGATGACAACCGCCAAGGGCGTAGAATGGTGCATAGTATAAGGGGCGAGATATTTAAAATCAAATGTATCGTTATGTTATAATTGTGTGTATTGTGCCTACATGTTAAGATATGTACACGGATGATACACACTAAAAGACCTATGAGACAGTTATTCCGTTTATCCGGGAGGCGGGGGAGGGGCGGCCATTGAAGATTGGTTAAGGCTGTTTTGTGCGTATCACGGTACCCATTGCATAGGCACTCTGTGTCAGGTACGACTAGCCACCTTGGTCTTTTCGACATTTCTTTGCCACGGTGCAAATTGTTTTCAATTCACCATCTCTCTAAACTTTCAATTTACACAATTTTTTTAATTACACATTTTAAAACACTAAGATATGAATTTAGACATATGTGTAAAAGTCGTATTCCCTTGATGACATAAAAATTGGTTTACTTGTTGCGATAACATCAATATAGTTCATGTGATACCGTAGGTCAACACATGATTTGTTATATCTAAGATGACGAAGGTTCCAGGTCAACGTAAGCTTGACCAGTCACCAGTCACTGTAATGTGATATCAAAGTACTGAAATACTGATGGAAGATAATCATTCTTGGCTAACGAAAATGATCGGAGCACGTTTTAAGCAACTTAATAACCCGCAAATTTGAATAGGTTTACATTTTAATCCATCTATATCCAATTGTCAACAATTTCAAACACAAATTAATGTTTCCATATTGCGTGTTAAGTTTGCATTCCACTGTTCACATCCCCTATTTAATTCCTTTCACAATCTCAGCTACCGGAATTCCGTTATGTTCTTATTGTAAAGGGGAAGTAACTGCTGCGGGAGTAGCTGTCACCTCCCCTTACAATATGTCTCAGAGTAGAACGAAATTCGTGCGCATTCATCATCTTGATTATACATAGATAATGAAATTGTAATGTAAATATATTAGTTTCAAATCATCAAATTAATGAACATTATTGTCTGATAGAAATGTTTTGCAGATATACCTGAATCAAATGGATTTTAATTAACCTGCATTTCTAAGATGTATTTGAGTTTCATGGAACTATATAAAGTGCGTAAGAATGATAGAGAACTGTATTTGGGTGAAATCAAAAGTTCCCAAAATTGAAGGGACTATAAAATCTCGAGAGCGGTTAATATAAGTTGTGAGAATTTGTTTCGCAATAAATTAACGAAGAATTCGTCAAGTACATGGTATAAAATTCATGACAATGAATGTCGATTTCATTGCCTTATGGAGTTGACAACACTGCTAACCTTTCATGTGAAATTCACAAAACCGCAAAATAACCGGTAGTTATGAATTTGCATGGTTATGCAAAACGATTTTGTTAACAACTGCGTGAATATTCTTTCCTGCTTCTATCTAAATATCCATTTTATATTTAACGTTTTGACGAAACTGAGCTTTCTAACCCTACAGCGTTGTTTCCTTTCCTATATGCAGTCACCCTACACACCTTGTGAATTTGGTTCCGTACAATGATGTATTTTCCCGGTAGAGATGTTTTTCATGTGACAACTGACCATGCTTTGATTCAAGAGAAGTACCAAATACCAAGTTCCTCAAAGCGGTTACGTCAAAGCGAAAACCGGGTTCATAAAGCCGCCAGGGTGTTCATTACTATCAAATCTTCGTAAGGTTGAAATTAAGTTGTGGATTAAAATTAGATCAAACTAAAAAAATCCAATGTTTTCATGGACATCTTTTAAAAAGATTCGACCATCCAATTGTCTGCTACTTTACATATCCATAAATCATACATGATAGACTGCATTACGCGCATACTTTTAACAACCTATTATAACGTTTTATTGAGGTACTGTACTTATAGTGCCACGGACTATCGAGTTAAGTACCTGTCTTTATAACTTTAGTGGAATGTTAAAGATAAATCTTTGATGTTACATGTATGATTATGTAATATTCATCAAACAATTTTGAAAAGTGAATATAAAACGACACATATTTCTAGTGTATACTTAGAAAAGTTATTGAGTGTAATATTGAAGTATATAATAGGAAAGTCTAAGCAAATTAATTGCTAATGAGTGACGAATCTAAGTGTTCCTTCCAGGAAAGGAACAATAACGTCATAATAATAATTATAGTTGTAAGAGGGATGGGCGGTATCATCAATAGATTACATTAGTGAGTGTGAGTGAGTGAAGTGAAGTGAAGCGAATGGACCTATTAGTAAAGATTCCGCTCAGTACAATGTCAGCAAAACAAAAGCAAAAGCAATACAATGCAAGCAAAGCAAAGTTAAGTAATATTTTATTATAGTGAAGACGTATTAAACACATGTTAACCGAATTAATTAGCACAAAATAGAATGCTTGTAAACTAGTTTTAAGACCTACGTACACCAGCGGTTACAGTGGGGTTAATATCTAGTTTAAATTCTATTTATGACGATAGGTGATAAATTTCTTGACAGACCCGCGCGTGCACATGCAGTTTTGCCGATATGCCCCAAGGCCTGTGTATAGATGACTTTTTGTATTAAATGACAGGTCAGCTAAATGTCACACAACCAAGACGCCGCATGTCAACCAGGAAAACCTTGTACATGTTCATCCTTTACATCAATAATCAATCAGATTAGGTCGACGCTTGCAGTTTTTTGTTGCGGTCAGTGTCCGCTACGGAGAGGACTCATCTTATACCTGTTTTACGTACTAGTAAATGACCTCACTGACGAACCCGCTCTCTCCATTCAGTTTGGTTTAAAATGATTACTCTCTGATGCACTAGTGAATCAGAATTGAAAAGCACATTTGACTGGTGCAACCTGGAGAAAAGATGCCAGCGGTCATGTCTTACAAATTATACCATTATCTTTCTACCCACTTATCTAGCATTCCCTGCACAGGTCAACTAGAGAATGTGTATATCAAGTTCAAACCAATTCCAATTATTTCAAATAACCCAATCAATATAGAAACCCTGCCCTGGACCTTATGCACAATTAATTTTGAAATTGTTTCATACTTACTTTTTTTCCTCTAACGACATGCAACCTGCGAGAATTTCAAGCCAAACGTTTTTGCATACGGATTGACTCACGTTTCAACAGTATTTCAGTTATTCTCTGGCGGGCAGATTACCAAGCCATCATTTCTAGGAAGGACCAGTACTAGACTCACATTTTCCGTAAGAAAACTGCTTACATGGACTTTAGTACTGGTCACTATGCTTAGATAAACTACCCTTAAATCAATAACCGAAATACTGTTGAAACAGGGGTTAGATCTTGTTAACGGCATGTGTGACTTAATTAAGTCACTATTCTGCGCTGCTTCGCTAGATTTTCTGTTCTGCTTTGCTCTACTATCGTCTGCACTTTTCTGTTCTATTCTATTCGGCTCTGTTCTGTTCTGTTCTGCACAGAGCTTTTTCACTCTAAAAACGGTCAGCCACTCCAAATGCCAAGGCGTTTTATGTCATTATGGCATATACGAGTCGTAAAGTAGTTAGTAGGGAAAACATGATCCTCGCCTGTCAAACTACTAACCTACATCAATTAAATGCTGTAACTCTGCCTCGAAATTTATAATTGCTAGCAATGTGGTTATACTTTTCGTGCACATGTGCAATGAAATATGATATTTTCTGTAGCTGAGAGAATGTGAAACATCGTAAGTGCGCTGGAAAGAATTTCTCACATTATGATAAGAGGTTTGAGATATATTTGATTTTACTTATATTTAGTTTCATGCAACATTGCAATCTCGAAGAGTGGTTTCGTCCAAAAATGTAGGATCTAGCCCAGTGGCCAGTTATTGTATATCATAATGATTCTGTGAGCACTACTAAACCGTTGAGGCATGGACTCATCGAAACACAACTACATTCTTGATATCCTTGGCGAAGTTTTGATATCACGGATTCAATATTACACATTGCTAAATCGTTGAAATCCTTTGTAATATTTAGAAGACGATGTGCTATAGTAACTACTTGAAATCCTTCGCAAAACCCTTGATATCGCGAAAACGACGTTATCTAGTAATACGTCCTTGATATCATTCTGAGGTTGTGGACAACGTCACGCAGTAATGCATCATCGTTATCCTTTGCGAAACCCTTGCTTTTACTGACACAAAGCCTCACACAGTACAACATCATTGATATCACACGTGAAAACCTTTATATGAAGACACGGCGTGAGAAAAAAACAATGTATTATATTATTGATATCCTTTGTGAACCCCTTGATATCACGGACACAACATAACGTTACTATATAGAGTAACACATTTGCACAGTATTGTGATAATTACCTTTACGGTCACGGCATTAAAAAATAATTGGCCCGCTTTTGTACATGTATGATAGAAAACTGAGTAAAAACGTAAGCTATGTATTAAAGTCGGGCCGGGCCGGACCGGGCCGGGACGTATAATCGGCCCGGCCCAGCCGTGTATTATCCTCTAAATAAAAACTTGATACTCCTCATGAAACCTTACACACGGCATAACACAGTACATGTACAACATCGTTTAGACCATTCGTTGCACACTTGTTGTCATGGACACAGCGTAATACAGTACTATATCCTTGGTGTCATTTTGAAACCCTTCATGCGGATATCAATCCCCTGAAATCCCTGACAGAAGAGTAAATGTACACTCTTTTCATTTTGGATATCCAACTCTATCTCTGCACTTAATAGATAAATGAATACTATTAACCTACTCTATAACCGTTGACACCAAGATCCGTGGATATCTATCCATGAAACTAAACATACTTCATCTTTCATATCGATGATGTTACAAAACATATCTCTACACTCTTTATAGCGGGTACCAAAAAATCCCTGATATCTGTAAATCTGATATCAACATATCTCTTCGCTTTTATTTTCGCCACGAATGTTCCCGACGAAGATGAACATGGTACGCCTCTGCTGTTGAAAAAAACGGCTAACTGTTCAACCTACTTAATTACCCATACGTTTCCTTTTAGAAACTCTTAAGCTCGTACACAGTTCAAGTTTAGATACAGCGTGCATTTATTTATGTCACATCAATTGTAGTCTTAAGTTGTTGGAGAGTGTATTAACCACACTCGTTGACTTCTTCCTGACGTTCATGCATATTTAAAGTACGGCAGTGGAATTCAGAAAGCGCCGTCGGCGTATGACTCCAAATCGGGTTTAGTGAAATATAAAAGAAATGCAGTCACAACCCTGTGGAAGCTTCATTTCTGAAGCTGATCAATTACTTTATTTATTTATTATTACTTATTTATTTATTATTTTTACAAATGTACAAACTGGTTTATATTTTCTGTACAGCACGGTTGCAAAGCACCCGCTCCTCATGGAAATTTCATAGGGCGACGCGGGCGGCACTATTTTACAGCATTTACGGTAAGGGTTGGTCCATTCTATCCTTCTTTATTGACGCCGCCGTTGAACGGCGGCGTCAGTATTGAATAGGTTTCAAATTTGTACCATGGGGTTGCATAATCGAATAGGGAGCAGCCAACATTATTATTGTAAATCTAAACTATGTTCTATGTATGAAAAACGACTTTTACGAATCATTAAATTGTATTAAGTCATTAAAAAACAATACAATACAAAATACACATATCTCCTTCCCTTATTTCAAAACTTTGGACACATTTAATGAGTATTTAATAACTTTTCCACAAACTCGTAGACCACGGGTTTTTTATAGCTTTGTTTACGGACCTTACGACCCGATTCATCAAAGCTCAGAAAAAAAGATTCGGAAGATGTTTTGCTATCTTAAAACACTCAGATAATAGAATACATGGCGCCAACGTGAAAAATCAATGAAAACCCATTTTAATTACGACATATTAGACTTTAATATTGAAACTGTGAAGAAAAACCGTTCACCCAACTATGCAATACGTAGGGCCCTTACGGAATTCCATTCCATCATTTGTAAACAAAAACAATAATCAGCCAATGGAAGTTCTGTAAAATGTATACGTCACAGCATAATTAATCATGTGGATTCGTCTCTTTCCGCCATATTGCTGGAGTGTATAATGCTTCGGGAATAGAAAGAAAGAAAAATCCACATTACCAGCTACAGGGAGGGAGGGGGACAGACATATCTGTTTTACAGATAGTTCTTTTTCACAATATTTAGACCCGGTGTAAATTATATTTGCACAGGTTTTTGCCTCTGCTTCCTATAAACCGACCTGTAGTCAGTGAAATTGTGGGAGGAGCCATAGTTATAAATAGTTTTGTGTATCGGTTCCTTCAAATCCTTGGTATCTAAAAATAGCCAGTGTAAAATTAGCATCCGAAAATAATTAATGTTGTGAGAAAAGAGGTATTTAATTATCACAATAGACAAACAATATGGAAGTATTATGCTAATTACTAATAAAAACTTTATTTTTATAAATCAGTTTCATAAACAAAAAGGATATACAGCCAAGGTCTTTCAAATAGTATACTATTTGAAAGACCTTGATACAGCTAAATACACAGAGGCACGGACCGGTATAACTGATTACCGAAAACAACTTTTTACCGGAAACAACCAAAAACAAATTATATTAGCGGAAACAAGTCTTAATTCAATAGTTTTTTATGTTAAATACACTTTTTATTATTCTAAATGATAAAAATTAATGTATTTTGTTGAATATGTGTAATTTTAGAATGATACGTTAGATTTTATGCGAATTAGTTCGATGTAACTTAGTGTGTACTTTATGTTGTAACGAATACCTCCCTTAGACGGTATTAAAACCCAAAATCATTGCAATCACGGACCTATGTACACATGTGTATAGGTCCGTGTTGAAATGGAAGATCTTTATTAGAAAAAAGTATTACTTTTCTTTTTTTGTATTTAAATAGTTCGATAAATTTTAGCGTTGTTTTTTGTTCAAGTTCTTTGACAGTTTAACAACTTATCTGCATTTCCAGTTACGAAAATTCCCATGAGTGAATGAAAATAAAAAACAGAAAGTACAAAATCATTTAAAATCTTTTTATTTGCATATATCATTACAAGGATGAATAAAAACAAATAACATAATTAACATAATGTGTATATAGGTCCGTGACAGAGGTAATGATCATTTTATATGTAGTAAAAAAGGGTTCGCTGATGTTAACCACGCACATTTGATATAGAAACCTGCCCCAGTGCCCATCTCCCAGCCATGCTTCAAAAACATGCGCGGCGTCTTTGATGCCTTGCATCAAAATTCGTCTTGTAGAATTACATGTATAGTGATTATTTAAACAATCGGGGAGTGTACTTTCCAAAAGGAATATGGTTATGCTAGACTCGTTCTGTACATTTCGTTCGTTTTATACTTTTCAGATATAAATGTACATCATAATAGTAGCCAGGACTTTTTCCTGTTGTAGAGGCACATAAAGCAACATGCTGACTTTGTTTCTATGTCGCCTTATTAGTCACTTGTGCTAGCGTTCAACATTTCAATAGTGCCAGCTGCTGGATTTTTTACCACTCTGTACTACTGCAGCTACTTTGTAATTTGTATTGAATTTGCCCTGCCCAGAAGAACGAGGTTTAGTGATAAAACTGGCTTGAGAGAAGAAGTGGTCAGGCAAAGGAGAAGTGGAGAGAAAAGAGGAAAAGTGGTTATCATTTTTTTCTGGCCGCTGCAAATCCAGTTTCCTCTTTTCAGGGGGGAAAGTGGGTGATTTGCGGGCGTGTATATATAGGAAAAACAGCCAATCACAGCTGCGGAAAGTATTATCATCGTTTAAGAAATGTTGGCAGTAAGTATGACATTGTGATTATTTTGGTCAAATTAAAGTTGTTCCTGACAGCCTCGTCAAAGGACAGCTTTAATATAGGACAGTAAAATGTACAAAGGGACATATCTCTAGCACTCTGACCGTAATTCTTCATAGCGAATTTCTTTTCTTTTCTTTTCTTTTCTTTTCTTCTATTTTTTTATCTTTTATTTCAAGCTCAAATATGTCACAGGAAAAAGAATTTTCAAGATTTTGTGTTAATTTTTATAAGAAAAATCAAACGGACATAACTGTAGTATTCAGTAGAAATATGACTGAGACTTGCAGTTCTTCGCAGTTTTCAATCTATGTTCGATTTTTATAAAGCTTTTATAAAAATCAGCAAAGGAAAGGCTCATAACTTTAGTATTCCACAAAAAAATCTGACACTCAGCCGAATTTCATCGTAGTATATAGAGAACAGCTGTGAAAGTTTAAAGCAATACATGCATTGTAGAGACAGACGCATTTACGGACGGCCAATGCCAAAACAATAATCATCTACCTTTATGTGAGGGATAATAATGAAGCTCAGAATTCTACAAATAATAGCATTAAACACGTACCTTTATATTATAGTATTCTTTTCACACGAAATCCAAGCATCGATGTAGTAAAATCCAAAGAAAATCATTCCGAATCACAGTAGAGAAGACTTCGGTGACTTTGTGAAGAATTCCCTCAAACATTATTCTATATAACCACACATTATTTGTACAGTTTCATATCTAAATGCTCGCATTAAATTGCTAATCACTTAATTTATATCACAATTAAGATACCGTCTTGCACAACTTCTTCTGTGCAGTTAAAATGCATGCATGTTTAGCTGAGACAAACTAATCGCATTGCCAAAATTTCAACATCTGTAAAACAACAGTTACTTTAAATATATTTTGAGGGCAGTAGTTTGCACGACGTGCGTATCATATTATCCAGGGGCGGACCAAGAGGCGTTGTATATACGATTAGATACACGCATGATAATATGATGACTAGAAGTTTGTTTGGTATTTTTATGTGTGTTTAAAAGAGTGAAACAAATACGAACTTGCTTAGATAGTTAAGATCCTTGAATTGTAATCACATAACCTCTCACTGAAATTAAGGGTCTCAAGTTAGTTCGAGCCCTGCCATGGATGTGACTCTGAATTTTATGCGAAATGTCAGTGGAAATTTCTATTGAAGGGCACTAGAACTAGTCCTTCATAAGAAAACAATGGTTACGTAAACTGCCCACCTGTATATAACTAAGATACTATATAGTGAACCGATCATTAAACCTCTCGAAATAAAAACTTTTGGGAGTAACAGCTGCTCTCGTTGATGACTTAAAAAGCTTGCAAAATTTATGGGTATCATAATGAACAAGTTTCGATGATACCACAATTTTAGTCTATAATAAAACTATTTCCCCTCTACAATCTGTATACAATGTTTGTACTTTTACCAACATATTATATACTGTGTAGGCTTGTTGTTGTTGTTGTTGCGAGAGAATATACATGTACGTGATAAACTGTACGTAATTTCTTCATATGAAGCTGATAACACCCGTTACAGCATGGCAGACTCAACTTGACCTTTTAAACGAATAAGGAAAGAAACTGGAGCAACCTTTAATTTGTATATGATTTAATATTTACAGACTAAACCTCCACACTGGAGCACTGTGTTCAAGTACTTTACTCCGGCTCTCTTCTAATATAATCTTGAAATATTTTAGAGATGTAAAGGTTAGCAAACATATATATGATATTTTGTCATTTAAGTACCGGCTTATTTTCAATTGAAAGATCGATGTTACATTGTTGTAACAAATCTACATGAAAAGCCATCTTAATCAGACAAGTAATCGTTAGGGGTTGTCTTGTTTAGTGTTACCCTATACAATGCCGCCCTTGCGATAGCGTCAATGCAAATGTCCTACGGGCAAACATTAAGGAAGTGTAGTTCCGTATTAAATTTGCATTTAATTGTTTCGATTATTTAGAAATCGAATTGATGCATATTAATGAGGTGAATTATTGAACCCTTACCTTGCTATAATTCATTTCTAAAATGGACTTGCCCAATTTTCAGTTTGGAGAGTGCATTTATTGTTCAAAGGGTCCGTGATCAAATTTCACCGATGCGTATGCAGATCATGATGGGCACATAATTGCTTACCGTCATCAGAGTTAACTAGCCCTTGGTAAGGTGCCTTATTGACACTGTTCACGAAAACAGGCATGGGATTCGAGTAGGAAGTAATCCTCGCAGCACGGTAGTCCCGTGAAATTAGGCATCGTAACTCCGAGAGGTTACCCCGTAGCCCCGTCAAGTTATAACGTGGCACCTGGTTTCTTCAACGCCAAGCGTAGCTAGCCCGATCTCGCATTGTTTCCCGCCAACCCATTGCAGCACCTAGCTTTCCCCGCGCCCCACGAAGCTGGTCTCATAGGCGCTATTTACTTTGCAGCCCGTGGAACCATTTTTTGCCCGAAGCAGCGTAAAATTAGCTCTGTAGCACCTGGTTTCCCAGCAGCCACTAGTCTGAAAACTATGTGCTAACTTAAAGGGTTAATTTCTATGAACTTTTACGTCATACAAATATACTTAGGGGAGATAATAAGAACACGCCGGCTAAGGGTTTTTCTTATGCAGTGATCTCCTCTTAGTTTAATTTCAATATGCGTAATATAATAAAGACAGAGAAGTCCGTAAAATGGAACAATTTTGACACACTGCATGTGCTCCACCTTATTACAGTATATTTTGAATTTGAATCTGAAGTGAATCCCTTGTGCTGCAGTCTAGTAAAGTTATATCATTATGTTATAAAGGAAGATAATTTTAAAAAAATGGGTGACATTGAATTTGACCTAAGTAAACCAAGTGACCACAAGAGCAATAACTACGCCAAACTATCCCTCCATCAAACTGTGTAAACATATGTCGACCCAAATTGAACTTGTTGAGTGACTGGTTCGATCAGGCTCGTTATCGAGGTTGGTCGAAATACTTTCCATGAAACTACTACTTACTGCGCTAACATGAACTCGTAGCATTCCGTGGAAATTTTATTGCTCTATTTTACTTCTCCATTAAAACACTATTATTTTACATTGTATTTTGTTGCTGCTGATATTACAGGTGATACATACGGCAGAAAAAGTGTCAAGCGTATATCAGCAGGCAATCGATAAGTTTTGGGGATTAGGAGTTTACGGAAACAACTACGGTTCGGTAATATCCGTAAATAACGGTCAGGGTCATAAATCATTGATTATCGATTGTACTGGAATATTGCCTAAGGGAGATATTGAACTTGACGCGTAACTTTTGTGAAAATCTTATGTTTTAATTTTTATCATTTCTACCAGAAGATAAAGAAAATTCAGCATTATCATTCACATTACTTGCAATTAATAATAATAATAATAATAATAGTAATGTTTTAACTAGTCAGCACTATTTCATTACAGTCACATCATCAGTCATAAAAATAGTCACAGAATAATCCAAAAGCTACAAAATTCGTGAATTTTGACATAATAATGAGAATGAATCTAGTGTGCACTTGATTTTTCATAATCGGCTAATACCTTTTCTACGTGCGTTTGCTCGTGAGAATTGTTTAAAATTGTAGACCTGTTATTTTCAAGTACAGACGCACACGGCAAGTCTGTTGCAAAAGTATGGTGTGCTTTAGAAACGTAAATAGATGGACCTACATGTCCCCGGTAAATAGTACGTCAACTTGTTTTATTTTGCGATCTTAAATTCCTAATCAGTGTTATTCCTGATCTGATAAAGACTGACATTTGCTTTTATAATTTGAGAAATAGAACAGTTTCCTTTCAGAATATCAAATAGATTTTACATACTCTAGTAAACGCTTGATGTTGAATGTCTTAAAAAGTATGTGATTTTTCATCACATGACTTGAAAATATAAGTAACATTTATGAGAAAATAAGGATTTATTGCAGGAAAAGAACTTTTCCATTTCTGCAGTAGAATAATACCTGTTACATTTTACAGATTTTGTCATTTAATACTCTGCACACAGATCAAACCTTGCGTGTTTCTTTTTTCTTCTCTTTTTGTTAATGTAATAATCAGCTTATTTCTTCGGGAAGAAATGAAAGACAAAAGATACGAGTAATAAGACAAACTGGTTTTGACCTGTGTATTATAAAAACTAGCTTTGGTCTGGAAGAAACTCTATGTTGACACCTATAAAATGAAACCAATTTCAGCGGAGCGAATTCTTGCCTTTCACTCGAGACAAAGAGAAATGTAAAACAAAATATAAAGTACCCGTGCAAGTGTTTCGAAATAAAAATGCTAGCATAGTGAATCTTTTATGTGTTGCAAATTAACATCAAAAGCTGAATAATATTATTGATATTTATACTGAAAATTTCATAGATCCTCGCTATAAAGACGATATCATGTATATCCGGTTTCAATGAAAGGTTTTGCCTTTTTATGAACAAAAAACTGAAGATTCTAACCCAGTTTGCATTTTAATGTAAAACAAAACCTAATATACAACGTTTTAAAGATCAGGGTAAATGTTACGTAATGTCCGGCCATAAAACTTATCGATGGCCTGAAGCAGTTAGATCAATCATTCGGAAGTGTTCGGCCAGCATTACGGAAGCAACCGAGCTCCGATCGTAAAAATGAAATTATATACCTGTTAAACAAAACCTTAAAAAAAGACCATTCTCTTCTTTCTTTATTTTTATATAAAATATATAACTTAAATGGAGAATGATTGTTTTATTCAATCCCGTTTGTGATTCTAAAATAAGTGTTATAGTTTTTGAACAAATTGAAGATAAGCTTCAAAATTTTCACTTAAAATTGTGACATTTTGGGCGTTTTACTATATATTATATAGTAAAACGACGGGTAGAGTTTTTAAGTTAAAAAAAGACCAAACAAATAAAGTCTCAGAAAAATAAAAAAATATTCATTAAAAAGGGGAAATGTTATATTTTATCATCCCGTTTGTGATTTTAAAATAACTTTATTAGTTAAAATGTTATCGCGAGTTAATGACAGCGCTCCTATACAAACCTATAGTAAATTTGTGGCGTGTATTGGCCCTGGCTGTGACACTTTTTCTGCCACATGCCGGATAACACATCCGGTATCACCTGTAATATCAGCAGCAACAAATTTTGTTTAAATCACGTGACTTCATTCATAACAATGTCAACCCATCAGTGTATTAACGCGTTGCATGTTACGCGGGAGGACGTCGATCTGGAGTGATACACTTTATAAGGTATATTGATCACGCTCAAATCCTTCTTTGCGTATATAGGATTTTCAATTTTCAAGAGTATTAGAATTATTTATATAATTCAACTTCATGATTAATTTCAGTAATATAATTCAAATTTATTTTAGCTAAATCGGTACTTCATACAGAGTTATTTTTACAGCGCGTATATACATCTTCCACAACAGTCAATTCACGATAGCATGTTAACTGTGTAAAATTGTGTTAATCGGCATATTCACTAATACTTCTGGTATATTCTATCCCTTTAATTCATAACTTATACATGTATAATGTATATCCATATACCGCTCTCACGTACACTTTCAAATTTAGCAGCGTTGTCCTGTTGTTGTCGACTAAGGCCGCAGTGGAAAATAGACGTACCCTAAATGATCCGGATTGGCGAAAAGTGGTAAAACATTCAGAAACTATCAGTGCCGGGTGTCCTCAAACTTTTTAGTAACAATGGTCATATTCAGTAAATGACCCATATCGATTTTGAGGTCAGCAGATCAAGGATCAAGGTCACGGAGACCTTCAACAAAAACAACTTGTCCGATCAATAACAATAAAACGCTTCGGCCTTGTGTCCTCGAACTTTTGACGTAGGTTGGTCATGGTCAGATGACCAGATAAACCCTTCGGTTTCGAGATGAAAGGACAATAAAGGTCACGAAGACCTTCAACACAAAAACAACTTCTTCGATCAATAACTACAAAACGCTATGGCCTAGTGTCCTCGAGTTTTGTAGGTAAATTGGTTATGACCAGTAAATAATCCCAACTGATTTTGAGGTAAAATGTAACGATGACACAAAACACTTGCTAGATGAGTAATAACTAAACGCTATTGCATAGTGTACTCAAATACTCAAACCGAGTTCCGGATTTGAATACGAGTCAACACGACGCTAAAATAGCAACATGTGATGCCCGAATCCGAAACAGTAGGAAGAAATGCTTTTGTTTTGGTTTCAGTTTCGATTTGATTTCGACGTTTATGTGAAAACCCTCCATCGTTTTCTGTTCGGTTTCTGTGTGCATTTCAAAACACCTTAGATCAACTTGCCTCTTATTATTAATCTTGCATGACATATCACGTAGCACCCATTGCGTTGAGGCATGCTAATTAAATCCAGAAAAGTTTATTTTCCTGTTTATAAGACACGGACATTTTCTACACATTTTGTTCAGAATGTTTGTTTCGATCGTGGGAGTAATGTTAGTTTTCTCAGATCTTTTACATTTTACCACTGAAGTACCTTGTAGACAGAAAAAAGTAGTACCCGGTAAACTGAAGTAGTACCCGGTAGACTGAAAAAAGTAGTACCCGGTAGACTGAAAAAAGTAGTACCCGGTAGAATGAAAAAGAGGAGTGACATCCATCATGCTATCCACAACAACAGCTAAGCCCAACCATCCTGGTCCAACGTCCTCTTGCGCGGATTAATTTTCACTGATAATCTTGCACATGCCTTTTTTAATTTACGCCATACCTTGTTTACCGCAGACTTCGGTGATAAAATATAAAAGTTTAAGTCCGGGGAAAATGAGATTACAGTTTGCTAGTTTGCTTCTTATATGAATGTAAACTGAAGACAAAACGAAATCCCGACTCGATCTCCAATGGTTTCGATGTTTTTAACTCCGTTGGACCTTTACTTACTGAAGAAAACATGAAAAGAACAAGAAATTCAGAAAAGGCGTCTGCCAAAAATAATATAAATAAATTATGCCTACATAGAAAGTAATGACTGTAACTTATTAATTTCAGTGGCAAAGATAAATATACTTGTGTCAAAACATTTACACAGAATGTACTCAGAGCTGTTGTTTCCGTTAACTCCTAATCCCAAATACTTATTGATTGCCTGCTGATATAGCGCTCGACACTTTTTCTGCCGTATGGAACTTATTTCTTACAGTTTCGCCAAGACCACTTCAAAAGTTTCACGTAATTCACGTACACTCATTGAATAATGCGGTGTGCGTAACAAGGACACTGTTTGAATTTTCACAATACATACGATAGATTACATCTGAAATTAAACAGGAAAAGCCAATTTAATACAAGGAAGGTTTCCGAAAGTCTGGCAATAGAAACCGTTTATAAAAGATACAAGATAACGCCCATTTTGACATATCAAAATAAATAAAGCTTAATGGAAGCTTGACTTTGCTAAATAAGATAATAAATAATGGTGAAAACAAAGAAAAAACCACGTGGCACAACTGTCGGTCACCCTAACCAAATCGCCGGTTACTGGTGAAGCAGATATATAGACATCTAAGCACAGTTTGAAATAAGCAATCACTGATACCATATTCTTTAATAAATCATTTTTCTTTCATTTATATTTTACATAAATGGCAATACATCTATATAAACACATTCATGGCAATACATTAATGCTAGCTGCTACAATGGAATATTATTTTCTTTCTTTTCTGTGATCTCAATTAGAACCACATCTATCCAACACCTCATTAAGAAAAGTGATTTGACCAAACGTTGGTTACATAAACAACACCATAAACAACACCATAAACAACACCATAAATTTATTCAGTAAACTCCGTATATAACGACTCCGGCTACAGCGAAAATCCGGATATAAGGAACAAATTGAGTTGTTTTCGTTTCTTTTTTATATAAAAAATGTTGTATGGATATAAAGAACACATTAAAAAATGATCCCAATGAGTTCGTTATATACAGAGTTTACTGTAAAGGCCAATATATCGTTACTTCATATGTAACACATTGCTTGTACATAATTTTTTTTAGAATTGTTGGTAGTTCTTAGCCATACATTACAAAAGATGAATAAATCTTGAATTTTTTAAGTAAATTTAAACACTTTCAATGTTGTTTTGATTTTGTCGTCTGAAGCGTATGTAAGCAAACCATTTCCAGAGCCGGGTCCGTAGAGAATGCCGAGTGTCAAGGTTAGAGTCAGTGCGACGAAAAATGAACCCTTGCGCTGATTGGTAAGATTTTGTCAGTTGTGTAATAGAAACCTCTAAGTCTATGAATTGCATTATCTATTCAATTTTAGCACTGAAAGAAGGAAACACTTAATGATATCTTTGCAATTGGTCCAAATACATTATCTACTTTTGGAGAACATATGAATAGTAAAGACATTTCAACATTGATCAAGCTGTCAATTTTTTCTGCCACAAAGAAATTACAAGAACTAACACATAAATTTACAGGTACCAACACACAACATTTCTGAACTTTGGATATAAGTACTATATTCTTGAAACATAATTTCTGGAATTCATGCGCATCTTCACCAATCACAGCGTCACCACCAATGTCACGCGGCACAACAGCCGCGAAATTAACATTATTTAGTTCTTTGAAACTAGAGGTTTTGCAGTACTCTATTTTTCTTTTGATTTGTTTGTGTCTATCTGGCTTAGAAAAATTTACATCGCTTCCCAACCTTTATACCCTGTATGAGTCGTGTACGTCCAAGCATTAATTTCGGATGACCTTTGTAACTCGCATTGAAACAAGGGCCGGAACTTGTTCCTCCGCTATTTTGACGTCAACCTTTCTTTTTCGCCTTCTGACTAGATTCTATTACTCTGGGGCTAGCATGTAAACATAAACAATTTATCAGACGACCGAATGGTGGTTCCAGCTAGCCTTTCTTTGCTTCCAGCGTTTGTACCATTGTCGTCCTTAACTGACAGGTATATGCTATGAAATCTTAGTGTTCACATTTTGTCAAGTTTCATGGACTAGCACTATGCACATACCTATTATCAATCATTTATGAGAGCCACTGATGCAGTCTCATATGCAAAAAATTATAGATTTCTTCCTCCGTTATTCTCATATTTCTAAGCATGTTCGCATCGCCTTGTATTAAAAGAATAGTTATATTCGTATCTATATCATTACGGAGCAGCTTTTGATCTACTGGTAGCTCATTTAAACCATCTGCCTCTGCTTTTTCTTCTATGAACCTTTTCATCAGCATCAGATTCTCTACCTTGTCCCTTTTTTCACTAAACTCTCTAAACGCATATGGCGTCTTGTGCATGGCAATCATGGCGTCACGAAACTTGGCACATCTTAGAAACAGTCTTCCTCCTTCGTTTAGAAGACCACTCAAGATACAGGTTAGTTGTTTTTTCTGTGGCACGTCCAGTCTTCCGGCCAGCAAGTTCCTTTCAGGAATCATGTAACTTGGGAGACTGTTCACACTGATGCATTTGGAAAGATATGCAATGCATTCAAATAATCTGTCCAGTATCAGTTCCCGCGTAAACGGGAGTCTGCCTTTTAATTCACACATCCACAGAAGAACGTTTTTCATAATGTAAGAAGTCATTTCTCTGCAAACTGGTTTCAAAACTGATTTACAAATGATTTTCAAAACTACATAAACTTTTAATTGGGTTTCATTTAAATTCCGCATTAAATGCAATTCCGCCAATGAGTAACAAATCCTCCATTCCCTATACACGTCTTCAGATCCCTTGTAACCTACCGGAACAGCGCGACCATCAAGCACAGAGATGTCATGTATGGTGTCTAAAGATGGCCATCCGTAATATCGAGATCTTGACATCCAGCGTCCTAAAATATCGGGGCAAAATATTTTGAAACAGTATACATTATCATATGAGTGACAAGTGGTACAGAAAGGTACAGATGGTCCGCTTCTTTCCATCTTTATTCCATCTTTATCTTTGAATATTCCATCTATCTTGTCAACGTATAATGTACTTGACAGATACGGTGAACCTGTCTCGGACTCAAAGAGTGACGACCTAATATATTTTCTATAATGACGCCCATGAAATTTCACCAATTTCAGCCTGGTATATCCGGACGGGGTTTCATGCCTCTCAGTCTGGAGTAATGTTATATTCGCGTGATGATTGAAGTGACGTGGATTGTCAGCACAAATGACATCCTTCACTATAATCATGTTGTCAATGTCACTTTCTAGAAGCAAGGATGTTCCTTCACCTTTCCCACCTGTAGTAACATATTTGCAGCAGTGTGCCCCTTGCCCGCGGTATAATTTGTTCATTTCAGAAAACATTTGTTGCCTGTATTTAATCTGATCATAACTGTACCCAACATGATCCATAAGTTTGGAAACATAACGAGACGCTTCTTTTGAGAAAGCCATTCTTATGATGATTTTTTTCTCAGTTTGTCCACAATTTATGTCTTCAGAATATACGCTTTATATACTAAACATTGTTATTAAAATTGACAACTTATGAACATTATAATCATGTATTTGCAAACAATATCTTATCCAGTTAATATTTTCTATTAAGTCATAGCCTATTTTCTTCAAACTCGTATTTATATACAGTGACACCCACAAGACACCCACAAGAACACTCTAAAGTATGTTTCACAAATGGAAATTAAAGTCATAATTCCAAGTAGTATCACTACAATATACATGTACACAGTCCTTGCTCATATCCTTCCCTCTTTCGTTTTAGTCACTTCTTTCTACAGTAGGCTGTTCGTCATCTTAACCACTGCTCTGCTATCGGCAAATGAATCTACATACAGGATTACTGAAATGTTCTCTATTTTCAGGCAGTAAACTTTCTGTAAGCACCCATATGGACAATTAACGGTACAGTCCAAACTGAAAGCTTAGAATTTGGCTGGGTTAGGGTCAAGCATAAAAGGTCTGATCCCCATATAAATTTAATCCGGGCAGCTACCAATTAAATCAATCCGTTTCGAGTATTCCACCATACGGCTGTTCATAAAATGCGCACACTAAAATTGACCAAAATTGTATTTATTGGAACTCGAGCCGATCTGTGTGACCGTATTCATCGAAATACTGTTTTTTGTATGGAACTACAAGCAGATCTAACGGATGATTTGATTGTGTTTAAAGGTTGAAATATGCATGAAAACTAATGACGTTTTTTTGCAGTAGGTCATAGTATATGTAAACGTAGAGGAAAGTTATTTAGATGTTAATTTATATGCAACATTTTCTTCTTCTCGTTCACGATCTACACCGTCAAACCGATTCAAAGCAAAGAAGGAAGAAATCTTTTTGATGTCCCTTTTCTTGCTGTATAACTTACTTATAAGACGGTAGGGTCTTACCACTTTTTCTTGCCTGTTCATACAGGGGATATAACTTTAGACAGTGCTCTGTTGTTTCTCATTGAGTGAGTTGGTAGTAGTCAAATGGCCACCTATTGACAGTCCTTGTTCTAATCTTCAACAGTTTTTCTGTCGCTTTTTCGGATCACGTTGTCCGCCAGTCCGTCTGTAAGTAAATGTATAAAATTACGAAACAGTTTTGAAACAATTGTAGTAAGTTTTACCTTAATATTTAATTAATTAAACTTGATTTTTTTACCAGAGAAGTGTTGCTTAAATATCGCGGTTTTGCAAATTGAAATCCTTCGAAATCGCCTTCCATTAGTATTTCAATATTTTGATTGGATAAAGAAACCCAGACATGCAGATACGATGCATTGAATGTTGTTGTACATTTGTAGATTATGTAAGAAATGTTTCACTGGGGTGTAACGTTTACGGTTTTTCGGAATAACGGACGGGTGTGGATCGGAACAGTAGATATCCTATATTTAGCTCATCGTCCGTCATTAGCTTCAAACGACATCTCCTCTGAAACCCCTTGGCCAATTTTAATGAAACTTGGTAGAGATGTACCTTGCATAAAGTTCTACCGAAGGTGTGCAAAGAATTCCATTCAATACAGAACTCTAGTTGCTATAGCAACACATAAAAACTAGAATTGTGTCCATATGACCATATGCCTCTATACCTAAGACGCCAAGGTGTCCATTGGTGGATAAATAATATGAAATATTTACTAGATTGCGAAAAAACTCAACCAAATCAATCTAATGAATATAGATTGTGTAAGAATTTGTCTAATGGGTGTTCTACAAGCAGAATTGGATCGCATAGCACCGCACTGGAATCTATATAATATACGCAAACAGAAGTTTAACAACGAGTTTACATATGGTAAACCCGAAGTTATTACGTTCCAGAATGGTATGGTGGACACGACCTTGGTGGAACATTTAAAACTTTGCCAGAAACTGTATACTGTTCAAAACAAAGATGTTGTGCAGAGTTCATTGAACTGGCTAGATGCCTTCAGCCAGACATATCAACTCCACGTATTTCACGTTATACGAGGAATTGAGAAGTCTTTATGAGCATGCTTTGTGGGTTAACACTGATTGTGCCTTAGAAAATATGAGATGCATTTAAGACCAACAAAATAATGGTTCTTTCCGAAGTATGGAGTCTTCTTATTCGTATTTCAAAAATCTGCAGGTACCAGTGCTTTTAGAATAAAATAAGTTATTAACAGAGATTTGCTTCAGTCACGTGTAAACTGTAAGCCACACGCGCCACAAAACGGCTACACGTGGGAAATACTGAACCTACTGCACACTTGACCCGTCCGTGAAATGATGCCCCGTCATTTGCCTTGAAGGTGTACACATGTACATGTAGTAAATTATATTCTCAAAAATTAAATAATGTGTTAAATGAACGTACATGTAAATGGATAGATGAATACAATTTTCAAGAACTACACATACCGGAAAATGCCTCATTTTAGCAAAAATAATCAAAACAGAGACCTTATGTAACAAGTTATAGCATTCCAAAAGTTCCTTCTAGGGCACATATTTCTATATATATTATTGAAGTACAAACTACGACAGTCTAAGCAAATCTACAATATTTAATACTCCAGGCACCTGTTACTACGTCACGCTAGATCTGCTTTTATATGGTCACATGGTAAGTTCGCGCCAATACTTCCAGCAACAATATTAGCATATTTCTACGCAATGCAAACATTAAGTAATTAACATTCTTTCAGCTATTTGTCAAACTCATACTGTAAAAGCAAACGCATTGTCGGGCGATTTCTGTAAGTCCAACGTGCAATAGCTTATTTTGTATATGTGTGCAATAGCTTACCTAGAAGGCGGACAGCTATTAAATGTCAACCTGTAAAAACGGCTTGCCTTCGAAGTGCAAATAGTGAGACTATAGCTTACCCAGTGAAGTTACCACATAAAGGGAAATAACCACAGTAACGTAAACATGTAGCGTGTACGGAAAAGAACGGCAGCAGGGCTATTGGTTGTCTAGTGAACCTCTGGTAAGTGTGTTCAAATCATGCCGAAGGGTCACTTGTTTTACATAGATGTATAGGGGTCAATAACAAGATCTAGAGCTTAGATATTTAGTTTGTAGAATCGTCTTCCAAATTTTTTCAATCCCACAGAGTCGAGATTGACCCTGTTCGCGGTTCACTAGTATTACATAGATTCATATGGGAAAACACTTGTTCTCCAAAAAGTTAAAGTGACATTATGCGCATTTTTTTCAAGTAAAAATCCAGCTGAAAATGGTGTGTGTACAAAAGCGTTGAGGAAACAATAGCTTTTTACTCAATACACCTAACTCTTCCCGCTACCAGTCTGAAAAAATAACTTTCGAAATATTGATTTTCTTATTTGACTGGGAGAGTCAGTTTAAGAAAAGAATAACTGCATGCAGGAGTTGCTTCCCTTACACTGCCGAAATCTGTACCAACACCAACAACGACACAACAACTATCATTTTATCAGTACGATTTTTTTTATATCTAAAGCAGCAATTTCAAATACTAATGCGGCATACTCATTAATTTAACACATTTAAATGCACAGCAACCAAAAATTGCTTTTATAAAACTGTCACCAAAAATACACTATGTGCAGTAAGATGCGCATAATGTCACTTTAAGGCCGAGCTCGTAGATATTTTGTATGTAACATGTGTTCAAAATTGACGACGCCCTGTGGGTTGTTTGTCTGTAATATAAAGTTATTAGAAAAAACTTTCAAGATTTTGGCTTGCACGATTCCAATTCGCGTGACAAAATACAGTTCTGATTTCAAATTAGCCTGTAAAATACAAGTTTTCAATTATATGTGTTTGTGTAATTGTCATTTGAAGATAGTACTTCACATTGTATATAATCTAAATAATAATCACACTGACATTGTTTTCTTAAACAAATAAACTAAAGCTTTAATTGTTGTGATGAAATACCCACGCAATGGCGCCTTTTCATTGATTAAATGTTATACATGTCGCTGGTTATGGTTTGTCGTAGGAAAATGTTATAGTTCACTAAAAGATAACAGGCCAACGTGTGAACAGTCCGCTGTAAAATAAAAGTTACCACCGACTAATTCGGTTTGATGGATATACACTTAAATGTTTTCTTGCAAATCTACAATCCATGGTAAAAATGTGTACAAATATTCATTGCAATCCTTCGAAACCTGAAAGGGTTCGCTCCACAGACTACCAACGCTACATGAAAATTAAACAAAAGAAATATTCGAAGCGGCATAACTCTGCAAGACCTTGATGGATACACCAAAAATTCTATCTTGCTCATGTACTATTCATGATGATTGATTGTGCCTACATTCATTGCAATTCTTTAAAAACTGAAAGCGGTTATTCATCGGTAACGTTATCTTCCTCTCCTCTTACAAACACAGTGTGTTGATAAATAGGAAAAGAATCTATGTTGTTTAATATACTCTTTTTGTGTTTTCATTTCTCATCAATTAATAAATCTAAAATTGGATGTTATAGACATTTCTGATCATGCTAGCTTGCATCATGCCCTTCGATGGAAGCGTCTATTAGTTTAAATCGTTCTTTTCAGTCTGTGTATTTGGATCCGTCAACTCTTTCGGCTTTGCTAGTTCTGGTTTAGTTTTGTTATTTCTGTCACTTTCAATTTGTGTTGGCATGGTCAATTTTATCGTACCGGTCTCTGTAGTAAGGTCTGCCTCTCGACCGTCCATAATATGGCCTACCTCGTCTTTGGTAAGGTCCTCTATAGAACTCTCTGTAACCTGGTGGTGTTGGAGATCCATACGATTGTTCTCCATATTCTTCTGATAGTTTGCCGTATTGCTTTTTTCTGTTCTAATGTTGTTTTTTTTTTTTTTTCTAATTGGTTCATGTGTTCCATTAATGTTTTCATCATCTCCTTTTGTTCGTTAATGGAACTAATGGACGTTTTCAAATGTTGTTGTTGCATCGTTACTTCTGATTGAGTGGCAACATCTGGCTCCCTTTCAGAATAATTAAGAATTTCTTGGGAATTTAAAAAAGTCTTGAATAATTGAATCGTCGGTTTGAATAGTACCATACATATCTTCTAGCTTTAGCTTTCTTAAAATTTCTGATGAGCTAGCCATTGTGTCGATTGTAAGTAAAACTTTCCTTGTCTGACTTTTGACGGAAGAGGGGGAGGACTCTGTGATGGGCAGTTTTTAAATCCCACTGGGACGAAACTGTTTTGATTTCTGTCCTCTGGCCTGTTTCGTCGGGCCCTTAAGGGTGTTTCTCTTGGTGCTCTGCCTTCTGCAAATGCATTGAGTACATACGTTTTTTGGTTCTCAAGGTTTGCTTTTTATATATTTATACACGAGCATTTTTGTGTTTTACATACCATGCCTTTTGTTTCCATTGCGTGTGTTAGAGATTCACCTAGCAGGGATTACTTTTATTTACACTGTCCTGTGACTTTGGAACATGGTGGGGGTAAGAGTGAGGTTGGGTGCGCACCATAAACCGGTTTAAGCTCCCCAGTGGTGTTTTTGCCACTGACCGTTCCAAGGCGGTGCCCCACTGTGTTCCTTTAATTGTTCGTTTTGTCCTCGTGTGTTTGCTTTGTATGCTAGTGTGTGTTGGTAGTGTATATGTGTGTGTGTACATGATTGTGTGTGTGTGTCGTGTGTGTGTGCGTGCGTGTGTGTGTGTGTGTGTGTGTGTGTGTGTGTTGGTGGTGTGCGCTTCTGGGTGCTGTGGGGTTCGTTTTGGGGAGGCTGCGTTTTTGGTGCGTGGCATTCCCTGTTTGATATTGTTTTTGTTTTGATACATTATGCTTTTAATAATGCATTCCACTTCAATCTTCCAAACTTTAAAGTCTGAACCGTCAAATGGCGGGATCTTTGGTTTGCCAAATCCAGTTCGGTGCTTTGATCTCTCATTAATGAAGAAGTCATTTGAAATTTCGCGTAATACGTGTTTATCATCTTAATATACTTCTCTTCCGAACAAATTTCGTTTGTCCTTGATTGAATCGCTGACATTGTTTTTCAATTCTGCCTATTTCTCTGTTAAAGTCTCAACTTCTTCCATTAAAGCATAAAAACAAAAATAATATCAAACAGGGAATGCCACATACCAAAAACGCAGCCTCCCCAAAACGAGCCCCGTAGCACCCAGAAGTGCACACACACACACACACACACACACACACACACACACAATCATGTACACACACATACATACATACACTACCAACACACACTAGCATATAAAGCAAACACACGAGGACAAAACGAACAATTAAAGGAACACAGTGGGGCACCGCCTTGGAACGGTCAGTGGCAAAAACACCACTGGGGAGCTTAAACCGGTTTATGGTGCGCACCCAACCTCACTCTTACCCCCACCATGTTCAAAAGTAACAGGACAGTGTAAATAAAAGTAATCCCTGCTAGGTGAATCTCTAACACACGCAATGGAAACAAAAGGCATGGTATGTAAAACACAAAAAGTCTATATCTCTATCTGTGTTGTCCAATTTAAATGACAGCTCTTTTTCCTGGTGTTTTAACATTGTCAATGGCTTTGTGCCTAATCTTTCAAGTTCCATTTTCTTCCTAACTTCTCTTTGTAATTTTTCTCGCTCTTCTCTGTGTTTTTCTAATTCCTCTTCTGCTATTTTAAGGTTTTGTATTCTTTGCATTACTTTTTGTTCCTCTTACTCTCATGTTTGCCTTTCTAAGTCAATTCTTTTGTTTTGATCATGTAATCTTTCCAACGAATTTATTTTTCTGTTTAATTCAGAATGAACTGCTTCCTCATCAGGATCAAACACATGTTTACTGAATCCTTGTTGATTTCTTACATAGTCATCTTCTATGTTTTGTTCTTCCTTTTTAACTTGATGATTGTTTCTTTTATACAGGTGTTCACTTCCATTATTTGACATAAAGTGCTCCGTACTAGTTTTTGAATGTGTTTTAGTACGGGCTGAATTTGGTATATATTTCAAATATGTGTTTCTGCTACTGGGCATTAAGTTTGTTTGAAAATTGTCTTGCTCTGAATCATAAGTAGCACATTCTTTTACTGTTTTTGCTTTTGTACCACTATAGGCTACATTTATCATTTGATTATCATACCATTGACCGTGTTCGTCTCTTTCAGCTTTTTGTTTCTTTCACCTGTTGCCTTTCTTTAATATCCTTGATATTGTCTTCATGATTATATTCATTTAATTCGTCACGCTCATTACTGTTTATACCAAAAATTGAAAGGTTTCGTCTTTGGTTTTTAACTTTCTGAGAGTCTCTTTCTTTAGACTGATGTTTTCTACTACTTGAAAGAAACACTGTTTTGGTCCAGTATATCAACGTTACTTCGTTTCAGTAGACTCAATTTTCTGTCTAACTTTATTCTCTCCTCTGTCAAATTGAACACAGAAGAATGAAGAGACCTGTCTTGGATACTTTCATCATCATCTATTGTCTGCAAATCAGTTCCAAACGATACATTTTTTCTGCTAGTCCCTAGTCCATATCTTTCATCCTCCTTGTTTGTCCTAAAACCGTCAGCTGGCTTTAGTTGTGTCTGTCTTTGATTTCTGTCAGACATACTGATATTTCCTACTGTCTCATGACCTCCGTGAATTCTGAGTATATCACTCGTATTTATGTTTTCGAATAATGATATGTGTGTTCTTTCAGCATTATCAAACTTTGGAAAGTATTCAGTGGTTTGACCTGGTCTTTGATGTCTGTCACTAGTAACTCTTTGACCATTCTCATTCAGTCTTCTCTTTTCACTTCTGTCTATATTATGACTTATATAATTATAAGCTTGGTCACACATAATCGTTTCGTCGTTCGAAATCTTCATGCGTTCTTAGTCTCCTTTCAGCCATTTCTAATTCTTCACGTCTCTGTAACTGTTCTCTTATAGCGGCTCTTCTTAATTTCCTATATTCTCTTTCAGACATTGCTCATTCATTTGTTCACTACTTTTCACTCTATCTTTTCACTAATTCAACTATGTAGTTGCTTCTTTTCACCTTTTCAATAACAATATCTCCACTACTTTCACTACTTCAACACTAATTCAACACCTTTCACTATTTACTAAGTATGCTTATCACTTATTTCAACTTTCACTTTACTTCTTCAGTGTTCACTTTTTCATTTAGCTTATTTTAGTTTTCACCGTGTTGCTCCTTTTAATGTATTTCACTAATTTCTATCTCGGTATATCAAACCTTTCACTATAATTCACTTTTCACCTTTTACTGTGATTCGCTTTTCAATAGTTTTCACCTATTTACCTCAGGATGTCTTTCAATGTTTTGGACTTTTTGTTTGTTTGTAATTGAATTGGGTCCACCATCCTCTAAAGAGACTATAATCGGTACGACCCGCGTGTTTTGGACTTTTCACAACCTTTGTGTTATATCACTATTATTGACTTTCTCTTTTACTGCTGAATTTAAATGCAATAAAAAGTTTAAATTCATAAACCAGTATCCTCCTGAATATAAGACATATGCATCAATTCAGTACAAAAAATTTCCTCTCATACATTCATATGTGTCTGTGAATTCTATCTGTCACTTAAACTTTGTCTATACTTGTACTTCAATTTTTCCTTGAGATTTGCTTCCCATTTTACACTAGCGACTTCGTTCACTTCTACAGACACCCACAGTTAGGTGCAGTGTACAGGGTTGGAAATCTTCGAAAAATATTTCTCAATACAAAATGTAGGACAATGTATATTAATAAACAATGAAATATTAAATACACATTATCAGTATGGTAAGAAATAAATGCAAAAAATTCAAACGAAATAGTCACAAACACAAGTATAATTATATTATTACACTGGTTATGTTTATCACTGATGAACCCTTCCTGTTGAAACTTGGGAGTAAGGAATCACACATTGTTGGTGCTCAAAGTTCTACTAGCTGATTCTCAACCCAAATAGGAATAATGGACTGCGCAGTTATACATTTGTTGATAAGGCCTTATACATAAAAAATCACTTACAATACCGGTACACTTTACAGTTCTTTGTCACAATCCTGACTTTACTATGTTCTCTCTAGCTACAACGATGCTGGGATGATCCCACTGTTCAATCGTTTCTAGCTGCGTTTTATACCATCTTTGGACCTTGATTATTACGTTGGGCGCCATTGTCGCAGGCCAGCCCTATTCGGTAGAGCGTTATCGTATATCGGGACTCTTGGGTAAATGACGACTGACCAGACAGACTGATACGATCCTGTAGTATATAAATATAAAAACAGCAGATAGAAATATAACTTCTCAGCACAAAATGGCTATTGTTTATATATTCAAATATGGCAGAAAAAAGCGGAGAAGGGTGTGATTTTTTATTGATAAGTGCAAAACAGACTACTAGTATTTTGAAGTGTTAATCGAACAAAATGAGATTAAGGATCTAGTCTAGATACATGTACACTGACTATGGTATTTGACAACACTAGCTATGGGTATTGCACAACTAAATTGATATTCTAGGATCTGAAAGATAAAACATGTTATACGATTGAGTTTATTTGTTAGACATAACTAAAACAAACAGATATTTGCATGGTTTCTAAATTCACCCTATGCCACCTGGACGATAAGAGAAAGAGAGCTATTGGTAGATAGTGATTAAATAAATAACACGGAAGCACTTGATCAATTTATATCTTTTTAACTCCTTTGATCAATAACTAGAACAAAAAAAAATAGTCGTATAAAAGCATGGATATCTCACTTTTTAAAAACAAAAATAGAAATGTGGCTCTTGAAGGCACTCGTTCTAGTTATATTAGTGGCGGTAACCTATTGTAAGTACAATTCATTTTTATCTTTCGCGGTTGGTTTTTCAAAAATATTTTAGATGCTTGCTTGTGTTAGTAATAAAAACAAATTAGTATTTGAAAATAAATGAGCGTTATCTGATTAGAAAACGAAATAAAATTAAAGCTGCTCGCTCTCAGATGTTGGTAAAAAAATAATAAAGTTCTTCAAACTGTATGAAAATAACATATTTTAGAACATATAGTCATATAAAAAGGTTCCAGTATAAATTCCTGTAAAGTATATCTGTAGATTTGAAATAATACGCTACCAAATAATAAAGCGATGCAAACGCTTTTGAAATTCCAATATAAACATATAGTGTAGCTGTGCCGTTAAACCAGCATTTTCAATCGATTTTTGCAAATTCCTACCTAGATTTTTATTTATATTGTTGATTCTAGCCTAGCTAAAACAACTTCAGCGTACCCGGCTTATATGCTTGACAGAACGGGTACGCTGAAGCTTACTCCGTAGGGAAATCGTACCAATAATCGTGCCAGGAATCTGACACGCTCGCATTTCAGTATTTCATGAGCAATAAGTGAAAACAATAAATAATTTTATTAATCAGACCATAATCTTTTAATTTGCCAAATTTGAATATCAAATTTTATCTATTTAACGTAAAGCTTTACGAAAGTTTCGAACAGGTCAGAATTTTCACCAATTGGCCGCCATCTTGCCGATTTGACAATTATCACGTGACCGTTCCCAAGAACCTTTGGAAAGGGATCTCTGAAGGTTCCGATTGAGGTCACGGGGGCAGGTTATTTATTTACATGACCACGTGCGTTTTGGCGCGAACACTGTCAAGGTCTGTTCCGCGTCGAAAATAAAGTAAATTTCTTTTGAAATAAAAAAAACATAGTGGTAAATGCTAGTGTATATTTACACTCGTTCTTTATATCATCTAAACATTAAACAAAAGGAAAATATCAAGCGTTCTGAACTACATGAAAAATAAGTGCGATTGCATCATACGAGATCTCGCGAGAGCAGGCATTTGGAAAGTCCGTTGTAAATGTAAACACAATGATGTAGGTTTGAAAAAACGATGTTTTTGTAGTCAACTTTGGTTATAGAACACCGTAATTGGTTTGAAAAGAGGAATTTATAAATATATGACCCAAACATGATCATATTTCCCTACTTAACGTACATTAGATGAAAATTTGCATGATCTGTTATTCTGACAAGGATTCGTAGTAGGGCTGATCCAAAACTCTAAAGCCGCAGCTGACGAAAAACAAAATATTAAAATAGCGGCATTTAGAGTTTTGGAAGCCAGAACTAATTTTAGCCTTAAGTTTTATATTTAGGTCTAATTATGTCAATTTTTTTAAAATATTTTTTTCAACGGCAACTGAGAGCGAGCAGCCTATTCTGACACAGTGACTGTAGTCCCAATCGTACGGTGCCCGTGAAGTGACATGTGATACATTTTTTTAATTTCGTAATTACGAAATACATTTCGTATAAACGAAATAAGATTTCGTAAAAACGAAATGTTATTTCGTAAAAACGAAATCTTATTTCGTTAAACGAAATCTTATTTCGTAATTACGAAATACATTTCCTTTTTAAAAACGAAATGTTATTTCGTTATAAAAAATGTATCACATATCACTTCACGGGCACCGTACAATCGGCTACTGGTTTGCATAGTTTAATTAACGTATGATTCTGGAAACTTTTTTAAAATCCAAATATGACACTATGTATCTGAATGAACGAATCATATTACTTTCGGAAGAGTTATTTTATGTATGCACAGTTATTTTTCAATTCTACATTCCGAGGTTAATAGCGAAAAACTAAAATACACATAATTTAAAGGGGCACTCCCTACATCTAGCAGATTGTATTCCCGAAACATAGATTATGTGTTCAATGAACGAAAAATGATAAAAAATACAATTTCAAAGAAGTACCTATGGCGACAAATACCTCATTTCACCACAATTAATCAATATAGAGTATTTCTGTTAAAAATCGCATCCACCCATTAATTGTACAACAACCACTCTACATAGATTATTGAATGGTTTACGGTACTGCAGTATATTTTAAACCGCTGATTTTATCAATAATGACTGGGAATGCATAGCTGAAACTTTTAGTATAATTTATAATACTTCCATAAAGTGTAATATTTATGTTTTGGAGGTATTTAGTTTGACATAAGTCCCTTTAACAATGTACTAGAATATTTAAAATTTTTAGACTCGTGAACGTTTTAGTTCTGTATTCTCCTGTTGTAGCAGCTAGTTGCGTTTTTGTGTGGGATTGGCAAACATGGACACCATGTAGCTATACCTGTGGTGGTGGGCTGCAACGGCGCCGTGCTGCGTGCTGGGGTGGTGGATCAAAAGCGTCTATCCAGAACAGAACATGCAATACATTCTGTTTTAATGGAGGAGAGTTTGTAGGTGGACACTGTCACTGCAACGCATGGAGGCAAGGAAGGTGTTGTGAAGGTAAAATATATTTTGAATTTGAACGAAAGAAAGTATTACTCATATATATTTATGTAAAACAAATGTCTCCAGGCGGATCCAATTTTGACATCATGCGTACGTTTTGAATCTAATTAGGTAGGGGACTACTTCACAATGCTATACACCAAATGTCTAAGCTCTAGTTCTTCCGGTTTCCTAATAAGAAAATTGGAAAAATCCTTTCCGATGTCATAGCAACAAGAGCTCGACATGGAATGATATGATTTGAACAACTTTGGTCAGGGACCATCATAGCAACACTAGAAGTTTGGTTGAAATTTTTTCAATAGTATTGGACGAAATATTGTTTGGAGCAGCTCAACATGAGTGCTTTGTGTTAAATAAGACACAAAAACAAAAATAATATCAAACAGGGAATGCCACGTACCAAAAACGCAGCCTCCCCAAAACGAGCCCCACATCACCCAGAAGCGCACACCACCAACACCAACAATACTATTGTGACTGAAGGTTTTCAACTTTGTTGTGCTTGAAGTAACATGTGTGACGCTACATCTTTTCTAGATCTATATCTGGACAAATATTTAATAGTGAACTTTATACCTCTGTACTTTGGTGAGCTTTTCTAATGGATGATTGTCCGTCGTCCGTCATCTGTCGTCGGTCAACATTTTGATTCAAACAACATCTCCTCTGAAACCACTGTGCCAAAGTTGATGAAACTATGCAGCGATGTTCCTTGCATGAAGCGTTACCAAAATTGTTCAAAGAATTCTATTCCACGCAGAACTCTGGTTGCTATGGAAAAAATAGGAAACACTTTAAAAATCTTCTTCTCTGAAACAACCGCAAGATATAGAGCTTAGATATTTAGCATGTAGCATTGTCTAGTGGACCTCTACCAAAATTGTTCAAATTATGACCCAAATATCAAAATTGACTCAGCCCGGGGGTTCACCTGGTTTTCATAGGCTTTATAGGAAACACTTTAAAAATCTTCTCTCTGAAACCACAAGGCATTGAGCTTAAGTATTTGGCATGTAGCATTGTCTAGTAGACCTCTACCAAGAATGTTCAAATTATGAACCCCGGGTCAAATTGACCCCGCCCGGGGTCTCTTGAGTTTACATAGGAAAAACTTTAAAAGTCTTCTTATCTGAAACCACAAGATGTAGCATTTCCTTGTGGACCTTTACCAAGACTGTTGAAAGCGTAACACCCGGGTGAAAATTAAACATTCCCGGGAGGGGGGATGGGGTCATTTAATTTCGGACAGGCTTATATAGGATAAACTTCAAAAACTACAAGTCCCACAGACAGAGCTTAACTATTTGGAATGTTACTTAGCATTCTGTAGTGGACATCTACGAATTATGTCAAAAATTATTGGCAATTGATATACAGTTGAGCGATATAGGACCATCTTGGCCCTCTTGTTGTGTATATTAATTGAGAGGAATGCGCCTTTGCTTAAATAAACTTGTCCATCCTTCAATCTAGATGTGCCATGCACTGTTCTGAGGGTTGCCCACTGAAATTTGTCTATTAAACAGCAAATAGTACAGATAATGATCAGTTGACAATGATTTACAAGGTGATCATTATTTGCACTGGTCGTAAGGCATATAGGTAACGCGATACATTAAAAACAAGAAAAAATCATGAATGCAAGATATAAAACAGTCTTTATATTTTGTTTCATGATTCAATTGTAGAACAACAAAAATCACTATTCCTTATTGTTTTTGTAGCAAAAGGAAAAAATTAGCAGCTAATAGTTAAAAGTTTCTACAGCGAAGACGGTTTGAACTGGTAACATACATGTTTAGATACAGTCAAGACGATCTGGATTAAGGGAAACAGCTACTATTTGTACAAACATTAGTATTACTTTGTAGGTTGTCAACACATTTATATTTCACACTGCAAACCAGGCAAATCAGAGTGTGGAGGAAGTCCAGACAACATAAGGTGTACAGAATGTGAGATGCCTTACACGACTGCTGGTTGGGGGAAAGGCTGTCGTAAGTATAATTGCATTGCATGCAGGCTTAAAATGGATATAAATTTGCGTGTTTTCGATATTTTATGTCCTCATATGGTCGAATATATAATATCGACACATGGATTTTAGGCCCACCGATAGGAAAGTTTATTAATAATGTTGTTCGTGTGTTTGCCCATAAAATGTCGGTGTTTTCACTTTTAACAATAGTTCTTGACAAATCTACAAATTGTCTCTCTATTTTGTCATTGCCCTGATCTATAGATATCGAGTTGATATCTTTTTATTTTTATTAGCCTTCTATATACGCAGGTCGGCTTTCATGCACTGAAAGAAACGGAGGATGTGGCCACATCTGTTTAACAGAAAGAGGAGTTACCAAATGTACATGTCGGTCTGGCTTTACACTTTTACACGACAGCTACTCGTGTATAGGTAATGAAGTGTAGATTTACCATTTGTTTATAGTATTGGACTGGAGTTTTCTTTCTTAAAAATCTTACAATATTCATACTACGAAAATAAAATTACAATTTAAGATCTGATGTCTTTGGTTTATTATCAACTGAGTATAGATATCCTCTGCTGCGGAGATACTTAAAGAGGCACTCCCTACATCTTGCAGATTATAATCGTGAAACATAGATTATGTGTTCAATTAACGTAAAATGATAAATAAATACAATTTCAAAGAACTTGCATGTAATATGGAGAAAAACGGCTAATTTTACCACAATTAATTAATATAGAGGATTTCTGTAATAAATCGCATCCATCCATTAATTGTACAACAGCAATTTTACATGGATTATTGAATGGTTTACGGTACTGCAGTACATTTTAAACTGCTGATTTTATCAATAATGCCTGGAAATGAATAGCTGAAACTTTTAGGTTAAGTTAAAATACTTCAAAAGATTTTATAATTTATGTTTTTGAAGTTATTTAGTTTGACATCAATTATAGGGTATGTCCCTTTAAATATGCCAGTCTATCGGTGTTTTCTTATTACATCTTAAAAATATTCGATTTCGTTATAAAAGACAATAACGGAAGGGATGGCTATAGTTTTGCTAATATGTCCTAAGCCATATAGTTCGACTTAGCAACAATTTTTAAACAAATTCTTTATTCGGATCAGTATTTGATGAGCGTTTTAAGGAAAAGGTGTGGTGACATTTTGGAGATGTTAAATGAAAACTAGATGTATCATGTTTTTCTGATGACATTTATATTACTTTAAATTACGACTAAAATATAGTATAAAAAAGAAGACTTGCACCTTATTGTAAATTAAAAGCTAAACTTTCAAATTAAGAGGATGGGTAACATTTACAAATATTCGACGAACTCGAACAGAAAGTGGTATACATTTGAATACATTGATTGCAAGGCAAACATTTAACATTTGACTGTTTTAGATATTGATGAATGTGGTAGTGGAACTTCCAACAACTGTGATCATACGTGTACCAACACAGCTGGGTCATTTAAATGCTCTTGTAGAAGCGGATACAGCCTTGACTCAGACTCTCACTCATGTTCCGGTTAGTTTCCTTTTAAATTTTTATATATTTGAAAAAAAAGATCTTTTAAAAATTTAGTTACTTTACCTGATGATAGTGCGTTATCACAATATGTCTAGGAAGAGATCATGAAATGTTATTTGATATGTTATATAACAGTAGGCCGCATGTATAATGAGGAAAAAATGGGAAAATGTGTTACCGCTGTATCAGGAAATGCGTTTCAACCACAATGTACGCAAATCACTTTTGTGATGAAAAACATATAAAAATTATGTAAACCTCCCCCAAAAAAAAAGAACGGATTTGTTTACCCTGCCTATGTAATATTTAACCCTTTCAATTCCCTTTTTGTCTTGATAAATATTTAAAAGGAAACTCGGTATCGTAAAGACAATTTCTAGATCTTTTACATTTTCTATACAATTATTTTGTTTCATTTAAAGATATTGATGAGTGCCTGACTGGAATGGCAAAGTGCGGTCAGAAATGTATAAACACCAATGGATCCTTTCATTGTTCTTGTGATGAAGGCTTTACATTGTCCGCAGATAGCACGTCTTGCATTGGTAACTCGTTTATTTATATTATATCAATCATTTACAAATGTATGAATTTCCATCTATACAATGCAAAGCCATTTGCACCATCTTTCATAACGTTTGAGCAACCAATACGTGGCATCAGCGCTATAATACAATGCCGACTTCAGTTGACCGACACTATAAAATATTGCAATATTCAAACGTATAGAGGACAACAAACAGTTCCATTTATTTTTGCGGGAACTCCATTTTGACTATTCACGTTCACTGGAGTATGGAACTTGGAGGACCATTTTGTCAACCAGCTGCATATTAAGCTTTATTGTCTTAGTTTGTGTAAAACACAAATGGTGTCTGTTAATAGTTCTCACTATATCAAGTTTTGTTGTATATTGGAAATTATTATAACGATAGGTTGCGCGGAAATATAAGTGTTTTGATTTTCCATAAATTATGATGTTTAACAGAGGAATTTCTTTCTTTAGATAAAAATGAATGCGAAACAAATAACGGAGGTTGTAAACAGACCTGTATCAACGAGCAAGGTTCTTTTCATTGCGGATGCAATAGTGGATACCGATTGAATTCAGATCAATTATCTTGTGTTGGTAGGTATTGTGCTGGAGGGGATGTATATTAAACATTTTCCCATACATTTTAAGATTTCTATTAGTGATACCTATATTGGTCAAATTTATTTTTCGGATAAAGTTAACTAATATATCTTAATAAATAAGGAAGTAAGTATTGTCTATAATGTATGCCATCCTCGCAGATGAACGACGAATTCATTATAAGAGCTCAAACAATGATTACCAAGTATTTTATTTCTTCCTAGACATTGATGAATGTTCCGAGTCCGTATCGAAGTGTCAACAGGTATGTACCAATGGTCCAGGTAATTACACATGCAGCTGTAAACACGGATACAATCTTCAAAATGACGGCCTTTCTTGCAAAGGTAAGTCGTACGACTTTTTTATGTGTTTTCTGAATAGATCTAAACTACAGTGGGCTGCAAACTTGTAGTGATTGTTGTTTTGTTCGTTTTCATTCAAAACAAGAGCACCAAAGCTCAAGTTCAATAAAGCGGCGCAAGGTTTAGCAGTCAGCAAAACTCTTGATGTCATTGTACCTCAGCCAACAAAGCAAAAATGGGCAAAACTAATGAAGATCTCTCTCTCTCTCTCTCTCTCTCTCTCTCTCTCTCTCTCTCTCTCTCTCTCTCTCTCTCTCATTGATAAGTGTTTGTTCAATTATGCGTTTTGTAACGACAGTGAAAACTTGTTACACAATCGGGCGAATCTGACACTATTAAATTCACAGTGATACGGCGCATCACCAAGCAACAAAAACGCTCCGACAACCTGGCAATTATGTTGTCGATATACCATTTTTAGCTAATGTATGCAGTTTGAATATTCTATCATTCGGTTGATTTGTATCTGCGATTTACGCTGTGAAGCACTTCAAAACCTGTTCCTTTTGAATGTTTGATTATTCGATAGTATGCACCTTTTCTGTCCACTGTACGCAGAATTGTATTTGAATGTTTACTTGCGTGTAAATTGAAGGTAGGTCAGCATGCTATGTTCGTTTCTGCTTATGTATTCTGTTGGGCATTTATTATCTTTATAAACTTGCATAGTTGCATTTCTGGTACTTTATTTCTTACCTATAAACATCAAAATAAAAATAATCTTAGCAAAAACTTAATATCTATCACATTATCTTGAAAGCTTAAACATGTCACAACTGGATGAAAAAAAATGAGAAAACACTGATTACATATTAAAGTTTATTTGTCTTCTATCAAAACAGATATTGACGATTGTAATGGAGTGATATGTAGCAACGGTGGAACGTGTCTCGATAATGTAGGGTCTTTCACGTGTTCGTGCATCAATGGTTTCACAGGGAAACACTGTGAAAATGGTGGGTGTCCTTTTTTCTTCATTGGCAACAAAAGATATGTTATCCAATTTGTAGTTAAAGCTATTAATATTACCGACACATTAGTCAATTGTCAATTTAGAGTCTTAATCGCAATCAATGAGTGTATCGTCCGTTGTCCTGAAGCAGTTCCTGTTCAGAATGGAAAAAGGAGTATTTAAGAATTTAATACCGGTTTATCAATGCGCAACCTGTATTAACAAAATATACTTTCTTGTGTTCTACGAAGAACTGGTATTTCAATATTTCTTGAAATTATTTTCATTCCTAAAGCCGTAAGCATCATCCAGATTTATAAAATAGAAAGGTCCCTTGGGAAAACCAACATTCTTTATCATCCACCCATTTAATATCCGTAAAGATGGTTTGCTGTTTGCAGTTCGGGATTCGAATCGCAAACTGCGAACTGCAGACTAGTTGCAAGTTCGCAGTTCGCGATTCGAATTACGAATTAGGAACTGCCGACTAGTTCCATGTTCTCAGTTCGCGGTTAAAATGAAGACTTGATGCCAGGTCGCAGTTCGCGACTCGGTTTGCGAATTGCAAACTTGAAATAGGTTTCCAGTTCTCAGTTCACGATTCGACTAGTACAAATGCGATCGTGGCTCGAATTGCTGATTTCAGACCAGTCACCAGTTAACTATTAGAATAGCTTTTTGCGATTCGAATTGCGAACTGCGAACTTCATACTAGTTGCCAGTTCAATCGAAGTCGAAATTCGAATCGCGAACTGCAAACTGATTTCTCACTGCGAACTGGCAACTAGCCTGCATTCAAAACAAAACGTGAACTGAGAATTCTCTTATCGAATCGCAAACTAGTAAATGTATAGCATATTGCAATTCGAATCGCGAACTGCAAACTGCAAACCAATTTTACAGATATACTCATTTTCGTGTTTATTGTTTTTGCTATCCCACTATTGTGTGATCCCGGGGAAATTTTTGTTCAACAAGTATTATTTGATTAATAAAAAGTGACAAATAGTATCATGTCAATTGATCCATTAAACAGTATCTTTTTGTCCGCATCTTCCATTTGCTCGAGTCATCCTTTACACTTGCAGCAATATTGTCCTACTGATCGTAGAACTGAACGTTGTTTTGTTCTCTAAGTTAACAAACTCCAACCCACCAAGTCTTGCCACTGACATCGCCCATGCTGAAGGCTGTTATCGTGTACTTGAGAATGTTTTTGCCATCACGCAGCTCGAAGTTTGGGCGAGAGCTCAATTTTCCGTAAATACAATAGGGTTATTAGTATAGTAAAGTGATCGAGTCGTGCATCGGATCAAACTCGTGCTACGCACTCGTTTGATCCGACCTCGACGAGAGACATTCCGGCTTATGGATCACATTACTTTACTTATATCCCTTTTATTATATGCCTTTTGACACTTGTCTGCACCAATAAAATTAATTAAAATGACATTTTAAGCATAAAATTGCAGAACAACTCTTTTAAGCGAAAAATATACGTAGTGTGCAACGTCATTTATTGTCATCGTATAAACAAGTAGTAACGACCCAGTAAAAAGTCATTAACGTCGTGTGTATTTTAGGGCCCATTGAATGCACTCTTACAAATTATGTTGCACTATGTGTATTACACGTACATACAATACGGATTTTTTTCTGCCAGGCCGTATTTGATGGTTGAATATAGGCTGTCTGTACAATAGAGCTTACCAATCGGAACTGAATTGCGAAAACGAAAAATTAATTGCTAGAGTAAAAATATATTTGATGTAATAACACCTTTTCTGCAGATGTTGACGAATGTTTGGGTTTCCTTCACGGCGGTTGTGAGGACAGCTGCATAAATACTGTCGGATCATTTCGTTGCGAGTGTACGGGTAACAAGACTTTAAACACGGATGGTTTCTCTTGCACTGGTATGTCAGTTCGCCGGTTTCTAATTTTCTCGATAAATCGAAATATATGTAAGTTGCACATTAACAGGTGCATGTATACATAAGCCTACTGATACTTTGTAGTTAACAGTACCATGAGAAATTTTCATTTGAATGCGTATTTAGTATAATAGTGGACCATAAATTTATGACATAACCATGTTTATTTGGAAAAAAATAAATTGTAAAAATAACCATTTTCTTCAGGTGGTGAAATGTCTGACAGCGTATTTTATCGACATGGCCTCGCGAGAAGTTTGTTGCCGCGTGGCTGTTCAACAATTTTGCTGACTCGGTGCACAGAAGGGAATACGGTGGATGTATTCATGTCCTCGACATCTCCATGGTATCAGTTACATGCTAATTCTAGTGTCATCTATACATTTGGGATTGTATTTGTTGAGGTTAACAAGTTGTCTCTCCCTGTCTCTATTACAGGCCTGGAAATCGTGAAGCAAAATAATGATTTTGCTATTGTAACAGGCACATTAGCATTTAAGGAAAACGAAGGCGTTACATACGGGGATGAAAGAACATTTGACTGTATAAAATTCACAACTACACCGCGGGATATTCACGACTTCTTAACGTCGTCGTCATTTTTGAAGTCATTTTATGAAAATCTGAATAAAATTCTACCAGACTGGCTGAGCTTTTCTCAAAAGGGAACAGAGATTTTAGGCGTTAATGATTTACACACAGACATTCTTAGTGGAAAAGGTATACAAAATAGTGAATGCAGAGGAGCTCCTCTTTATGATAATCGCTTGTATACTGTACTTAAATTTGGCAGCAGTTTTTCACTGAGTTTGTACGGGGATGAAGTGAACTTAAGTGATTTAACAAATGATCGATTTTGTTTCATAATTGACATTTGTCAAGATTACGGTGGCTCAATATTTTTGATCATCCCGGAAGAATCTCGAGACGTACTTAATAAATTGCAACTATTCAGAAACTTGAAAGAAAAATACGGGGTTGGATTTCGCCCGGTTGGTCTAGGGTTATCTTTATTCAAACATATAAATGTTCAGTTTTCTGCAACGGCACTTCAACTGTGGAACGGGGATGAATTCTTTACTTATCGGTAAGTGCGGTTTGACATTTTTCCACACGTTTCACTACTATATATAGTATGTTTCTGTCACTAGTAAGATATATATGCCATTTGAGATAAGTTATACTTGAAAAGATTACTAAATAAACTGTTGAAGTAGAATTTTTTATCAAGTCAACCAAGTACAAGCAGATAATATGCTTTATACTTTCCGGCAGCTTGGTTACACTATTTACAGCTACTGCAGTTACATTTAAATGCTTGTTCTATTTATGTATCCATATTAAGTACAAAGTGTTGTTTTGCATAGCGTCAAGATTGTCCGCTTTTAATTGGTTTGTGCAGAGTTCATTGGACTTTAGAGACGTTTGGCGTACCTAGATCCTGAGACTCGGTAAAATCTTTTCCGCGCTTCTTCTCCAAAATAACCATTGTTAGATTTTCATACAAAATGCAGTAAGCATTAGTATGAAGAGTAATTGAGTATTATATATTTTGGGGCCATTAGCTCACAGTTCAAGGTCACAGGGACATGAGAACAGAAAATCTTGTCTGCGCAAACTGTAGATACATAAAAACGATTTCTTTACAAACTCATTATAATAAAATCATTTTAAAATTATATTGCTATTTATAAAAAAGAATACTTTAGTTAAAATACTTTAGTTAAAAGTTCAATTTACTTGGATGAATTTTTGTGCAAGTTCATAAAAGACTTGTATAATAGTGATCTGAAAGGCTAACGGGAAAAATGATACCACCACAATTCTAACTAAAATGTCAGTATAGCAGCATTCCTCCTACTGAACAAGATGATCTCTGAGTCGTTCTAATCGCAAGCTCACGATCAACCTACTGTCAAGATTATAGTTTCATTTGTATTTGCTCATAAGAAAATAACTCACAATAATAATCACAAGAGGCAACGTCGGCCTCCTAATATTTCTTAATATTTACTACGTAAACCATTTACTGAACTATGGGGAGCGGCTGTGTCGAAGTTAAGTTGTCATCATGGAGGTTGCTGGTTCAAGCCCAACTTGGGACACGACTGTACCGCCTCATATGTCACCAGTAGTGGTTTTTCCAGGAAGCGGACTGGAAAATGGCTTGATACACTTTAAGCTTTCTTCACAATTGAGCTAGAATTAGTTTAAACTATTATAAACTATGACTATTCTGACAGTTACTAGTCTGACTATTGTTTATATCATATATCATGATAATAATATGATAAGTTGAAATGTAACAATTTAAAGGGTAACGCCAGAAGCAAACCTTTGGGTAGGAGGAGGTGTTGTTCTGACGTACAATGGTGATATATTGTCTGTTAACGTAGAAGGTAAATCCAACGTGTATGTTTCGACTCCAAGTCCACAAGACGTAAGTATATTGAACACCTATATCTTATACCCGAAGTGCAAACACCCGTAAATGAGAAAATAGATTTAAAGTGACAAGTAAAAATCCAGCTGAAAATGGTGTGGGTACAAAGCGTAGAGGAATAATAGCTTTTAACCCAGTACACCAAACTCTCCCCGCCACCAGTATGAAAAAATAACTTTCCAAATATGGATTTTCTTATTTGACTGGGAGAGTCAATTTAAGAAAAGAACAACTGCATGCAGGAGTTGCTTCCCTTCCACTGCCGAAATCTCTACCAACATCAATAACGACACAATCAACTATCATTTTATCAATCCGATTTTTTTTTATATCTAAAGCACCAACTTCAAATACTAATGCGGCATACTCATTAATTTAACACATTTAAATGCACAGCAACCAAAAATTGCTTTTATAAAACTGTCACCAAAAATACACTATGTGCAGTAAGATGCGCAATACCGTTATTTACTAAATATTTCGCTGACAGATCATCCTTTATACTTAACAGCGCGCAGAGTAAAGTTCGGTAACTATTTACCTAGTAAAACGTCGATTTCGTTTTAAAAACCAGAATACTATATTTTATTTAACAAGCCCATTTCGTTCAAACAGTGAATTAATGGGCAATATTAGTCTTATTTTTAAAAAGCAAAGAACTTCAGAAACTTAAATGAATTCTATCCAAATGGGCCTTCTGATAACTGAGACAACTGATTAACAATATCATACTGTACTTTTGTTTGAAACTTTATCACTATGTGTTAAGCTTAACTAATGTAGCGATATGTCCTGCGCATAAGTTTGGTTCTGTCCGTCAGTCACTTTGTGTTCTAATTAAAATGCTTTTGAAAGGAATTCAGAAAATTTCGATAATTGTCCAAATTCAAATAGATCTCTTCCAAATGTTTCAATTATCAATGATAGATGTGAAACGTCACTCAGATTACTATCACTAAGATGCTATAATGAGCTATAAAGGACTAAACCATATAGCATATTCAACAAAGTTAAATATTTATATTTCTGCTGAATTATAATTACTTTGACGAGTACATTGGTCTCGATAATAACCAAGTTCCAATATAGCAAGGTGAAGACAACATTTAGATGTAAAAGATGTTTTCTATAGCATGTGCATCTACTTTGTAGCTGTGGAATTAACTCAAATGATCTCTCTAACAACGTGGTTTAAGTAAATTTTATACATGATAGTCTAGTACTATGCTCACGAATTTGAGTCATTTTCGTAATATATTGTATCTTGGCGCATTTTATCATTTCACATAGTAACTGCAGTTGAATGTAATTGCTAGTAACAATATTTTCGGCGGATAAAAGTTTGCTATGAATAATTAGTCAGTATTGTTGGATGTAAGAAATCCTAGTATAGAAGCAAATTTTTCCTTTTAATTGAGAAATACTAGATTACAGTTACAGAAACATCATTATAAATAATGTACGAGTCAATCCATGTGACTTGTCTGAATTATGTAGATTACAAAGATGTCAATACGGTAATAATTCTGGGCAGATTTTATAACATAACTTTTAAACGTTTGCAGGACTTATAATGCGTTTCTAAAACCTTTATAGATCTATATTCCTTTTCCCCGATATCCTTTTCCGAACGATCTACTTTCTTTTATGTTTGTGTAAAATTTCTTGACTATCATATGTCAAAGGACATTTATTTCTAAATCATAGTTTGGCTCTGAGAGAAGCTTCTACGATACAGACTAAAGTAAATCAATCATATCATGCAATCTCATTTTGTAAAGATCAACTTAGTTTTAACAATTGTAGTACGCACTAACTTACTTTTGGTATATAAATCTCTTGGTACAGCTTTCAGACGTTAATGTGAGACAATTAGCGGACAATGTATATTCTGTTTTGCAGATTCTGAAAAGCCTTTTCCTCGATGAATGGAATATTTTGTTAAAACTAAAGATTGCTGAATTAAACATACGTTTTCGCCTGTTTGGTCAGGATCAGAATCTTCCTCTGAAAAATATACTTACTAGTGGCATTGAAGCATATGCCTCTCTTGGAGGTATAGAAAGTTATGTAATAGTTTAATTTGTATACCTAGATTTGTATCAGTGTTTTACTTGCTATGAATCGCTTTTGAGATAATATTTATGATAGATTTAATCACTTGTAACAGTTAGACTTACGGAATTTCTTAACTGTTACTAACTTTCTTTGACTATGCGGTATTTTGCCCACAGCACACTTCATGCTGGATAGAAGCGTCACGTTGTTCAATCCTGTTATTAAATAGTATATAAACAACAGTGCCGTAAGTGGTTATAGAATTGTAACGGTATCTTATAGTTTAACAAACAAAGCCTTTCGAATGTCAAAGATTCGTATAAAAAGTATATTCGAACGCTTCCTAAGATGTATTATCTTTTGCAGGAGTTGCTAAAAGAGACTGGTGTGGTGAATATGCCAATCCTGCCGGAATCTTTTTATCTTTAATGGTTGACATTAACCCTTTTAAAGAAGTTCCTATCCTTAAAAATTGGATATTTGATTTCAACAACAGGGTTTATGCATACCTTGCCACAGACCCAACAGTTGGAATTACAACAAGTAATGACATAGACCTGCTTGACGACCTGTTGAAAGTAAAAGAGATGGCAGAAATCTTCATTAAGTCAACAGTTGCAAACATAGCACGATACAGTGCACTTTTGACCAATCAGTCAGTTAGAATGTTAAACGATCTTCAACAAACTGCATCGGAATTCTTTAAATCCCTCGAAGCTTTTATCACGGAACTAAGTCATGGCCAAAGCAATAGTATTGAACAATTGATAAACACCGTGTCAGCCATTTGGAAAAATGGCTGGAAAAAACTTCAAGAAGACGCTGAATTATTTCTAGATTCAATTGAACACGTTACGATAATAGCAAAGTATAACTTTTCAAGCATAATAAGTCAAGAAGTAGATTCTATCAAACAAAATCTCCAAGCCGTTAGGGATAAGCTCGTACGACAAGTTTTAAACATTTTTTCGGATTTTCAAGGTTTCGGTTTAAGATATAAAGGAAATCTAAAGATATTCCACATAGACATTGTCGGACTTGAAATAGAATTTGTGTATTCGACCGATCAGTTAGGAGCATGTAGCCGCTTTAGAAATGTTTTTAATTTACTCAAAGGGGAGCGCGCTGCAAGAATATATGCTGTTCTTTCATCCGGTCTGTTTAAAATAGCCCCTTTCTTGCGTATGAATGCAGGAGCAGGAGTAGGGCTGGCAATTAGTATTGACACTCCTGGAAGAGTAATTACGCAGCTACATGCAGAAGCTAAAGTTCTTGGCATTTTGGGAAATGTCGATGTCTTCCTTACAGAGCACGGTCATTATTTCGTTCTTGAAGGAAAAATTTGGAATACATTTAAAGCAGAATTGCAAGTGTCTTTCGAAAGTAAAATGAACTTAGGTGTGATTGATACGTTTGACGTCAAGGGGACATTTTTAGCAAATGCAGGCGAAGGGACAACTTTCCAGGACAGTTATTTTGACGGACTGAGAAAGCTTATCGGAAAGCTAGCTGACGAATCAAACAAAAGGATAAGCCAAGTACAGAATTCTTTAACATCGGCACAAAGAGCTTTTACAGATGCTCAGAACTGGCTAGAAGATAAGAAATCTGTAGTACGAAGTGCAAACACGGCGTTTGACAGAGCCGTTCAGTCGTTGGAACACGCAAAAAATAAATTAGAAGATGCTAAAAAACCGTTTAGAAATGCAATGAGCAAACTCAATGAAGCACAAAGGAAAGTAGATAACATTTGTAGAATTAGGAGTTGCAGCCGAATTTGTGTACCAGGCATAAAATGTCGAATATGTTGGAAAAAAGTCTGGTTTGCTAAAATTCCTTTACCTTGTTGCCATTTCACAAGCTGCATGTTTTCTTTCCCGGATCCAATATGTTTAGCGATCAACTTAGGATGCAGAGCTGTGCGTGCTGTTGCATATCTTGCCTTGGAAGCAGCGAAAGTATTTGTCCGTATCCCCATGCTCGCTTTGGATGCAGCTAAAGTTCTGGTGTCTGGAGCACAGTTTATTGTTGATAAATCAAGGGTAGTATTGGATATTGCCGTGGGTGCCCTTGACCTAGCACAGCTAGGATTAGAAGGGACCAAATTAGTTCTAGAAGGAGCTAAACTCGCACTTGAAGCTGTTAAAAAAGTAGTTGGATGGGGGCTTAAAGCACTAGAATATATAGTACAATACGGCATACAGAGCATAATCGATGTGCGAAATTGTGGATTCGAGCTAAAAGTAGCATATGATTCCAGTGTTTTTCATGTAACTTGCGAACTCAATTTGCTGAGACAGGGCTTTAAAAGAGTAAAGTTGGGTATAAACTTTGGTAATCCAATTCAAAGTATGTGGCAAGCGGCAAAAGGCACAATTGACACATTTGCTGATGGACCAGTAAAAAAGAAGCGTGAAATAAAGTCTAAAGTATTATCAGGACTGTACCACTCTATAAGAAGAGCACGAGATACTGATATGGAAACTGACGACTTCGACTTGATTTTGAATGAAACAATTGATACTGTTTTTAGAACAACGGGATTTAAAGAGAACGCTAGTTCAGGAGATTACGAAAATAGAGTGGAAATATTTAAAGCAAAATGTCTTGTATTTCAAGATGGTATAGGTCTTTTCTCGGAAGCAATTCAGGTTCTGCTGGAAATGTCAAACGAAACAGCAAATACATTAAACAATGCTTCATCTATAGAAGATCATTTGTCTGATTTTAACATGAATGACATTGTATCAAATTTCTCGGTAGAATCAATTGGAATTAACACAGACACAGCTTTTAAGGATTTCAACATGAGTTTGGAAGACATTAATGAAGCAATGGAAAATGCAAAAGGCAATCTATCAAATGATCCTTTGCTTTTAGGGATCAATGATTTATCTACAAATGCCAAAACCTTACTTCAAAACCAAACAAATGATGCAAACAATATAAAAATATTAGATCAATGGATAATGGTTATGGAAAATGTAACCACTGAGTTCTATACAGAGGACAATTGTATCTCGTTTTTAGACTGTGCCCATTTTGCTGTCTTTCAAATGTACGGCCTGTTCGATGCAGAAAATGTTACGAATATGACCGATAGTCTTGATGCAATATCATTACTTGAAGACCTTTTCTTGGAATTAACTAGTAATTTGTCTCATACGGTTCTTGAAATTCAGGATTTAGCTAACAGACTTTCGGGAACGCTAGGCACTCTGAATGACCTTAACATTTTCTGTTCCAAACCACCGCACATGCTGTCCCCGCTGTTGAACCAAAGAGTTAAAAAAGGAGACACTTTACATCTCACTTGCAATATAACCGCAAATCCTTCACCGCAAGTTTGGTGGTTCCGCAATGATGAGTATTTACCAGAACAAAACAACGTAGATCTTGTTGTTTTAAATGTGTCAGAAACAGATGGACAGAAATATCACTGTGTTGCCGGGAATGTAGTCGCTAACCTGTCTTCAGAGTATGCTGAAGTCTTTGTATCAGGTAAACGCATCACATTTCAATGAACGTATACCGATGCTTTATCATAAAGTATTTCTCATAATCTTGCAAGTATCAATAAAAAACCAAGAATAAAAATACATGTCATGAAATATGCTGTTTTACTTCAAGTTTATGATCTTCGTAGACATTTCTAAAATTCTAAATTCTGACATGATAATTTTATATATTGAATTAACAGATGTCAAGACTTTGATTTCAGATGTATTTGATTGATGCTTTTGACTCTGTAAGGCAATTTAAAGGTGTAATAATAAAATTCTCTTTTTGTATACCTTGATTTACTTTCCTATTCTCATCTATCCTGGTACGGTACCCGTACCCCATCGATAAGTTCTGCATTAAAAACATATTCTTGTATACATTTATTACTGATTCTTTTATCAGATGATGCACCGGATCCGAACGAAACCCTACCATTGACTAGCGCTGATTTGATAACAAGTACTAAAGGGATTTCTATGGATGCTAACTTTGTAAGAAAGACCCGAAAGAAAGATGGAAAGCGTAAGTGTAACTTTAATTATATACACCTTAATAACTAGTAAATATTGTACCTTTAACTATCTGATCAACTGTATACAAATTTTGTTCTGACAGAACTTATCAATATTGAAATTGCTCCTGCTTTGCGAAAAAACAACTTAAACATTTACGACCAGTATTTGTTGAAAGCTGCTTGCAAATTTGTAATATTTTGATATACGAGTGTCATTCATGTAGATAAGCAGATTGTTACAAGCTTCCAGCTCGACTGTCGTCTAGAACACTCTTTATATGGCATTGAACACACCAAAACCTACCAGTCACGTCGCTCTGCTCGGTTCTAAATTAATTGTAAAATGTCTATGTAAATATGTTTTATGTACGAAATATATTTCAGTCATGTCATCGGAACTTACCATTATTGTGAGTACCACTGTGACTGCATTAGTTTTGATAATTGCCATTGGGGTTGCATTTGCATGGCGTGCACATCTTCGGTAAGCTTTGTTCAATGAAACACGGTTTTACTTCCAGATTCTTTCATACATCTAGCTAACAGCTTTGTGTCAAAATGTTTATTATATTTAACTGCAAAAAGTATTTGTTCCCTACGCTGTTCTGATTTTAAAATGAAAACTTGATAGTCGCATGAACCAAAGGGTGCATGTTGTACAAGGTAATTGATTAAGTTTAATTGAGTATTGACTAGATACAATTATAAGCTATAGAAATTGAAAAAGTAACTAAAGTGAACTAGAACTTATATAATCGTCTTTGACATTTTTTATTTAAAAGTAGATTTTCATAAGGTATTAAAGAACGTCTTGTGTCAGTCGTCCAAAGGCTTTTGACTTTAGATGATATAGCTTTACATGCATTTTAAAACATTAATTCATATCGTTTAATATATATTTATAATGTTGACCCCAGTTTTTCACTTCTTTCAGTAAAAAGACAAGAAAATCTAAAGGAAGCATTGTAAGCATCAACATGGTACGGCCGTGTGTTCAACGGGCTGTTTTCGACAAAAAAACAATGTAGAGCTTGTATATCTTTATACCCAATAAGCACAGTTATTTCACTTTTTATTTTCATAAAAAGAACACACCATATATTACCACTGCAGTGTAAATTTTGTTAAGAAATTCTGTAATACAAAACCATTTAAACTTGTCAATATATTAGGCACCCATCTTGCTGACTAAAGAACGTTTTGCAGAAATTTAATAAAGTGGATGGCCTACAGCTACAGAAATACTTTAAAAGGTAGTTTATATTCTAAGAATTAAAAGTTATTGAAACATGTATTCCAAGACTTCTGGAACTTCTTATTTTTGTATCAGTTTGTATTAAAGTGATATTACCCTTCAAGGTGATCATTATAACTTTTAAAACAATATTAAGTAAACAGTTATGAAACACAGGTAGAGACTTGCTAAAATCATGTTTTAATTAAGAAATAAAACCTTTACCTAGGGAAATGTCCCATTGTATTATGAATACGTGTCGTTAACTTTCATGTTAGTGTTGTGACTTTTTACACATGTTAATATTCAAGTTTTGTTACTGTTGAGAGTGATCATCAGAATTATTAAAAAAGACTTCTATGAAAGATATTTACTCATTCGAAATGTTATTCTTTGTATTGTATAGGGCTCTTTCTGATACATGTAGTAATCTTTCTGCTAGACATGGATTGTATTTGAATTGCTAACATGAATCCTTTGTTTATAAATTACTCTATTATGATAATAATAATTATGATAATCATAATAACTAACTCATCATTAGACTGTTTATAGTTCCGGCCGACACACGGTAGCAACGAGACAAACCGCTATGACTACAGAAGAATAATGATAATAATAATAGTACGTTGTAATAATAATAATGATGGTGTTTTATCATGTCTTACTTTATTCTGTGGTATATGTAAAATATGTATTTTTTACATTATTTTATGGCAATGTACTTGTTTTTAAACAGGGGCTTCTTTGACGAAAATTAAAACAAAAATTATAAAATTTTGTTCCCTCTACCTGTACACTATATCGTGCAAAATTAGGCTTTGATGTTTAAATCCACTTCCTGAAAATTGAGTCTACATGGTGGTAAAATGTACGTGTATGGTTTACTTTCAGTACCATCTTAACGCAAAAGATCGAATTAACACTTTTCTGTCAAAAATCGATTTATCATTATATGTACTTGTTCAATATAGAGATCATCATATTTCATCACAATTTACAAAGTATGTCATAATAACCATTTTTTCATAAGATACAATTGATCTAATATGATTTTAATTGGTGGTAAGAAAAACAAAATCTAAACGTCACCGCACACAGACCAACGCGTAGGTAAACAGAAGTACTCCTTCTGTCTCTATTAGGAAAGGCACCAGACAAGAAGTCGCAAACTACATGTATAAATTGGTTACACTTTTTGTGAAGTATAACAAATCGCCAACACGCGACAAGGCACTTTTTATCAAACTATACTAAGGCAACGCTTTTGCCAAGTGCCTCTAGTAACATACATCGCGAACATGCGACAATCCAGAGCATACACATACACAAAGTAAAGTCGATTGCAATGCCTTTACATGGTCGTCAGTTACCCGAAATACTGGTAACTTGTAGTGTTTTGGGGTTTGGAGGATAATTTACTTCATTAAAGTTTTTTTTCTATTACATGTATAATATTTTAGCATACTTCTTTATAATGATATCACAGATGAGTGTTCTTGATTATATCTGAGAACAGAATGATGTATATGACTGTATATCATGGTATAACCGATAGCAGAATATCGGTTTAGAACTGTGATTTCTTGACGACTTTCACAAGGAACTGTTTCACAAAAGATTAAAGTGACATTATGCGCATTTTTTTCAAGTAAAAATCCAGCTGAAAATGGTGTGTGTACAAAAGCGTAGAGGAAATAATAGCTTTTAACCAAATACACCAAACTCTTCCCGCTACCAGTATGAAATAATAACTTTCCAAATATTGATTTTCTTATTTGACTGGGAGAGTCAATTTAAGAAAAGAACAACTGCATGCAGGAGTTGCTTCCCTTCCACTGCCGAAATCTCTACCAACATCAACAACGACACAATCAACTATCATTTTATCAGTCCGATTTTCTGATATCTAAAGCACCAACTTCAAATACTAATGCGGCATACTCATTAATTTAACACATTTAAATACATGTAGCAACCAAAAATTGCTTTTATAAAACTGTCACCAAAAATACACTATGTGCAGTAAGATGCGCCTAATGTCACTTTAACAGCAACTGATTAACCACAGTTGTTTCTTTGATTCAATGCAAGCTTCCATACGTGTCCAATGCTTTGATTGTGCCATTTGATTATTATTCAAGATTTTGTTTTATCCCGAAAATAAAAGACAACAATTGTCATTGTTTATTTTCTTTTTACAAATGTAACACATCTATCTTGATGCTGATTTTCTATCCAAAGACACAACACACAATGCCATACATACGTGTAGTATAAGAGGGTCCAATAACATTATACAATTATAGACTAATTTTGAGGTCAATATATAGATTTGCGGACCTGTTAAAAGGGATATTGACCAAGGACGAAGTCCGAGGTCAATATCATTCTTTTACAGGTCCGCAAAACTATATATTGACCAAAACATTAGTCTATAATTATTATATCGTATACCTCATAATAAGAAGTGAAAATTACACGGAAATATTACAGAATTGACGTCTTGAAATCCGTGCAGGTCTACACATTATTTTTCAGGTCTACACATACTTTTGCAGACCCGGCACGTGAGCCCTATCGGCCAATCAGGATTAAGTATTTGTTACAGGTATACGACATTAATGGTTGTATATAAAACCAATTGCTTGTCATAATTATGATAACTGCGCATTCGAACTCCTAACCATGTTTCATACACGTTATTACACTGTACACATACTAAAACGTACTGAAAATAACAACTTTAGAATCTAGAAGATGTACATTTTCCTTCTGAAACGCTGTTAAAACATGTCAATCGCCCTTCACAACTTTCTAAAATGATAAGACATTTAACATGAATTCATTGACCTCGTTTCGTTTGCTTACAAGTTTATAAACACCAGTTAATCTTTTGTTCTGTATTCTGTTTATTGCCATCATTATCCGCCCTGTTGTATTTGTTGAAATTTAGGCCACCCAAGATAAAAGAGCTACAGACACCTTAAATATAAATTGCCAAAAAGGTACAGACCACAAAGTGGCTCCTATATACATCGGTACTAAGTTTGTAGGGGTATAATAAAGTGTTTCTTGCAAGAAAATATTTTTATTCATTTAAAAAGACTATATTTTGTTTTCGTACATACATGTAGAGCTAATTAATACAACAAGTTTTTTGAAAGAGAAACAAATTATTATCATTTAAAAAAACCATCAGACTAATGCCCAAACACTTTGTAATGTAACCCATTTGTTTATCAAAATAACCCACAGAACAACTTCTTTAGTTGAGTCAAGGCATATGCTCTTTTACTGCACGTCTTACTGACCATAAGTGTTTTGGCTAGAGATAATTGTTCAATTTCACAATATTAAAACTTGCTAGTTTCTTGATATTGTCCTTGCCCAAGTTTTAGCCTCAGCGCCATTATCATGACACTTTTAACATAGAGGGCGCACTGTTAAAAATTTGGTAAACAAGTGTTCCATGTACAGATGTACAGATCACTATCACCCAGAAGCTCATCTTCAGTGCCACAGTAACAACAGTAGAGAGAAGTGAATTAGCCTTAACAAAAATCTCTTAAAATGTTTCCGAGTTGTTTGTCTGGACCACCGACGCTACCCTGATTTATGTTAACAATTAAAATTTTCGGGTGCATAGAATGACCGAAAAAGACCGAAAAAGAACCGAAAAATGATTTATCTTTATTGAAAACAACTTTGTTTAAAAAGATAATGTACGATGTAATGAATATTTGTTTGTTTTCATAAGTTCCTGTGTTGCATCAGTTACAAAATCTGGAGTGCTAAATTTAGAAAGTTTTCGGTCTGCAATTTTTTTTTCGATCTTTTTACTTGATTTGTAATACAATATTTACAAATTTCTTCTACTCTTTTAAAAAAATAAGTTGTTTTCGGTCTTCATGAACTGTTATTCGGTCTTTTGGGTTTTTTTTCGGTCTTTTTCGGTCATTCTATGCATCGAAAATATTCATACTGTACTGATTTGCTGCCATTTTGACAATATGGTAGTCATTTTTATACAAATAAAGTAGTGGGAGCATGTTCTGCTGGCGTTTTTAATTGAATTGTAGGTTTGAAAGTACTAAATCGGCGCGACAAAAAGGCCCGCTTTGAATTTTTGGTCTTGGTTTATAAAATTGATGCGGGCGGAAGCTCAAATTGAAAAAAAAAAAAAAAATTATTTTTAAAAAAAATGGAGCGGGAAATCCGTTTACCAAGTAATTAATTTGGTGTGGCCGAAGTGACAAATCACGCAGCCATTGTCCGTCAGTCGTAATAGTTTCTAAGTTACGTAGATATATGTTATACTTGAGGTGGTCATGGCAAGATGAAAGCAACAAGTCACATATTTCTAAATTGCATTTTGATAAAATGAGTCCCTGTTTGAAGCTAACATACATGTCACATTTTAAACTGTCAACCATGGTCAGTAGGTACAGATGGTAGCATTTTGTTATACTTCACAATACATGTAATGCGCTTTCAGGCATTTAGACGTGACTGATACTTTCTCCGCGGTATTTTAAGTACATTCCAGTGAGATCATAGAGATGAAGCCATTCGGTGATCATAAATTAACTATATTTCGGGGACGTTTCATTGGTTATTGTTTTACCCGAATTGAACTAGAAAACATATTTCCGCAAAGTATACAAATGCGTACAGCTGAGACCGAAGATTGTTCTATACTGTCTAAATCGGTTAAGGTGTGCCGACTACTGTAATAACATCACCGACTGCCTAAGGAGGGGAATATGAAATTAATTGTAAATACACTATACTGTCGGAATACACTATACTGTCGGAATTTAATCCATTGGAAGCAAAAATAAAGACTAGTGTATATTCGAAACTTTTCCCTAAAACGGATGCTACAACATCTTCATTCTTCGTACAGTGAGTAGAGCTTATGCCATTTCAATACCGAGAAAGATATATATTTTTTTTGTTTTGGTTTTACAGAATGTAATGATTCTTATGGTTTGAACTAAAGTAAGTAGTTTTTTATATTTCGTTTTTAACTGTGGTGTATTTATGATAGTCTTTATTTCATTCAAAGTACATAAAAGGATATTTGCTGATAGAATGTGTTTTAAACATCAGCAAACATTATCGCGCTTTCAGATATATTTTTCTAAATCTATTCAGCAAAGTAACTGAAGCATAAGGGTATTCATCTCCTAAACATATTTTAATAAAACTTTCTGTAGCAACTTTTCACTGACCTTTTTAAAAAAGCAGGCAATAGGTCCGGCCCACTACACATTGGGACCTATGTAAGAGAGGCAACTCAATACTTGAAAAACTTAAACAAAAATTTATTTGTCTGCCTGTAAAGTGATAAAGTCATTATAAAGATTAACAAGTAATATCTTTAAAAAAAAAGATGGTCGACGTAGGTGACGTAATAAACACATTTTGTGTTTCAGAAGGCTCCCGGGCAGTACACTGCTTATTCCGGTACCGAAACGCTAGCCAATAATCAATGACGCTAGATGTCCGGCCCCGGACAACACCTCGTTGAATACAAAAGTTGATCTTCGTACTGTCCAGAAACCTTGACATAACGTGTTCTGTTTTTTTCTTTTTTGCAACATGATTTATTATAAATAACTATAATATAAAAAAATATACACATTTTGTGTTTCAGAAGGCTCCCGGGCAGTACACTGCTTATTCCGGTACCGAAACGCTAGCCAATAATTTGCAGATTCTGATTGGTCACATTATAACGAAGTTGGTTAGCAACGCGTCCATACCAACGGAAGTTCAAATCAAAAGTATACGACTACGTCGAAAAAAATATGGGAAAGTCTATATAGACTATGTCGATTAAAAACTGCAATAAAAAAGGAGAATAAAACTCTGAATTACAAAAGAGTTAAAGAATTTATCCTGCCAAGCAGGTTGAGCTACTTCCTCACTAAAGGATAGGATTTAATTTTACCCTAGATTTCTATAATAGAATTTGACTTTGTATAGACACATTATAATTTGTATTTCATGTTCTGTCAACATGGTTGTATTATAGGTTATTGAACTTGTATGGAGAAATATTACGTATAATATAGAACGAGTTGCTTGGGCGGGAAGCATAGATTAAATGGCATACTGTTACCAAAGAACAACAAATTAATCACGAAATGTATCAGAAAACTATTGTCAAATTTTGGAATGCAAAAATACACGAGGCTGTGTTGAACAGTTTCGCTAGAAAATTAAATTTTCGACAATCGAGCTCTCTGGGACATGAACACAAACCTCAAGAACAGTTACGTAAAAATAAATCCCTGTCTGCAACTTAATTCATTAAAATATGGTACGTTAGGACAAGTTGAAAATCACACAGAAGAGATATTTTGCAGTCAAAATGTAAAGTAGTGCTTATAGACTACCTGAATAATTTTAAATGATATAAAAACAGGTGTAACATTTTATTTACTTATTTCAGAAATTCATATTGATAATATTGATAATGAATACAAATACTTTTATCAGTTGCCTCTGATATATACTGTATATATACCTACGATTCAGTAATACAAAACACGTTTTCTTCCCACCGGAAGTTATGGTCGCACCGTGAAATAGGTGCCGGTAATCCCTGTTTGGATCAACAAAATAAAAAAACACTTATAAATTACAGGATCTAATCTATTCTTTAACATTCAATAATGAACAAGAAAAGTATTGACGCAAAGCATGAAGGACGCGGCAAAATGGCTTTCAATGAGCAAAAATAATAGCATCAGGTACTACATAAATGGAATTGCGAGAGAATTGGCTTCAGAATGACACGTCCTTTCCCCCTGCTGTATTTTAACACATCAGGCGGCAGTAGGCCGTCAGTATTTATTCAAAACATTAATACAACTTTAAATTGGAAACAATTTACATACTGTAACCCCTTAACTATTTTTTTCGGAAAAACAACTGTCACTTTCATCATAAAGAGCGATGGTGTGTGTCATTGTGGGTGGGGGTGAGGTTGGGGCGATGCGGAAAAACCATTTAATACCGTACAGTGAAAACCAGTGCCAAACTATACGATTTAGCAAGATGCAACTTTGAAATCAGAGAAATAAAACAGACTCGGAGTGATATGATGATACTGTTGTATCCTGATCGTGCAAGTTTTATTTTATGTTAAAATATAGTATGATCCTGACTCGGCGGGGAGGGGGAGAACCAACTTGACTCCATTCCTTCGCCTATTTCCTTCTTGTCCATTTGAAGCGTAAACAGATGATTGCGTCTCCTGGCACCAAAACTGTTCATCTTTCTAGGGCAATTTTTTTAGGGTTAGTTTTGCTCAATATGTTTTATTGCCCACTGAGTTTTATTTCGTTCTTTTTAAGTATTAGTATATAATTTTAAGAAGAATTCTGCATCATTAAAATCATCTAAGGGGTTGCCTCTGTCCGTTAAAACTATCCATGGCATACGAACCTATATAACTTCACCTATTTCCTGCAATTCGTCCATTGCTCGTATTCAAAATGACACCTTGAGTGCAGCTCGAGGAACCGCTTTCGCTCCTCGAAAAATCTGTCCTTACTCAAGGTTACTCGACTCTTCTTTACGTTTATGAATACCAATCGCTCCTCATTGGAGAAAATGCATCGACCGTTAGCCGATTAAAGGTAGCTCAGTCGATGAACTGTTCTGAATATAAACATAAATGATATGCTTATTCACAACCGTTGCATGCTTATTTGTCTAAATTAAAGTCGAAAGAATGGCCATATTACAAAATAAAATACACAAGAAAACGAATAAACTAGACAAATGGACATGCAACGTTTATGAATAGGCATGTACTATAGATGTTCTATTGTAAATAGTTCATATCTATCAATATAATATGTTGTTTCCTCCAAACTAAGGTCAATTATGGGTGTAGAGTTAATATACTTTCATATTTGTCTTCGTTATTACTTTAGAGCATAATAGCTACATTAAGAAAGCTATAGGACGATCATCTTGTACAGTAATATAAGTTTAACAATTGGGACATTCTAACATGCATGCATGACTGTGTTGTTCTTTTTTTCAAATAAATAATAATATCATAATCAAAGTACAATGTATTGATTCAAAGTTTGCGTTTATTTGAACCGGGCATGGTGTATAGCGGGAAGACGAAGTTGCCGCGCCGCTGATACGACCGCTCAGTGTGCTCTACCTTTATCCACTACTGTATAATATTTTAACCGGATTAAAGGTGAAGAGTTGTTAGACAATGGGCACGACACCACTGTTTTCTACAACTATATCTACATTACAACTGACCAAAGGCTACGTTTTGCTACCTTCATACATTAATGTTTTCTTGTTTTCAACGAAGACATATATTTATAAGATTATTGGAAAATGAACCACGTTATAATGAATTCAAGCTTGAATAGAAATTGCGTTCAATGAATTGTGAATAACTTATGACCTTCGTTCTTACAACTTACTATCATCAAATCGCGACGGCCGATGGATACTCACTGGAACGTTACGTGAAATATAAGTGTAAACAAACTTTTATACTGTGGAAAGGATTTTACAAGCTGGATTAGGTTTGTAATTTTACACTATTTACTATGTCATACATTACATATTTTATCTTAGCGTTATACATTACATATTTTATCTTGGCACAGATGTTCTCTACTTTCTGTAAGCATTGTTTATTAACCTGTTAAACACATGTATGCATGTGTATGTTAGAATGTTCACTTGATGGACATAATTTTCATGTTTTTTTATTTGTTATTATGCAACAAAATACTTTATATTGTACAAGTTGCTTAATAAAAGTTCTGTTCTGTTCTGCTAATTCATCACATTCCCTAAATAATATACAAAAAAATTAACAAATGCCCTTAAAATCCCTAATCTAAACCTCTGCTCTGTGAATTAGTGTACCTTTTTATCCGACGTATGGGTATAAATTTCAGACCTCAAATTCTTAAAATACTTTTATTAAGTAATCGTTTTCAAATGAGAGATGCGACTTAATTTAAACATATTTTATTGCTATGTACACAGCATAACCGGATAGCAGCTTTCGACAGTTCAGTAATACATTGCGAAACAAAAAGGTTGAATCACGAGACGGCCCGCCCTAAACAATTTGATTTAATATCTTATAGAAAGTTCTCTGTGTTTACTTATACTTGAATAAAAAAATCAAATGTAAGACTTATACAGCGTGTATTGAATGTAATTTTAATTATGTTCGAATTGTTGAATAAATAGAAGCCGTTCGGGTATATGGCTGAGTAACTTTTATAATTCTATCCGGGATACGGGTTATACAGTGTTATATACATTATATAGTAAATGTTCAAATAATCTTTTCCAATGTATATCAACAAGAGTACAATAAGTTAAGGATGAACTGACAGTGACGTAGTTAAAAAGTCTACTTGTATCGCCGAAATACAATGCCCATATTTCCTAATATCATATGTGTTGTTATCATGCGAATACGACGATATACAGATGTATAAGTCTGAAATGAAATATTTTCTGTTTTGTTCTACTTACTGATAAAAATCTTTCTTGTAATTATATTCTACCCTCTTGAGCAATTGTTGTTAGTGTTTATTGGGTTATGACACGGTCACACTAGCATGACTAGCCTAAATGTGTTGTATCTTATAGTATAAGTGTACGTTGTTTTGTTTAAGTGTGAATGTTACGGTTGTATTAGTTGTACATGTATCTTTACTACTTATAACGTAAATCTTTACTACTATTATTATTATAACGTTATATCGCCTGAAGGGTTTTAATCTAATTGTGATCAGTGTGTTATATAAACACAGGATAGAGGTGCGTTACGTAAATGAGAAAGTCCATAAACTATTACTGTATACATCATACCACAGGTTAATTGCCCAGTTCTATGCTTTTTCTCCAATCACATTTATGACTTTTAATAGTCATCGATTTTGTGGGGGAAATGTTTTAGGAGAAAAGGGATTGCCTGCCGGTCAGAGGTTGGTGTTGTTGTTGGTGATGATGATTTTTTTATGAATTTTCTTTAGCGTGTTTTGAAACAGATGACAGTTTAAACTTAATATGCTTATAAATTTATTATAACTTGGTTCCCATCAAATACAATTGCTCGCCGAGTCGTAATTCTATAGCTGTGTTCAGACGATTATTTTGAATGAATGGGTAAAATGCTCACTGTTATCATTTATTATATGTGTCAAACGTTTACAATTTAATGTAGAAAATTGAAGGTAAATCTATTATTTTAAGTGGATTTTCAAAGCTGTGTAGAGAAACTTGTTTATGATGTTATTTTTAAACGACCGGTGTTATGTACGTACAATAACATCTGTTTCACGTTTTATTTCGTAGACAGTCAATTTTCTTTGTGATTTTCTAGCAATCCGATATATAATGAGTCTTAACCAGGTTATGATTCCGACGTAAGACTGACCTACATTCATACTGTAACATGTTTTCCGTTTCTTCGGGACTCTCCGAAGATTGTCGGAGACGACCGAGTGTATACGATTGATTTGAATTCTCGATGATATAAATAAGTATTATATTGAATCCTTGTCAGAATTAATTTACTGTTGGAACTCTTACAAAATTATTGTACGTCTAACGTATTTTGAGAAAGTTCGACTGTTTTTAAACGAATATATAGCCTGGTTGCATACTTATGTATTCTCTCACACTGTAAGTTAAGATAGCCTGGTCGCATACTAATTTATTCTCTCACACTCATTGTTTAGATAGCCTGGTTGCATACTTATTTATTCTCTCACACTAAATGTTTAGATAGCCTGGTCGCATACTTATTATCTTACACTCAATGTTTAGATAGCCTGGTCGCATACTTATTTATTCCCTCACACTCAGTGTTTCGATAGCCTGGTCGCATACTTATTTTTCTCTCACACTCAATGTTTATATAGCCTGGTCGCATACTTAATATTCTCACACTCTCAGTGAGAGTTAAGATAGCCTGGTCGCATACTTATTTATTCTGTCACACTCAGTGTTTAGATTGCGTGGTCGTATACTTATTTATTCTGTCACAATCAATGTGTAGATAGCCTGGTAGCGTACTTATTTATTCTGTCACAATCAATGTTTAGATAGCCTGGTCGCATACTTATTTATTCTCTCACAAACAATGTTTAGATAGCCTGGTCGCATACTTATTTATTCTGTCACAATCAATGTTTAGATAGCCTGGTCGCATACTTATTTATTCTCACACACTCAATGTTTAGATAGCCTGGTCGCATACTTATTTATTCTCTCACACTCAACATCCTGATAGATCTATAGCCCAGTATGATTATTACCAGGAAAAATGTACATGTAAGAATTTAACACCATCGATACATGTACATATTGCGGCAGATCCATGAAATTACCAATTCAGGAACCTAATTATCACCAATGTGCCTGATATTGATATTCTGGTCACGAACCCTGTGAAAACTGATACTGTTTTCTTCTCACTTTACTGAAATATGCACCATAATACTTATTACCAACCGGTGAAAGATCTCATTAGCGACATTGCACGTGTTCATCTGCGTGCTCTGACCACAACTGAACATGTAGCATGTGCATAAAATTGTTTATTCTTTATAGGCTTTAACCTTTTAAATTTTATAT
>JAFMSR010000017.1:10179027-10235179 GCA_022818135.1 Saxidomus purpurata
AAAACAACTGATGGAACTATACCTGATACATGAAAATCATGATCAGCAGCAACAAGTTTTGGACCAGTACTGGGAGTCATGACTTTGTTGTGACCTCTTACTCCAGTTGATATCGGTATACCTGGTTCACCTATAGGCACTATAGCTTTATCGTCGAGGCAAACAAAACGTGTACTCTCCCTAAACTTAACACTTTTTGAGATATTTGTAATATGCAGCTACGTAATGGGCATCAGGAATCGAAACTCTCGCCATTCTTGTTTGGACCCTGAACTTAACATTGAAACGTGATGTAAATCTGACCGCAGTTTCAGTAAACTGATTTGATGGTGTAAACGTAGAGCTTCAGAACTTGGTACAGAAACCCCATCAGGTAAACGCTTCTTGACTTGTTCCCTCAGATCCTCTATTGATATGCTTAAAGGCATGTACAGTTCTTGTTCTTTCCTTCTCTCATGAACATGCATGATCTGTTCCTCAAAGTATTTTCCAACACCATCATAAAATTCATCATATTTTGTCTCACTTCCATTCATTGACCTTAAGTCTAGCAGTATTTTCGTATCATCACTTCCTAGTAAGATCTCTGATACACGTTCATTTACTTCCCTCTGTTTCGAAGATTCAGCAGTAGGTTCACACCCCGTTAGATCAAAATACATGTTGCGCAGAAAAAAAAAAAAATATCAAACAGGGAATGCCACGTACCAAAAACGCAGCCTCCCCAAAACGAGCCCCACAGCACCCAGAAGTGCACACCACCAACACACACACACACACGCACACGCACACGCACACACACACACACAACACACACACACACACACACACACAACTTAACCTTTGAGGTAGCGACATGGGTCTTACACGCAACAAACTGTCTTGATGTGCTAAACATTAGTGCCAAGTTATTTCAAAAGCTTTCAATGCATGACAAAGTTACAGCCCGGACATGAAAACATTTTAGGGCGGACGCAGTGCGATTTTAATATGCCACCCTTTTTGGCATGAAAACAAACATAAGCTTATAAGCGCGAGCTTTTGTACCGAACGCACAGGTGTTGGCGTCAGATTACCTGGAGAAAACCCATCAGTCTTATCTAGTGACCACCTACACCCAGAAATGGGATCGAACCCGGGTTGAATAATTGGTGAGAAGCAATACGCGCTAACAGTTATATGCATCCATTCATTATATCTCCTTCATGACGCACTGGTCCTACACAGTGGATGCACAATACTGACAATATTAAAGTAGATATTACTGTTACATCATCTCATTTACATGTCAGATAGAAAGAAACAGGTTAATTGTCAAATTTTCTTAAATGTGCTAAATGACAGGTAAATTTATTCTTTCCGAGAAAATTAATTATTTTTTGGCACACATAAAGTGTTAATGTGATACCTTTAGGCATATTTTTGCAAACTTTTCAAAACAATTGGGGTTATTTTTTCCGTTGGATTTCCACTCTGTTAGCTGTGCTCAAAACAGAATTTGCTATCTGTGCTAAAACATATGTGCGTGAAGTTAGCTGCCAGTTGCCGGTTGCCAATTCAATGCCAATTCAATTGGCAACTGGCAACTGGCAGCCAACTTCACACTCTTGTTGCCAATTCGTCTTCACTTGCAAATATTAACTAAAAAACAAAATTGTTAAACCACGCGAATTGGCAACTGGCAACTGGCAGCCAGATGCCAATTCGATTTTTATGTAAAAATCTTAATACAAAATGAATTGGCAACTGGCAACTTGCAACCAACTTCATATTCCAGATGCTAATTTAACTTTCACTTGCAAATAGCCAATTCGTTCATCCTCACAAATTGGCAACTGGCAACTGGCAGCCAGATGCCAATTCGTCTTCTGTCAGTAATTGTGAATAAAAAGCGAATTGGCAACTGGCAACTGGAACCCAGATGCCAATTCGATTTTCATGTAAAATTCTGAATAAAAGTTGAATTGGCAACTGGCACCTGGCAACCAATTTCATATTCCAGATGCCAATTCAACTTTCACTTGCAAATAGCCAATTCGTTCAACCTAACGAATTGGCAGCCAGATGCCAATTCGATTTTTATGTAAAAATTTTAATTCAAAATGAATTGGCAACTGGCAACCAGATGCCAATTCGTTCAACCTCGCGAATTGGCAACTGGCAACTGGCAGCCAGATGCCAATTCGATTTTTATGTAAAAATCTGAATAAAAGTTGAATTGGCAACTGGCAACTGGCAACCAGATGCCAATTCGATTTTTATGTAAAAATTTTAATACAAAATGAATTGGCAACTGGCAACCAGATGCCAATTCGTTCAACCTCGCGAATTGGCAACTGGCAACTGGCAGCCAGATGCTAATTCGATTTTTATTTAAAAAATTTAATAAGCAACTGGCAACTGACAACCAACTTCATATTCACGATGCCAATTCAACTTTCACTTGCCAATAACAAATTCGTTCAAACTTGGCAACTGGCAGCCAGATGCAAATTCGATTTTCATGTAGAAATCATAATAAAAGTTGAATTGGCAACTGGCAACTGGCAGCCAGATGCCAATTCGATTTTTATGTAAAAATCATAATAAAAGTTGAATTGGCAACTGGCAGCCAGATGCCAATTCGTTTTTTATGTAAAATTCTGAATAAAAGTTGAATTGGCAACTGGCAACCAACTTCATATTCAAGATGCCAATTCAATTTACACTTGCCAATAACAAATTCGTTCAAACTCATGAATTGGCAACTGGCAACTGGCAGCCAGATGCCAATTCGATTTTTATGCAAAAATCATAATAAAAGTTGAATTGGCAACTGGCAACTGGCAACCAGATGCCAATTCGATTTTTACATAAAAATCGAATTGGCATCTGGTTGCCAATTGCCAGTTGCCAATTCGTTAGGTTGAACGAATTGGCATCTGGTTGCCAGTAGCCAATTCAAATTTTATTAAGATTTTTACATAAAAATCGAATTGGCATCTGGCTGCCAATTGCCAGTTGCCAATTCGTTAGGTTGAACGAATTGGCTATTTGCAAGTGAAAGTTGAATTGGCATCTGGAATTTGAAGTTGGTTGCCAGTAACCAGTTGCCAATTCAACTTTTATTAAGATATTTACATAAAAATCGAATTGGCATTTGGTTGCCAATTGCCAATTCAACTTTTAATATGATTTTTACATAAAAATCGAATTGGCATCTGGCTGCCAGTTGCCAGTTGCCAATTCAACTTTTATTAAAATTTTTACATAAAAATCGAATTGGCATCTGGCTGCCAGTTGCCAATTCGCGAGGTTGAACGAATTGGAATCTGGTTGCCAGTTTCCAGTTGCCAATTCAACTTTTATTACAATTTTTACATAAAAATCGAATTGGCATCTGGCTGCCAGTTGCCAGTTGCCAATTCAACTTTTATTAAGATTTTTACATAAAAATCGACTTAGCATCTGGCTGCCAGTTGCCAGTTGCCAATTCGGGAGTTTGCAATTTTTGCAAGTGAAAGTTGAATCGGCATTTGGAATATGAAGTTGGTTGCCAGTTGCCAATTCAACTTTTATTCAGATTTTTACATAAAAATCGAATTGGCATCTGGGTGCCAGTTGCCAATTCGCTTTTTAATCACAATTACTGACAGAAGACGAATTGGCATATGGCTGCCAGTTGCCAATTCGTGAGGTTGAACGAATTGGCTATTTGCAAGTGAAAGTTGAATTGGCATCTGTAATATGAAGTTGGGTGCCAATCCAGTTGCCAATTCATTTTGTATTACGATTTTTACATAAAAATCGAATTGGCATCTGGCTGCCAGTTGCCAATTCGTGAGGTTGAACGAATTGGCTATTTGCAAGTGAAAGTTGAATTGCCATCTGGAATATGAAGTTGGGTGCCAGTTGCCAGTTGCCAATTCATTTTGTATTCAGATTTTTACATAAAAATCGAATTGGCATCTGGGTGCCAGTTGCCAGTTGCCAATTCGCTTTTTATTCACAATTACTGACAGAAGACGAATTGGCATCTGGCTGCCAGTTGCCAATTCGTGAGGTTGAACGAATTGGCTATTTGCAAGTGAAAGTTGAATTGGCATCTGTAATATGAAGTTGGGTGCAAGTTGCCAGTTGCCAATTCATTTTGTATTAAGATTTTTACATAAAAATCGAATTGGCATCTGGCTGCCAGTTGCCAATTCGCGTGGTTTAACAATTTTGTTTTTAGTTAATATTTACAAGTGAAGACGAATTGGCAACAAGAGTGTGAAGTTGGCTGCCAGTTGCCAGTTGCCAATTGAATTGGCATTGAATTGGCAACCGGCAACTGGCAACTGGCAGCTAACTTCACGCACATCTAAAACATACAGTTTTACAATAATATCTGATCTATACAAGGGTCAAACCACTAATACAAGACAGAAATAAATTTTGAAAACCTTAAAGAAAAAACTAAAATCTTAAAATGTAGATGGTCTTGATTAAATTCATACTAAAAACATTAAACAACACATTTAGTACATATATTATTATAAGTATGTAAATCATAACATACCTCGCATCAGGATTAAGGCTATAAATAGTAAGTAGAACTTTGCTTTTTCCGGGAACTTTTAGCTGTACAGAGAATAATGGAGAAAATAAACAAGAAAACATTGATGAAAAAACAGACTTTTTAAGTTTTTACACAAATAAACAATTGTCTGTATAATTAAAGGGACGTTGCACATTTCGGAGATGTTTCACTAGTTGTAAATTCAGAATAAAGGAGGTAAATATTATGATGTGGTAACTATGTATTGTTTTACTCGAATTGAACTGACAAAAAATTTTGTGACCTCCACAGTTTAATTTGTATACACAGATACGGATGCGCAACGGTGAGAACGAAGTTTGTTGTGTGAAAATTTCGTGTTTCTATCTGCTATATTGTCATAACTATTTAGGAAAATTGCCCATTTCTTTGCGGTTAATTGAAAGAAACCAGTTAACATTTTTTTCATAAACAAGTCAATCTATGGTTCAAGACATTTGCTTTAAATCATTGTAGACAATAACTTGCATTCATTTTTTATTGCAACTTATTTAACTTACCTTGCAACAACAAATAAACCTATGAAATTTTAGAGAAGCAGAATAGAACAATAATTAAGAAAACAAACAATTTTACACGCACTGTATATCTGCAGGTACCCATTTAATAAGCTGAAGGGTTCGGATTATTATGTTACCTGAACTATTCAAACTTCAACGATTGATGCAGGCGTGAAGATAGGTAAACTGCACTTGGAATTGTGTTAGCATCATTATTACACTTAATCTTTTTGTGTAAAATCATAAATACATTTACATATGGGATATTCCTGCGTTCTTTTAGTGCTTAACAAATATCTGTTGGGATGTCTCGAGAGGTATTTGCACATCGTAATGAGATGCTGAAGGCAAATAGGTCTAAAATTTCAACCTGTAAAATTGGTTTGCCTCGGAGCTGGAAATAGTGAGACTAAGTCCCGCTTATTCGAATGACGTGCTAGTTCCAATCCTACTTCAGCATGCTGCCTTGATTTTTCACCATTTGTTACAATAACTTTGTTATAATTACACTTTCCCAGGACAGACTTGAAGGCGATTATTTTTACCTTACCAGTACCGGTAATTTACTGTTACTGTACCTGATAATTTCCCCTCTTTCTGTGGCTTTGGTCTGTCTGGCAACCTGTACGATTTTTTCATTAATAAACTGAAGGCATTTTCCTCAGTAATGTTGTTGTTGTTCAAGTCCAATGACTCACTAAATACAAATTCAACAAACCGACAATTTAAGTCGGCAAGCATCTGGCATTGCATGCTTTGGCCCACCAATATTCCATCTTCAACAGGCGTATTCGTTTTGTTTTGATTTTCATAGATATAGATACTTTTTATGTCTTTGATGGAATGCTTAAAACCAGCAATATCCACAGCTTTTGTAAAAATGTCTGCAAATGTTTCTGAAACTGACACCTGAACAGCAACTTTTCTGTTTTTTATCCTGGCTATTGCAACACGTGTAGCTGACGCGGCCATGATGCTTCCGGAACGAATAAAAACCGTCACCATACCGTTCTAGAACGCGCGACTTATAGCGACCTCACAAAAAACTAGAGATTGTTTTTCACAAAAAAACTTGTCTCCCCCCTTATGACCTTGACCTTTGAGTTAGTGACCCCAAATTATAACGAGAAATTGACCAACGGTCACTGTGACCTTGACCTTTGAACTACTGACCCCAAAAACAATAGGGATCATCTGCTCAATAAGACCAATCATCCTATGAAGTTTGAGGTCTGTAGGTCTAAAGGAACTCTAGTTATCATCCGGAAACGAGAAATTGACAAACGGTCAGTATGACCTTGACCTTTGACCTACTGACCCCAAAAACAATAGGGATCATCAGCTCTATAAGACCAATCATCCTATGAAGTTTGAGGGCTGTAGGTCAAAAGGAACTCTAGTTATCATCCGGAAACGAGAAATTGACCAACGGTCACTGTGACCTTGACCTTTGAACTACTGACCCCAAAAACAATAGGGATCATCTGCTCAATAAGACCATTCATCCTATGAAGTTTGAGAGCTGTAGGTCAAAAGGAACTCTAGTTATCGTCCGGAAACGAAGAATGGACGGACGGACTGACGGACTCCCCCAGTTTGAGGGTTGTAGGTCAAAAGGAACTCTAGTTATCATCCGGAAATGAGAAATTGACCAACGGTCACTGTGACCTTGACCTTTGACCTACTGACCCCAAAAACAATAGGGATCATCTGCTCTATAAGACCAATCATCCTATGAAGTTTGAGGTCTGTAGGTCTAAAGGAACTCTAGTTATCATCCGGAAACGAGAAATTGACCAACGGTCAGTGTGACCTTGACCTTTGACCTACTGACCCCAAAAACAATAGGGATCATCAGCTCTATAAGACCAATCATCCTATGAAGTTTGAGGGCTGTAGGTCAAAAGGAACTCTAGTTATCATCCGGAAACGAGAAATTGACCAACGGTCACTGTGACCTTGACCTTTGAACTACTGACCCCAAAAACAATAGGGATCATCTGCTCAATAAGACCATTCATCCTATGAAGTTTGAGAGCTGTAGGTCAAAAGGAACTCTAGTTATCGTCCGGAAACGAAGAATGGACGGACGGACTGACGGACTGACGGACGGACGGACTGACGGACAGGGCAAAAACAATATGTCTCCCCCCGAGGTGGGGGAGACATAATAACCGATTATTTTTTTATGGTGCGGGCGCAAACAGAAAATAAATAAAAAAATAAATATTTTTTTTGTGTTTTAGAAAAAAGGGTGCGGCAATCCCGATGACCAACTTATTAATTTGGTGTGGCCTAACCGAAAAGTTTCAGCTGTGCATGCCCTGTCATTATCGATAAAATCTGCGGTTTAAAATATACTGCAGTACCGTAAACCATTCAATAATCAATGCAGAGTTGTTGTACAATTAATGGGTGGATGCGATTTATTACAGAAAGCGTCTATATTGATTAATTGTGGTAAAATGAGGCATTTGTCGTTTTTCTTTGAAACTGTATTTATTTATCATTTTTTGTTCATTGAACAAATAATCTATGTTTCGAGAATATAATCTGCTAGATGTAGGAAGTGCCCCTTTAAGTTATAATACGGTCAAAGATTCTATTAATATATATGTTTTGGAGGTTATTAAGTTTGACATCAGGTATAGGGTGTATCCCTTTAAGTGAAAGGTTCGTGACCCAGCTGAGGAGGAAACATTTTGGATACATTGAGAAAGTTGTAATGCTTGTTACATGCAGGCTAAATCATCACATGAAGTGGAAAAAATACCAGAAAATTCTTTTGTAAGGAGTGCGAGTGGTGTCTTATTGTACAGCCAGTATTTTAAACATATTTCCTCGTAAATAAATTTAATTTTAGTAACAGTAGACCGTCAATCCTGAATTAAAGACCACCTCTGAATGAAGGCCACACTTAGTATCAAAACCAACATGGAGCAAACAGTGCATTCCTAGTTGTAACAATTCTGAAAAAGGAATGCCTATAAAGTAAATGACCACTTTAGCTTCTTTCACTCAATGGTCTTTGTTACATGTTAGACTGTATCGATTTAGTAGAAAGGTATTAAAGCTGCTCGCTCTCAGTTACCGTTGAATTTTTTTTTTAAATTGACACAACTATACATAAATATAAAACTAAAGGCTTGAATCAAAATATAAGCAGAAATCTAGGTAGGAATTTACAGAAATCGATTGAAAATGTCAGTTACACGGCACCGCTACACTGCAACGCTTTTGAATTTGGTAGCGTATTTTTTTTGAAATTCAGAGATATACGTGACAGTAATTTATACTGGAGCCTTTTTATATGACTATATGTTCTTAACTACGTTATATACATACAGTTTAAAGAACTTTTTTTTTACCAAAATCTGAGAGCGAGCAGCTTTAAAACATCTCTGGGTTTTACCAAGTAACAAGGAAACAATACTGTCATTTCAATAAAAGTAATACATATATACTATAAGGGTATGGAAAAGTGACATTAAAATGAATATTATCAAGTGAGGATTGTCATTTTGCTAGTAAATAACTTTAATATATCAGAGCGACGTTTGAAAGAAACGCCAATATTGCCATGTATTGTTTACAAAATTGGTTTCTTTTCAAACTAAATGAAGATTAGCGTAAACGCTGGGAACCAAAGTCGAAGGTCGCCAACCTCTGCATTTTGACCAACCATAGAGCCTTACCGTTCCGGAGCTCGATAAGACCTTATAGAGTTTATACAAGCATATCCTGGTTTGCGCTGTCGTCATGTCCGCGCAGTATTCAAAGCGATCAGGATGGTAAAACATGGACACGTAGTGTGTTGTATTCCCCGCTGTTGATAAATTCGTCGGTGGTAAGTAGTTACGAAGTTGATTTTCTGTTGATTCACGTTGCACTTGATTGGGCATCACGATCCGTTAAGGAATTATGCACTTAAGCGAACGTATTTTAACTTCTGGCTCTTCGCAAACTCAACTCAGATTTTTCAAGTTTATTTGCTCGCTGCATTTAGCGAAAGCAATGTGTGGACCGAATATATGCAAAATGTTATGGTATAATTATTTCTACGTCGAAGAAGACCAAATTTTTTAATATCGAACTGAAATTATGAACACACAGCTATACAGTGCTATACCTTTACTACAATATGTATATAGAAAACAATTTGTATCCCCCGCCAGAAGCGAAAGGGATATTGTTTTGGCGTGTCCGTCCGTCCGGAGTCATAACTCAAAAGCCAATGGATAGAATTTCATGAAACTTAAGACAAATGTACAATAGCATTATGCCGCGGCGGAAACCCATCTTTCCTTAAGATCGGAACACATCTTTTGTCAAGATCGGATAAGTATCTCCAAAGTTACTGCCCTTTAATTGTTATTTTCTTCTATATTCAATGTAAAAACATTTTAATCATATTTCACTTAAACCGGTTATCAAAATTCAATCGTAATTGGCTCAAATAAATTTGTGATCACGCTTTCTAATATCCACCCAATACACTTTTTGAGTTATTTGAGGAATGAGGCCCCTTAAGAGTGTGCAGTTTGCACCTCGCCAGGGTGAGCTTTTCTGATCGATGATTGTTCGTCGTCCGTTAATATTTTTATTCAAATGACATCTCCTCTGAAACCACTAGGCCAGTGTTGATGAAACTATGCAGGGATGCTCCTTGCATGAAGCTCTACCAAAAGCGTAGATATTTGGCATGTAGCATTGTCTAGGAGACCTCCACCAAGATTTTTCAAATTTTGACCCCCGGATAAAAATAGACCCCGCGCGGGTGGTCACTTAGTTTTGCATAGGCTTATATAGGAAAAACTTAAAAAATCTTCTCTGAAACCACAAGGTCTAGAACGTTTTTGGTACGTGGCATTCCCTGTTTGATATTATTTTTGTTTTTAGATATGTGGCATGTATCATTGTCTAGTAGAGATTGTTCTAAATTGACCCCGCACAGGGGTCACTTAGTTTTACATAGGCTTATATACGAAAAGCTTTAAAAATCTTCTTCTCTGAAACCGCAAAACCTAGAGCTTAGATATTTGGCATTTAAAATTGTCTAGCGGACTTCTACCAAGATTGTTCAAATTATGCCTCTGGGATAAAAATTGACCTTGCCCGGGGGATCACTTCGTTTTGCATAGGTTTATATAGGAAAAACTTTAAAAATCTTATCGGAAACCACAAGGCATAGAGCTTAGATATTTGGCATGTAGCATTGCCTAGTAGACATTTTCAAAGTTTGTTTAAATTATGCCCCTTGGGTAAATTTGGCCTTTCCCGGGGCGCGTGGCATTTAGACTTGTACCAGGACGAGCGATATAAGGCCATCTCTGCCCTCTTGTTTCTTAAATATTCTATTTAGAAACGTGACATTATGCGCATTTTTTTCAAGTAAAAATCCAGCTGAAAATGGTGTGTGTACAAAAGTGTAGAGGAAATAAGAACTTTTAACCAAAAACACCAAACTCTTCCCGCTACCAGTATGAAAAAATAACTTTCAAAATATTGATTTTCTTATTTGACTGGGAGAGTCAATTTAAGAAAAGAACAACTGCATGCAGGAGTTGCTTCCCTTCCACTGCCGAATCTCTACCAACATCAACAACGACACATTCAACTATCATTTTATCAGTCCGATTTTTTTATATCTAAAGCACCAACTTCAAATACTAATGCGGCATAATCATTAACACATTTAAATGCACAGCAACCAAGAAGTGCTTTTATAAAACTGTCACCAAAAATACACTATGTGCAGTAAGATGCGCATAATGTCACTTTAAAAAAATTGTTTTCTGAAACTTATAGTACTGATTTAGTTTAACTGATAAGAACTGAGTTCTGTATCACTGTAAGATGCTGAAAAAATAATTTCCCTTCATAGATGAGGCCCTAATGGGGTGGTGGAATTTTAAAAATGCTTCTTTTTTATGCTGCCGAAGGGTGGCATATTTTAATTGCACCGTCTTTGCATTCGCCCTTGCATATTTTCGTTTCCGGGCTGTGACTTTGTCATGAATTGAAGGATTTTCAAATAACTTGGCACTAATGTTCAGCACTTCAAGACGATGTGTCGCTTGCAAGACCTATGTCCCAGCCTCAAAGGTCAAGGTCACACTTGGAGTTTGAAGGTAATGTAATCCTCTTTATATGCACACATTAGTGTCCGGACTGTAACTTTGTGATGCATTGAATGATTTTCAAATAACTCAGCACAAGTGTTCAGCACATCAGGACAATGTGTCGCATGCAAGACCCATGTCCCTACCTTAAAGGTCAAGATCACACTTAGAGTTTGAAGGTAGTGGAATCCTCTTTATATGCACACATTCGTGTCCGGACTATAACTTTGTCATGCATTGAAGGATTTAAAATTACTTGGCACAAATGTTCCGCATCTCAAGACAATGTGTCGCATACAAGACCCACGTCCCTACCTTAAAGGTCAAGGTCACACATTTTATAGGTAATAGAATCTTGAATATATGCACACATTTGTGTCCGGACTGTAACTTTATCATGCATGAAAGGATTTTAAAATAACTTTTCACAAATGTTCAGCACATCAGGACAATGTGTGGCGTGGAAGACCAATGTCACTTTCTCAAAGGTCAAGGTCACACTAAGAGTTTAAAAGTAATGGAAGCCTCTTTATATGCACACATTCGTGTCCGGACTATAACTTTGCCATGCATTGTTTGATTTTCAAATTACTTGGCACCAATGTTCAGCACATCAAGCCAATGTGTCGCATGCAAGACCGACGTCCCTATCCCAAAGGTCAAGGTCACACTTAGAGTTTAAACGGAATAGAATCCTGAATATATGCACACATTTGTGTCCAGACTGTAACTTTGTCATGCGTTGAAGGATTTTAAAATGACTTGGCACAAATGTTCCGCACATCAAGACAATGTGTCGCGTGGAACACTAATGTCCCTTCCTCAAAGGTCAAGGTCACACTTAGAGTGTATAGGTAATAGAATCCTGAATATATGCACACATTTGTTACCGGACTGTAACTTTGTCATGCATTGATTGATTTTAAATTACTTGGCACAAATGTTCAGCACATCAAGACAATGTGCCGCGTGCAAGAACCACGACCCTACCTCAAAGGTCAAGGTCACACTTAGAGTTTAAAAGTAATGGAATACTGTATGCATGGTTACTCTGTCATGCATGGAAGGATTTTAAAATTACGTGGCACAATTGTTGAACACATGGAGAGGACACAGACTGTAAGACGCCTCTTTCGAGGGCATTCGTCACTTGTGAGGGACAGCTATTGTTCTGAAAAGTCTTGTCAGAGTTTTATCTTTGAGTGCATTTGCCTGGGCTTTATCTAGTTTACGATAAAAAAGCTTCCCATATTCTACTGCCGAAAAAGCAGCTTCTAAAAGACCATTTAACCTTGCTTCTTCCTGAATGGTAGCAGAATGGGACAAGTAGAGTTTTCTGCATTCATTAGCAATTATATCTTTTTCTCATTTGGTAAATACACTTTCATTTGTTCAGACACAACAGTCCCTAAATCCTGGATTATTGTACAAATTTGTCGTTATTTATCATTAAACCCAATTTGATCATAAGATTTCGAGTATCATGTACACTTCTGCACAAAACTGCCCGCTAACAGATTATCAGTTTTGTGAATAACAATGGGCCATGAGCTAACCCGTTAGGCATTGAGCAAAATAAGAAAAATTATACCCCCACAAAACGAAGTTTGGGGTCGGGGGGGGGGGCGGTATATAGGAGTGAGCTTGTCGGTTTGTCGGTCGGTCTGTTGCTTTTCATGGTTTCCGGATGATAACTCATGAACGACTTTACCCTTTTGAATAATTTTTGGTACACACGTGCAACTTTATGAAATACAGGTCAAATTCAACTTTGGGGTCAGTAGGTCAAGATCAAGGTCACAGTGACTCTGAACTGTAAAACAGTTTCCGGATGATAACTCATGAAAGGCTTGACCGATTTAAATAATTTTTGGTACACACGTGCAACTTTATGAAATACAGGTCAAGTTCGACTTTTGGGTCAGTAGGTCAAAGGTCAAGGTCACAGTGACTCTGAACTGTAAAACAGTTTCCGGATGATAACTCATGAAAGGCTTGACCGATTTAAATAATTTTTGGTACACAGCTGTAACATTATCAAATACAGGTCAGGTTCGACTTTGGGGTCAGTAGGTCAAAGGTCAAGGTCACAGTGACTCTGAACTGTAATGTAAAACAGTTTCCGGATGATAACTCATGAAAGGCTTGACCGATTTAAATAATTTTCTGTACACAGCTGTAACATCATGAAATATAGGTCAAGTTCGACTTTGGGGTCAGTAGGTCAAAGGTCAAGGTCTCATTTACACAAGTTATTGTATAATAACTCAACTCTATGTCATTGTGTGCAATATGCATATCGGATATCATTACTGCTTAAACCGTGCCTTTAGTGATTTAACGAACTGCCGTTTCCAGCTTGTCCTATTTTTAGTTAACTTCCTTTATTATTTTCAGGGCCATAGCTCCTTAAGTACTGAACTGAATTGATTCAATTTGCATACTGGCATAGAGGACATTAAGACGCAGTGCAATGTCCAAGAACCGTAACTCAAACTTACCCTGGTTTTCAGTTATCTCCTTGTATTGATTTGCATAAAACGTTTGTGCAAAGCATACGATTTCAGATTTGTTTAGTAGATGTGCGACATTAACAAAGTGCAGGTGAATAACCCTCAACACGTTACAATTACTAATATATTACAAAGATTTATATCCAGGGAAAAAACTTCCTCTCCAAGACCATAAGGCCTAGATCGTAGATATTTTGTATGTAAAATTATGGTTAAAATTGACGACGCCATGTGGGTTGCTTGTCTGTAATATAGAGGTATTGGAAAAACCTTAAAGATATTATTGTTGTGACTTTGGTTCGAAGGACAATAATTTCAATGTTCGTGATATTGGGCCATTTTGACCCTCTTGTTTAAAAATAGTATTCATGGTAATAAGTATTCATTCGCTCAACAAACTACCTACGCTACATGAAATCTAAACAATAGAAATGTCTAAGTTCGAACTCTGCAAGACCTTAATGGATAAACCAAAAAGTTGTATCTTACTCATCTACAATTTATTATGTTGATTCATTCATCGCAATTCATTTAAAACTGAAGGTGCAATTTACTCTTAAAAAACTACATGAAATCTATAAAATATCAAAATTCCAAGAGGCATGACTCTGCAACACCTGAATGGATACGCACAAAAAAGCGCATTGAACATCAACTGTTCATGTTGTTTCGTGTGCCAATATTCCTTCCAATCCTCAATGCTCCTCAAACATGAAATTCATGAAATAGAATAGATTAAGTTCAAAGGGGCATACCTCTGCAGCACCTTGATGGATACACATATAAATTGTGTATTGCACATCTAGTTCTCATGATGGTGATTATGTGTACCAATATTCATTGCAATTCATGCATTCCACAAACCACCTATGTTATAAAAGTGAACCTCCCGACCTCCCAACCACCCGACCGACAGACAGGGTGATTCCAGTATACTCCCGAACGGTATAAATATCGACATTGGGGCACGTTGCATTTATTTTGTGTACGTACAGCAATATTAAATTAAATATTAAAATTGGTGAATCTTTAAAAGAAGTGCAGCAAACCTATACCGAATCATGACCTTGACATGTATTTGCTGCATTGATTCGTGTATACACTGATAATAACACTCGTTTAAGCCTATCCTGAGGTGACTTGAAAAATACAATGGCAACGTGTGTCACAAACTCTGTGTTGGAGAAATGATACCGAATATGTCAACCCAGGTTGGACATTGTCAAACACTCAAGACCAAGCCTAGATTATATTAAAGTGGAATTATGCGCATTTTATTCAAGTAAAAATCCAGCTGAAATAGGTGTGTGTACAAAAGGGTAGAGGAAATAATAGCTTTTTACACAATACACCAGTCTTCTCGATGCCAGTATGAAAAAAAAACTTTCCAAATATTGATTTTCTTATTTTGATTGGGAGAGTCTTTTTAGGAAAAAACTTCATGCAGGAGTTGCTTCCCTTCCACTGCCGAAATCTCTACCTACAACAACAACAACACAAGGGAGATCACTGCGAAGAAAGGAACTATTAAGTCTTCAGTGCGATTGTTTTTATTTCTAAAGCACCAGCTTCAAAAACTAATGCGGCAATTTAACACTTTTAAATGCACAGCAACCAAAAATTGCTTTAAAATTTATAAATACACTATGTGCAGTAAGATGCGCATAATGTCATTTTAAGGAAATCTGTCAGTGGCATAACCTATTTGCCCCTGAACATTTATCTTCTTTATATGTAGTCTAACACGCGAATATCAACGTTGCTACTTTGTAATTTACATGGACGATAAGAGAGAGAGATGCTATTGGTAGATAGTGATTAAATAAATAACACGGAAGCTTTTATGAATAAGAAACACGAGTGTTTTAGAATTCCCCCTTCCCCGTACTTGTTAAATTTATATCTTTTTAACTGCTTGGATCAATAACTGGAACATATAAAAGCATTGGTATCTCAATTTTTAAAAACAAAAATAGAAATGTGGCTCTTGAAGGCATTCGTTCTAGTTATATTAGTGGCGGTAACTTGTAAGTGCAATTCATTTTTATCTTTCTTTCGCATTTGATTTTTCAAAAATATTAAGATGCTTGCTTGAGTAAGTAATAAAAACAAATTGGTATTTGAAAAAAAAGTTCAAAATGAAGAAAATCGTATAATAAAGTGTCTATTAGCTAGATTATCTGTTACTGGCACGTTTCGTGCATCTCGCGTTTTATAGTTTTGTTTTCGTTATAAATACCAAAAAGCCTAGGCTCAAAATCTACAAAATCAAGTATGATTGTGAGGTACCTTAACAGTTTCTAGCGGATTGTTTAGTTTAAACATAATCTATTTCGAGTGACAATATTAAACACATATTAAGCACACAATAATGTAACAAATATTTCAAATACAACTAAAGAAAAAAAAGATGAAAAAATGTTTCAACTAATGAAAAGAATAATGTTGATTTTTTTTAATTTGATAATTTATAAATCTTCTGTATCATTTTGATAAACGCTGTACTATTTAAATTATGTCAGATATTATAAAATAAATTTTATATAATGTAATACATTATTATGCAATGAAAATAAATGTAATAATGTTATGGTGAACTTAGTTTCTCCTATGAAAGGTAAAGAATACTCCTAAACGTACTCTGCTTTCTATTTAAAAAACAAAATATTGTTAAATACATATTCTGACACCTAATCGGCTACCCGTTCGCATGATTTAATTAATGTATGCTACTGGAAACTTTTTTAAAATCCAAATATGACACTATTTCCGGAATGATGAATCATGGTATTTTGGAAGAATTATTTTACATGTTTGCACAGTTACATGTATGCACAGTTATTTTTCAATTCTACTTTCCGTAGTTAGCTAAAAACTAAAATACACATGGATTTAACAATGTACTCATGTGTTTAATATTTGTGATTCATGAAATATTTAGTTCTGTATACCCCTGTTGTAGCAGCTAGTTGTACTTGGATATGGACTGGGCAATCATGGACACCATGTAGCTATACCTGTGGTGGTGGGTTGCAACGGCGCCGTGCCCGTACTTACTGCTGGAAAATTGAGTATAACCAGAACAGAACATGCAACACATTCTGTTTTAACGATGGGGAGTTCGTAGGTGGACGCTGTCGCTGCAATGCATGGAGGTCAGGAAGATGTTGTGAAGGTAAAGTATAATATTGTAGTTTGAATTTGAACGAACGATAGGTTTGATTTATTAGATTTTCAACAACGTCAGTAGAGGACCACTGCACCATGCTACACACCGAATATCTAAACTAATTACTTTGCAGTTTCTAACAAGAAGATTCTCACAGTATTTATTATATATTTCGGAGCCAATTTTGACACCATAAGTACGTTTTGAATCTTAGAGGACTACAACACAATGCTACACACCAAAGTATAAGCTCTAGCTTTTTCGGTTTCCTAATAATAAAACTGGTAACATACATATTTAGATACAGTCAAGACGATATGAATTGAGGAAAAAAGCTATTATCTGTATAGAAACATTACTATTTCTTTGTAGGTTGTCATCACATTGATATTTCACACTGCAAACCAGGCAAATCGGTATGTGGAGGAAGTCCAGATAACATAAGATGTACAGAATGTGAAATACCTTACACGCCTGCCGGTTGGGGGAAAGGTTGTCGTAAGTATAATTGCATTGCATGTAGGCTTAACACAGGATATAAATTTGCAGCTTTTCGATATTTTTTGTCGTCACTTCGTCGGATACATAATATCGACACAAGGATTTTAAGTCCACCGACAGGAAACGTTATATTAATAATGTATTTCGTGTATTTTCCCATACAATTTCGGTGTTTTCACCTTAACGATAATACGTGACAAATCTACCAATTGTCGCTCTATTTTGTCATTCCCCTGTTCTACAGATATTGAGTTGATATGTTTTAAATATATAAATTAAACTTCTATATACTCAGGTCGGCTTTCATGCACTGAAAGAAATGGAGGATGTGGCCACATCTGTTTAACAGAAAGAGGAGTTACCAAATGTACATGTCGGTCTGGCTTTACACTTTTACACGACAGCTACTCGTGTAGAGGTACAGAAGTGCAGATTTAGCATTTGTTTATTGTATTAGGCTGACTTTTGCTTTCTTTAAAACCTGACCATATGCATACTACGAAATTAAAATTACATTTAAGATCTGATGTCTTTATATAAGTATTGTGAATTTCTCCACTCTTGTTTGTTTTATCATAAACTGAGTATAAATATCTTCTGCTGTGGAGATACTTAATTATATCGGTATTTCCTTATTACATTTTGATGATATTCGATTTCGTTATAAAAGACAATGACGGAAGGGATGGCTATATTTTTGCTAATATATCATGCCTAGCCATATGTTTCAGCTTAGTAACAATTTTTAAACAAAGTCATTCTTCGGATCATTATTTGATGACTGTTTAAGGAGAAGGTGTGATGAAATTTTTGAAGATGTTAGATGAAAACTAGATGTTCGTTTTTCTGCTGACATTTATATCATTTTTAATTTCGACTAAAGTATAGTATAAAAAAGAAGACTTGCATCTTATTGTAATTAAAAGCTAAACTTTCTAATTTAGAGGATAGACCACTTTTACAAATAATCGACGAACTCCAACAGAAAGTTGAATAGATATGAATACATTGATTGCAAAGCAAACATTTCATTGTTTTAGATATTGATGAATGTGGTATTGGAACTTCTAACAACTGTGATCATACGTGTACCAACACAGCTGGGTCATTTAAATGCTCTTGTAGAAGCGGATATATCTCACTCATGTTTATTTGATATGTTATTTAACAGTAGGCACCATGTATAATGAGGAGTAATGGGCAAATATGTAGCCGGTGTGTCAGGAAAAGCTCCATAGTATTACCTTTTCTTTTCTACCACAATGTATGCCATTCACATTTTTAATGAATGAGACATAATGTAAAGCAGAAAAAGGGATTTTTTAACCCTGCGTATTCAATATTTAACCATTTCATTTCCTTTTCTGTCGTGATAAATATTTAAAAGAAAAGTCGATATGGTAAAGGGAATTACTAGATATATTATGCAATGCGATGTATGTTTTTGTTTCATTGAAAGATATTGACGAGTGCCTGACTGGAGTGGCAAAGTGCGATCAGAAATGTATAAATACTAATGGATCCTTTCATTGTTATTGTAATGAAGGCTATACGTTGTCTGTAGATGGCAGATCTTGCATTGGTAATTATTCATATTCATATTGTATTTACTATATATTTCCATCTGAGGATAATTTTGAAAACCATTTCCTCCTCTTTAATTACGTTTGAGTCAACTGGGAATTAAAATCTAGGACAACAACCATTGGCGGTATAAACTTCATTGTTTTCATAGTTAAAGTAGTGATTGTTAATGCCACCACGATGCTGTCATGTTAATACTACTTCACTATTTCAAGTTCTGTTGTAAAAAGGAAATTATTATAGCGACATGTTGCGAGAATTTTCCAGAAATTATTATGTTTCTTTCTTTGTTTAGATATAAATGAATGTAAAAAGAATAATGGAGGTTGTAAACAGACCTGTTTCAATGAGCAAGGTTCTTTTCATTGCGGATGCAATAGTGGATACCGACTGAATTCAGATCGTGTACCTTGCGTTGGTATGTATTGTCTTTAGTATATAAATTTCCATTTCCATACATGTTTACATTTCTATCATTAGTGTAACCTTTATTGGTGAAATTTATTTTTCTGTCAAGGTTTACTAATGAATCTAACAAACGAGTAAGTTATTACTATATATAGTTTATATCACCATCACAGATGTACTTCGAAAACATGATTACCAAGTACATTTTGTATTTCATTTATTCCTAGATATTGATGAATGTTCCGAGTCCATATCGAAATGTTCACAGGTATGTACCAATGGACCAGGCAATTACACATGCAGCTGTAAACAGGGATACAATCTCCAAAACGATGGTTTTTCTTGCAAAGGTAAATCGTACGACTTGTTCATGTGTTTTCTGGAAATATAGCAAGAGCGAACCTTAAACTGCAATGGGCTCGAAAAGTGTAGTTATTGCTTTTTTTCATTACAAACAAGAGCACCAAATTTCGAGTTCAGTTAAGCGGCACAAGGTGTGGCAGTCAGGAAGACTCATGATGTCAATGTCAAACATTCGGTTGATTTGTGTCTGTCATCTGCGTTGTAAAGCACTTCAAAACCTATTCAAAAAGACTCGAAGGTTTGGTTATTCGGTAGCATACACCTTTTCTATATACTACACAAAATTGTATATGAATGTATACTTGCTGTGTAAATTGAAGGCAGGTCAGCATTTCTTGTTTGTTTCTGCTGGTGTCTTCTGTTGAGCATTGATTATCTATATAAACTTGCATAGTGGTTTTGAAACATAATTAATTTCTTTCTTACTTATAAGGATCAAAATAAAAATGTTAACAAACTCTTAATCTTTAAAGCTGATACAGGTCACAGCTGTGTGATAAAAACTGTGAGAAACTGAATGAAATATAAGAGTTTATTTGTTTTTTATCAAAACAGATATTGACGATTGTAATGGAGTGATATGTTACAACGGTGGCACGTGTCTCGATAATGTAGGGTCTTTCACATGTTCTTGCATAAAGGGTTTCACAGGGAAGTACTGTGAAACTGGTGAGTGTCATTTATTTTTCATTGGCAACAATAACTGTGTTGTCCAATTCGTAGTTAAAGCTGTTTGGTTTACCTACACATAAGTCAATTGTCAATTTAGAGAAAACGCAGGCTTACTTGTCAATATAAAATATTAATGATTTTACGGCAAAAACAAATGAGTGTTTCGTCCGTTGTCCCGAAACACTCAAAATGTCGATTGATCCATTAAACAATATCTTTCTGTCTGTATCTTCCATTTAATTTGCTCGAGTCATCCTTTACAGTTGCAGCAATTTTGTCCTACTGATCTAAGAACTGAACGTCGTTTTCTTCTCAATGTTAACGAACTCCAACCCACCAAGTATTGATGCCACTCACATCGCCTATGCTGAAGGCTGTTATCATGTACTTGAGAACGTTTTTGCTATAACGCAACTGGAAGTTTGGCCGAGAGCTCAATTTTCCCTGAATACAATTTGATAATATATGTTGTCTTTCGCTTTCTGATGACATAACACTGTTACCTTCTGGTAGTTTTTGTCATTCTAGCCCAAGCTATTTTATAAAGGTTTCATGATCAATCTAGGGTGTTCCTTTTGAAAAAGCCACGTCTTCATTGAATCTTCCTTTTAAAAGATTTCTTCGGTTGTGTTTAGGGCTCCTTTCTTGGCGTTTTGTATCAACATCATTTAAACTACTTCTGCTAAAACAAAGTCGATTTCTTTAGTATAAAGACCAGTTTAAACATATTTTCTCCAAGCTATAGAACGGAAAATATATCTGTATCTTTCAGATAATCGTCGTTGTTCTTCAACTTTTCATTTACAATGTAGAGCATTCAAACGTAACTGCGAAAACGCGGCGTGGCTAAATTAATTGCTAGAGAAAAATATATATGATGTAATAACACCTTTTCTGCAGATGTTGACGAATGTTTGGGTTTTCTACACGGCGGTTGTGAGGACAGCTGCATAAACACTGTCGGATCATTTCGTTGCGAGTGTACGGGTAACAAGACTTTAAACGCTGATAGTTTCTCTTGCACTGGTATGTCAGTTTGTCGGTTTCTAATTTTCTCGATTTTCATAATTGAAAAATCGAAATATAATATAAACAGGTACATGTATACATAAGCCGACTGATACTTTGTATTAAACAGTACCATGAGAAATTTTCATTTTAATGCGTATTTAGTATAACAGTGGACCGTAAACTTATGACATAACCATGTTTATTGGAAAAAAAATTGTAAAAAGAACCATTTTCTTCAGATGGTGAAATGTCTGACAGCGTATTTTATCGACATGGCCTGGCGAGAAGTTTGTTGCCACGTGGATGTTCAACAATTTTGCTGACTCGGTGCACAGAAGGGAATACGGTTGATGTATTCATGTCCTCGACATCTCCATGGTATCAGTTACATGCTAATTCTAGTGTCATCTATACATTTGGGATCGTATTTGTTGAGGTTAACAAGTTGTCACTCCCTGTCTCTATTACAGGCTTAGAAATCGTGAAGCAAAATGATGATTTTGCTATTGTAACAGGCAGCTTAGCATTTAAGGAAAATGAAGGTGTTACATACGGGAAAGAAAGAACATTAAACTGTATAAAATTCACAACTACACCGAGGGATATTCATGACTTTTTAACGTCGTCGTCATTTATGAAGTCATTTTATGACAATCTGAATAAAATTCTACCAGACTGGCTGAGCTTTTCTCAAAAGGGTACGGAGATTTTGGGCGTTAATGATGTACACGCAGACCTCCTTAGTGGAAAAGGTATACAAACTGGTGAATGCAGAGGAGCTCCTCTTTATGATAATCGCTTGTATACTGTACTTAAATTTGGCAGCCGTTTTTCAATGAGTTTGTACGGGGATGAAGTGAATTTAAGTGGTTTAACAAATGAGCGATTTTGTTTCATAATCGATACTTGTCAAGATTACGGCGGCTCTATATTTTTGATCATTCCGGAAGAATCTCGAGACGTACTTTATAAATTTAAACTGTTAAGAAACTTGAAAAATAAATACGGGATTGGATTTAAACCTGTTGGTCTAGGGTTGTCTTTATTCAAACATATAAATGCTCAGTTTTCGGCAACGTCACTTCGACTTTGGAACGGGGATGAATTCTTTACTTATCGGTAAGTACGGTTTGAACTTTTTTACTAGACTATATATAGAATGTTCATGTCACTTGTAAAATACGCCTATATGAAACATCTTAGATAAGATATACCAAAAAACATAAATAAATGAATTGTTAATGTAGAAAATTTTTAACAAGTTATATATGTTATCACGTTTATATATGTTTTATACTTTGTGGCAACTTGTTTACATTATTTACAGCTACTGAAGTTACTTTAAAATGCATGTTCTAATTATGTCTTGATACAGTGGGAGACAAATTGATTTTGTGATGTCTGTCTATCAGTATATCAGTCTGTCTGTCACAAAGTTTGTCCGGATAATTCCTCCAACACGCCTCGATGGATTTTACTGAAACCTGGTAGAAAATTTTAGTACAAAGTGTAGTACGGCATATCGTCGGGATGGACCGCTTCATAGATTTGTGTATGATGGATTTTCATAAAAATATTGCAGTAAGCATCCGCATGAAGACTAGAGCATAATATATGTTGGGACCAATAGCTCAAAGTTCAAGGCCACAGGTACCTGAAAACAGAAAAATATTGTCGGCGCTTCTTCTCCAAAACCCCTTGCTTGATTTTCATAAAATGACGGAAGCATCAGTATGAAATCTAGTTGTTCATATTAGTATTAACAGTCACTATCTCAAAGGTCAAGGTCATAGGAGTAGGCGATATACATTTTCATGAAAAATAGTTTCTAGTTATTACAGTTTTTAATTGATTTTGATGTACCATTTCCTATCATTCACAAAAATGTTGAAAAGATCAGTGCATGAGCATGAACATTTCCTTTTACAATATACATGTTTAAACGCTTTATATACTTATGCATTAACACGACACATACATGTACTTCGAACTGTAATAGATAAGAAGCATAAAGAAACGTAAAGAATATTTCATTACAAAATCGTTATTATAAAGTTATAAATAAGTTATATTGATAATTATGATAAAGAACACTTTAGTTAAAAGTACATTTTACTTTGATGAATTTTGTGCAAGTTCATGAAAGACTTGTATGGTGATCTAACTTCTGATAGGCTAATGGAAAAAATGATATTACCGCGATTTTAATTAAAACACATGTATCAGTATAGCAATATCATTTCTACTGAAAAATATATCTGCGTCGTCCTAGTCACATGCTCACAACCAGCCTACTTTCAAGGTTATAGTTTCATTTCTATCTGCCCATAAGAAAATAACTCGCACTTATAAACACGAGAGGCGCTGTTGTATAGGGGAAGAGCGTCGGACTCCTATAATTTTTCATAACAGGTAACCATATCAATCATTTACTACGTAAGCCATTTATTGAACTATAACACTCTATGGCTATTATGACAGTAACTTATCTAACTATTGTTTATATCATTTATCATGATATATGATTAGTTGAAATATAACAATTTAAAGGATAAAGCCAGAAGCAAAGGTGCTGTTCTGACCTACAAGGGTGATATATTTTCTGTTAACGTAGAAGCTAAATCCAATGTGTATGTTTCGATTCCAAGTCCACAAGACGTAAGTACATTGAACACCTATTACTTAACGTAAATGGTTCCTATCTGAACCGGGCCTTCTTCTACATTTGTTAAGAGATAACCGATAAACAATAATATTAGCCGTGACATGACAAAACCAACATAGTGGTCAAAGTTCACTTTTTCATTTTTTTAAGTGTTTTAAAAGAACAATCCTTTACAAATCTTTTGAGACCAGTCTTATGATTTTACGTCGATTAGAAGTTGCTGAAAAACCTTAATAAATGAGGTAGGTGCAGCGGTAAACAATTGAAAGAAATGACGTTCGTGACGTCGTTTATTTTGAAGCAGCGTAAAAATTTGGTGACTTAATGGGCTCGGTACGTTTTGGACCGATTTTTGGCCCGTGCTTGTAACTCAGTGAAATTTACAAATATCATTGGGTTATCATTTTCGCGAAGAATACCTAAAAATAAAAAAAAACATGGAAAATAGAAAACGGGACATAAATTCGCAATATAACATCAGTGACGTCGTATACACTACACGTCGCATCTTAGTACATTTTATTAAATATTTCTTGATTTGTCAATGATGTTCTACAAGTATGTGAAACGTAAGACAAGAAAGTGGAAATCAAACAGAATATTGTTACACGATAATATCGTATGTTGAATAACAACAGTCTTTCATCTTGGCTGGAATCTGTAAATATCAACTTATGTAGAGATTTATTTATCTGTCAACTTTTCCTTTTTTCAATACCTTTCGTAGTTATATAAAGCCACAGTTTCCGGACTTTACAAAGCTGTATTACATTTTAGCGTGAATTTCGATGCAAGTTTCATTTCTTTTACTTACTTAAAGTGACATTATACGCATTTTTTTCAATTAAGAATCCAGCTGAAAATGGTGTGTATACAAAAGCGTAAGGAAATAATAGCTTTTAACCCCAAACACACCAAACTCTTCCCGCTAACAGTATGAAAAAATAGCTTTCCAAATATTGATTTTTTTATTTGACTGGGAGAGTCAATTTAAGAAAAGAGCAACTGCATGCAGGAGTTGCTTCCCTTCCACTGTCAAAATCTCTACCAACATCAAAAACGACACAATCAACTATCATTTTTTCAGTCCGATTTTTTTATATCTAAAGCACTAACTTCAAATACTAATGCGGCATAATCATTAATTTAACGCATTTAAATGCACAGCAACCAAAAATTGCTTTTATAAAACTATCACCAAAATACACTATGTGCAGTAAGATGCGCATAATGTCACTTTAATACACATGTTAGAATAGAATATGAAGACAGTGCGCCGAACCCAGAATTATTGTGTCTATGCAAGCATAAGTTCGATCGGAAGTTATACATGTATAATACGGTGAAAGCAGGCGCATGAATATTTATCATTTATATGCAAAAAGCAAACACCTTATTTTCTACTATTTAAGTGTCATTGCAAACCTCTTTATCTATAAATAATGTTAACATATTTATTTATCTAAGTCGGCTTAATTTACGTAAAGAGGTTTCAATGTTTCTAATTCAACTCGTTTGCCTACAGAACGAGCTAGATCCTCATGCAAACTGGTGCAGACGATATTTTCATCACATAAAACTATTCATCATGAGAATAAATTAGAATAAGCACAGCATGTTTAAATCACCAAGTTTCTCATGAATTTTGTTCAGTTTGAATATACTTAATTTAAGAAACAGTCATTCCCGACATGTGGTTTATTTATTTCAAAATACACATAACGGAGTTTCCAATCATTGGCGCCGCCGATGACGGCGGTGGCCTATTATGGAATACTTTTTCCGGAAGTACATGCTAGGAGCGGTTATTAGAATGCGAAGAAAAATGGTTTTAACTGTATGCCAAAATAATACGCAATAGACATTAAAATATTGATTATACACATTTCCTTCATTAAAACGTAATTGTTTAATTGTAATGTTCCTTTTCATATCTTTTAGAAAAAATACGAAAACGTAAAACAACTTCTCCCTTATCGGTTTTGCAAAAGGAAGTGTCTAGAGAACCGGAATCGGTTCCCTAGACAGCGACCTTAGCGAACCGGAATTAATATTCGGACGAATTATTTGGCGTGTTGTTATCGGCACGTTTATTGATACAGCTATATAAACAATGCATATGTTGATTATTATTGTTATCATTAAATATGTAATTCGGAAGAGGAATATTTAGAGATCCTTCCTAAAATTATGACATGAAAGACTTAACGCAGTATTAGTATTAGAGATAACAGAATGACGAAGGAGAGCGTTTAGTTATAACATAATGAATAGCATTGAAACAGAAAGCACAATTTTTCTGTAAATGTTTTTGATTTTATGTAATATATGCTAGAGAGAAATAATTAAACCTAAATATACATAAGCATTTGCTTTCGTTTTCATTATGTCACATCCAGGCTACACCACGAGGAGCTCTGATCATGGCCCGTCGACCCTATTAAGAGTCAGTTTAGCCCTGAAAAGGACTGTTTTCAGAGCCTCTGGTTCAGGAAGGCATGACTGATGCTGTCGGTGAACTTAAAGTCAACATCTCCTCTAACCACACCATCACGTCTGTCTATAACGTCATTGTTCATTCACTCTGGACCATGTGACCATATTTTGTCAAGTGGGAGTTTCAAAAAGGTCTTGTTAAGACGTCTGCATAACTTGTATCGACGTTGATGACAATGGAAGAGGCTCTCAAATACGACGTGCTGAACACCACAGCTGCGGAATTCATTTCTTATATCAAGTAGGGCATGGAGTAACTGATGATTGTTAAATTTTTCTATATCATTTTTACCTATCTGTATGAAGACTGTATGAAGACTATGTCAAACTTCGCCAGCTTCCACCTGCGTAACTTCTGCAACAACCCGGCGACTATTAATCCTCCTGTCCCATGTGCTTCACCGCGAAATGGTAGATCATTGTGTAGACTACCATTCCGCCAGCGTACACATAGACATCATATTAAAACCGGAAGTGCGGAAGGCGAAGGAGATCAATTCGACAATCGACACATTGAAAACTAATGCAAATAAACTGATAATCCCACATTTTTCTTGTTTAAATGGAAGTTTTCACTTTATAATTATTAAATAATCTATTTTCTTATCACAATTACCTGTAATATATGCAGGAAAACAATTCCGGTTCGCTAGTGTATAGACTGATATAGGATAGAGAACCGATTCCGGTTCGCTAAGGTCGCTGTCTAGGGAACCGGTTCCGGTTCTCTAGACACTGCCTTTGCAAAATTATAATATGAGCTTATTTTTTTACCACGTGCTTTAAAGTCAGTCTCCGTGGTGTAGTGGGTAAGCTGATGACCGTCTAATTTTACGAGTGGAGTTCGAATCCCGGTCAAACCCAATTTTTTAAAATAATTTTTCTTCCGTTTTTTTCAGCTTTAAAACCACCATGATTTTAAATGTTTTCTGCAAATATTCATAAAAATTTTCATTCAAATCAAACTAATAATGATTGCTTATCAAAAAGCTTATTTTAGCTATATAACGCCACACATGTACAAAACTATTTTCGGCGCCCTTTGATGCTTTGCATCAATGGTATTCTTGTTATTATACTGTATCTGTTCATAATATTTACACTGCTCTAACATATAATAATGTATTTTGCGATAAGAAATCTCGAAACTACTCCTTGTGAGCAGACAGGGACAGGTATCATCCTGTGCAAGTGGTTTCACGTAGCGACGAATACGTCTGTCGTTCAAATGATAGTCCACCTGCGGGTAAGGCTTGTGGTTTCAGGTTCGTATCAAACGCAGTGCTCTCGTAACTGACGATAGGAAACGACGGGAGTTTTGTTTTACAAACAACAATCATTAGCAAAATATTACTTATTGACTTGATTTTACAGGTCACGCATGTAACAGCATCGTACTGTCTAAAATAAAAGAACCCAGCGTCCACATTTCACGAAAGAAGAATAATTAAAATATTAGATAGACTTATTCGGACCTTTTATTTCTGGTAGTTCGTAGTAATGAGGTTTTTTTTAATATAAATTTTATTATTTATTATACGCCGAATAACGCGGTAATATTCATATGTCATGATGAACACTAAAAAATTGCAAACCCGGCCTCGACCAATCATATGCTGTTGCTACGGACGTGCAATAATAAGTAGGCCAAAACATACCTATCCTTATTTTGTCATTAGGAGAAAAAAATGCTGAAATATATTGTTAGTCTGGCCATTATCCGTCGCACATTTCTTGATACAGACTGGGCAGACATATACATGTATGTGTTTTAGTATGCACTGCATATCATGTTACGCTGCTTTCGGTTTCATCTCATATGCTGTATACTTCTGAAAACAATGAAAGTAGAAATTCCAGAGATCACGCGCAGGAATCGCCCTGTCTACAAACATGTGCATGAATTTCTTCTCTTTTTATTATTTTTTTTTTGCATATGAGAGGTCGATTTTAGGCATTCTCTACCTTGGTTTGCCGACATATCTGCTTTATGCCTATGAAAAAATATTTGCACGCGGTAAAAACTAAATTTCTCAGGTGTCTGTCAACGAACGGGGGTAAAACGAAAATTTTCAAACTTGGTAAAATCGTGCCAAAGGTCATTTTCAAGGTTGTCTAAACGTGTCAGCATTTGCCTCAGACGTCATATTTTCAATATTCAGGAGCTGTTGGCATAGCCTTTATGATATACAGACACAATGTGTTGCATACGGTTACTTCTATATATATAATGAATTAAATAAAAAAGACTTGATATGGCTTTAAAATAATGATTTAATTAACTAAATTAACTGTGCTACGCGTTTCATACAATTCATCAGGGTTTCAAACCTGATGACTATATATATATATATATATATATAAATAGAGAGAGAGAGAGAGAGAGAGAGAGAGAGAGAGAGGGAGAGAGAGAGAGAGATATGGAAGACCAAACCTGTCTCAACCTGCGTATACGTGGTGTGGAAAATATATGACATTTAAATTAAAGATACATTTGTACTTCAACAGTGATTCTCAAAAGGATTTGATTTTCGCGTAGTTATTCAGTAATAATCATTAAACAAAATCACAAAAAGAAAAAAAACAACGTAATTCACAGGTTCAAAATTATTAATTCCTTAGTACCACGGGGGTGAACCGGCAAAGCCGGTACCGCTGGTGCGAATTGGAGTTCGATGTGCGGGCTTCCGGAAACAGATACGCTAGACAAATTCGTTGACACAAAGGTAGATGAATTTGCGTTTTGAGTTTTCCTAACGTTTGCGGGTGCTGTATTGAAAAAAGCGGAATGGGTAATTCGTATACAAGCACAGGAAGTTTCAGAGAAAAATAATTGAAATTGAATGAGCTATGACAATTCTCCTGCGAGCAATTATTTTAAAAATGTTGTTGCGGGTGCTGTATTGAAAAAAGCGGAATGGGTAATTCGTATACAAGCACAGGAAGTTTCAGAGAAAAATATTTGAAATTGAATGAGCTATGACAATTCTCCTGCGAGCAATTATTTCAAAAATGTTGTTGTATATAAATTATTGTGTGTACCGTAGAGTATTTCCATTTTTTTCCCAATTGGTTTCTGTTTATATGCCCGTGTCTTCATTCATTACGAAAATGTTAATCTGATCGAAATTTATCAAATTTTGAAAGTGTCGAAGCTTGATGCTAAGGAACTCGCCGTTTCGCACTGCGTTCGGTTTGCGCATTTATTTTGAGTATAAATCCGACCGAAAGGGTCTGTTTTTATGAAATGATGAAAGTTGAAACATATCTAACCTATAGAACAATGTATTCAATTTCAGAGTGAGGATAAGTACATCATTTTACTTAAATTTATTTAACCGAGTAAATGTTCATCCACTCATCTGCCGAGACCAATTTGAATACTGTAAATTCAAACAAAGATCACTTTTTGTTAAAAATATTTTCGGAAAGGATTATATACGGCAGCTGATAATCGAGACATCGTTATAAGATAGAATGAAAACGAAAGTATAAAGGAGCGTAAATTAAAGATAAATGCTTATTTATATAACTATTGAAGAAACAAAGTTTCTGTCAGATATCTTTAAACAAAATTCTGAGAAATGATAACGTAAGAAAATTGTTTGTTCGGGGTTTGTTATGAAACATTTTATTTGTTCCGTTTATCATGGAAAGAAAGAAGTACCGGCACAATTATCCGCATGCCGACCCGCTCTAACGCATCATACTGACATGCTGAAAGTGAAAGTACAAAATACGGAGCACAGTTTGCACAACTCGTGATATTTTAGGGTCATTGTGGTATTAACACCAAATTCAACAGTATTCGGTTATTTACAGATGGACATGATCATTTCGAGTCTGTAATTTTACACTATTTTGCATCTAAATGTAGCGATCTTGAATACTAGCCGGGTAATTGGTTAGAATCCTGTCAAGAGCTGACCTCGTCCATTACATTACTTTTGCGAAAGTATTTACTGGTAAATCTGTGAAATAGCCACGGAAGTTTTTACATGAAACAGTTTAGTGTTTGAAGTAAATCCTTTATTCTTTTGATTTCGGCTGACGACTGTGTCGTTATCATTTTTGGATCAACGGTATTTATATCTTATTAATTATAACTAAAATAAGTTATTTACTTTAAATGTCTTAAATAATAAACAGGCTAAGATCAACGGTACAAAATTGTTAGGCAGATCTACATATTTATACTAATTTATATCCTCTCGACTGCGGAGCAAGGTCTTACAACTTAAGGTAAATCGCTCTTGAGGCTCATTTCAGATGGAATCAACCCCAAAGAGAGAGAGAGAGAGGCAAACGCGCTACCACTACGCCATGGCGGCTGCAATGCCGGAGAACTTTACAACTAAAACTGACACCCGATTTGTGGAATTGTGTTGGTAGTACACTTATATTAAGCCTTTATCTGTAGTTCCTCTCCGCCCTCTGCCATCATCTAGATATTTGTATTTAAACTGTATCCGCCCATTACATTTTTGTTTTTAGTTAAATCGCGTCGGATATACTGTACACCGTTAATTAGAAAAGCACGCGTCGTGTATTAATTAGATAGATAACGTCATGATTTTGACGGTAGCTTTACGTCGCGTTTTCTCGATTACGTCATTTGACCACTATGTTGATTTTGTCATGTCATGTATCATGTTCGCTTTTTAAGCATTGTTGAGATTGTTTTATTAATTCCAAAATTGTCAAATTACTTTTCCAGTAAGGGTAACTTTTAAAAATCAACGTTTTCTTGAATATTTTGCTTGTGCTTAGAAAGCGTTAACTTAGTTAAATATTTATATTCTACTGACTATTTTTTTACTTTGTCGAGTGCATGTATCTGGACAACAATTCAGTTCCCTTATAGTAAGGTGAAGACATCACTCAGACGTAAAATGTGTTTTCTATAGCATGTGTATCTAGTAAGCAGCTGTGGAAATAACTCACTCAAATGATCACATTGACAGACGCGTGTATTTCGTAATACTTACACATGATAGCATACTAGTACTGTGCTCACGAATTTGAATCATTTTCGTAATATATTGTATCTGTGAGCACTTTATCATCTCACTATAAGCAACTGTTGGAATTTTATATGTTCGTGAAGTTGGCAGACTGGCAGCGTAACAGCGTGAACTTGGCTGACTGGCAGACTGGCATCATAGCAGCGTGAACTTGGCAGACTGGCAGACTGGCAGCGTAGCAGCGTGAACTTGGCAGACTGGCAGACAGGCAGCGTAGCAGCGTGAACTTGGCAGACTGGCAGCGTAGCAGCGTGAACTTGGCAGACTGGCAGCCTAGCAGCGTGAACTAAGCAGACTGTTAGACTGGCAGCCTAGCAGCGTGAACTTGGCAGACAGGCAGCGTAGCAGCGTGAACTTGGCAGACTGGCAGCGTAGCAGCGTGAACTTGGCAGACTGGCAGCGTAGCAGCGTGAACTTGGCAGACAGGCAGCGTAGCAGCGTGAACTTAGCAGACTGGCAGACTGGCAGCGTAGCAGCGTGAACTTGGCAGACTGGCAGCCTAGCAGCGTGAACTAGGCAGACTGTTAGATTGGCAGCGTAGCAGCGTGAACTTGGCAGACAGGCAGCGTAGCAGTGTGAACTTGGCAGACTGGCAGCGTAGCAGTGTGAACTTGGCAGACTGGCAGCGTAGCAGCGTGAACTTGGCAGACTGGCAGCGTAGCAGCGTGAACTTGGCAGACTGGCAGCGTAGCAGCGTGAACTTGGCAGACTAGCAGCTAAGCAGCTTAGCATCGAGAACTTGGCAGCTTAGCAGCCTAGCAGCGTAAACTTGGCTATATTGAATGAAATGGATGTTTAAAATACGACAGAAGCACGAAATATGCGTAGATACAAATAATATACACGCCCTTTCATTTTGATATTTTGTATCTTATACCGGTTTTCATTAGTTTCCGTTACTTGAAGAGTTTTCGCTGCAAGCAGACTTTTCGCTGCCAGCAGCCCAGCAGCTCAGCAGACCAGCAGATCAGCAGCTCAGCTCAGCAGACCAGCGGATCAGCAGTTCAGCAGCCGAAACTTCAAAGTTTAATATTGTGCTATATTGAATGAAATGGTTTTTTTTTTTTCTCAAAAATTGGACAGAAGCACGAATTATGCGTAGAAACAATAGATACACGCCCTTTCATTTTGATATTTTATATTTTATATTCAGAAGTTTACATTGCTTGAAGAGTTTTCGTTGGAAGCAGACTTTTCGCTGCCAGCAGCCCAGCAACTCAGCAGACCAGCCGCTCAGCAGACCAGCAGCTCAGCAGACCAGCAGCTCAGCAGATCAGCAGTCGAAACTTCAAAGTTTAAGATTATGCTATATTGAATGAAATGGATGTTTAAAATACGACAGAAGCACAAATTATGCGTAGATACAATTAATATACATTTTGATATTTTATATCTTATAACAGTATTCAATTTGCTTTATTGAATGAAATGGGTTTTTTTCAAAAATACGACAGAAGCACGAATTATGCGTAGAAACAATAAATACACGCCTTTTCGTTTTGATATTTCATATCTTATATTCATAAGTTTACGTTACTTGAAGAGTTTTCGTTGCAAGCAGACTTTTCGCTGCCAGCAGCCAAGCAACTCAGCAGACCAGCAGCTCAGCAGACCTGCAGACCAGCAGCTCAGCAGCTCAGCAGACCAGCAGCTCTGCAGACTAGCAGCTCAGCAGATCAGCAGCCGAAACTTCAAAGTTTAAGATTGTGCTTTATTGAATGAAATGGGTTTTTTCCCCAAAAAATTCGACAGAAGCACGAATTATGCGTAGACACAATAAATAAACACGCCCTTTCATTTTGTTATTTTATATCTTATATTCATTAGATTCCGTTACAAAAGAGCTTTCGCTGCAAGCAGACGATTCACTGCGAGCAGCCCAGCAAGTCAGCAGACCAGCAGCTCAGCAGATCAGCAGCTCAGCAGACCAGCAGACCAGCAGTTCAGCAGTCGAAACTTTAAAGTTTAAGATTGTGCTATATTGAATGAAATGGATGCTTAAGATACTTCAGAAGCACGAATTATGCGTAATACAAAATATATACACGCCCTTTCATTTTGATATTTTATATCTTATATTCATTAGTTATATTTATTAGTTTCCGTTACTAGAAGATTTTTCGCTGTAAGCAAACTTTTTGCTGCTAGCAGACCAGCAGCTCGGCAGCTCAGCAGACCAGCATCTCAGCAGACTAGCAGCTCAGCAGCTCAGCAGTCGAAACTTTAAAGTTTAAGATTGTTCTGTATTGTATGAAATGGATGTTCAAAATACGACAGAAGCACCAATTATGCGTAGATACAATAAATATACACGCCATTTCATTTTGATATTCATTAGTTTCCGTTACTAGAAGAGTTTTCACTGCAAGCAGACTTTTCGCTGCTAGCAGCCCAGCAACTCAGTAGACTAGCAGCTCAGCAGACCAGCCGCTCAGCAGCTCAGCAGTTCAGCAGCTGAAACTTCAAAGTTTTTGATTGTGCTATAATGCATGAAATGGATGTTTAAAAATGACAGAATCACGAATTTTGCGTAGATACAATTAATTTACACGCCCTTTCATTTTGATACTTTATATATTATTTTGGTTAGTTTCCGCTACTAGAAGAGTTTTCGCTGCAAGCACACTTTTCGCTGCGAGCAGTCCAGCAGCTCAGTAGACCAGCAGCTCAGCAGCCAAAACTTATTCAGCAGCGGAAACTTCAAACTTAAATATTCTGCTCAATTTTATAGAATGTGGTTTTTAAACCCAGCAGAAGCACGATATATGCGTAGATACAATTATTTTATACGCCCTCTTATTTTGATACTTTAAGAGTTTTCGCTGCTAACAGAATTTAAGCTGCCAACAGCCGAGCAGCTCAGCAGATCAGTAGACTACCCGACCAGTAGCCCAGCAGCCAAAACTAATCCAGCTGCAACAGGAGCACGATATATGCGTAGATACAATTATTTTAAACGCCCTTTTATTTTGATACTTTATATCTTATTTTCATTAGTTTTCGCTACTGTTTTGCTGCTAGTTTTCGCCGCTAGCAGACTTTTAGCTGCCAGCAGCTCAGCAGACCAGCAACTCAGCAGCAGCTCATCAGCCAAAACCTATTCAGCAGCGGTAACTTCAAACTTAAAGATTGTGTTGAATTGTATGAATTGGATGTTTTAAATGCGACTGAAGAACCATTTATGCATAGATACAATTAGTGCACATGCCCATTTTTTGACACAGTAACTTTATAATTATGTGATTTCCACTAGTTTTCGCTGCTAGAAGAACTTATATATCGTGCTAAATTATCAACGCATTCGAGAAAGTTCTTTTTTTTTATTGTCACTTCCCATTCTTACTAGGTCCGTGGATAAATGAAGCAGAATATGTAAATATTGTAATAGAAATCAAATTAAATGAACCCAGAAGACCTTAAAGAGAAATGCTGCCTTCCAAAAACAACTTGTTTGATAAAGATTACATATCGCTAGTACTTTGATTATTCACTATTGACACATTTCTTCAATAATCTAAAAATAAAAGTATAAAATATCCTTTGTTTTCGGTCGTTTTCGCTAGTTCTATGCACCCTGTCTTATTAACTTAGATGGAATTTGTAAACTTGTATGGGACTCGGGGACTCAGTTGAAACTTCTCACCGAAGTATCGAATTTTCGTCAAGCTGGTATACATTTTCGAAGTTGGGAGCAGCTCACAATGGCCACGCACGAGCACCGCGATGGCCCCGGTGGAGCTCGTACAGGCATCGCATGGTTTCCGTGCGGATTTGGAACACAGCGAGGCCCGTAAGAGCTTGTTGGTGTTCGTACGACTATCGCAAGAAGTCTTCTGTTCGTACGATAGTATGGACATCGGTTGGGTAACTTGCACGGGTTATTACGACATCCTTGACATTTTTATTCAATATAGCACAATATTAAACTTTGAAGTTTCGGCTGCTGAACTGCTGGTCTGCTGATCTGCTGAGCTGCTGGTCTGCTGAGCTGCTTGGCTGCTGGCAGCGAAAAGTCTGCTTGCATCGAAAACTCTTCAAGTAACGGAAACAAATTGAATACTGGTATAAGATATACAATATCAAAATGTATATTAATTGTATCTACGCATAATTTGTGCTTCTGTCGTATTTTAAACATCCATTTCATTCAATATAGCACAATCTTAAACTTTTAAGTTTCGGCTGCTGAGCTGCTGGGCTGCTGGTCTGCTGAGCTGCTGAGTTGCTAGTCTGCTGAGCTGTTGGTCTGCTGAGCTGCTGGTCTGCTGAGCGGCTGGTCTGCTGAGCTGCTGGTCTGCTGAGCGGCTGGTCTGCTGAGTTGCTGGGCTGCTGGCAGCGAAAAGTCTGCTTGCATCAAAAACTCTTCAAGTAACGGAAACTAATGAATACCGGTATAAGATATAAAATATCAAAATTTATATTAATTGTATCTACGCATAATTTGTGCTTCTGTCATATTTTAAACATCCATTTCATTCAATATAGCACAATCTTAAACTTTGAAGTTTCGGCTGCTGATCTGCTGAGCTGCTGGTCTGCTGGTCTGCTGAGCTGCTGAGCTGCTAGTCTGCTGGTCTGCTGAGCTGCTGGTCTGCTGAGCGGCTGGTCTGCTGAGTTGCTAAGCTGCTGGCAGCGAAAAGTCTGCTTGCAACGAAAACTCTTCAAGTAACGTAAACTTATGAATATAAAATATCAAAATGAAAGGGCGTGTATCTATTGTTTCTACGCATAATTCGTGCTTCTGTCGTATTTTAAAAAAAAAAAACATTTTCATTCAATATAGCACAATATTAAACTTTGAAGTTTCGGCTGCTGAACTGCTGGTCTGCTGAGCTGCTGGTCTGCTGAGCTGCTGATCTGCTGAGCTCTGGTCTGCTGAGCTGCTGAATTGCTGGGCTGCTGGCAGCGAAAAGTCTGCTTGCATCAAAAAAGTAACGGAAACAAATGAATACGGGTATAAGATATAAAATATCAAAATGTATATTAATTGTATTTACGCATAATTTGTGCTTCTGTCGTATTTAAACGTCCATTTCATTCAATATAGAACAATATTAAACTTAGAAGTTTCGGCTGCTGAACAGCTGGTCTGCTGGTCTGCTGATCTGCTGATCTGCTGAGCTGCTGAGTTGCTGGGCTGCTGGCAGCGAAAAGTCTGCTTGCAGCGAAAACTCTTCAAGTAACGGAAACTAATGAAAAGAGTTTTCGCTGCAAGCAGACTTTAAGCTGCCAGCAGCGAAAACTCTTCAAGTAACGGAAACTAATGAAAATCGGTATAAGATATAAAATATCAAAATGAAAGGGCGTGTATATTAATTGTATCTACGCATAATTCGTGCTTCTGTCGTATTTTAAACATCCATTTCATTCAATATAGCCAAGTTCTCGCTGCTAGGCTGCTACGCTGCCAGTCTGCCAAGTTCACGCTGCTACGCTGCCAGTCTGCCAAGTTCACGCTGCTACGCTGCCAGTCTTCCGGTCTGCCAAGTTCACGCTGCTACACTGCTAGTCTACCAGTCTGCCAAGTTCACGCTGTTACGGTGCCAGTCTGCTAGTCTGCCAAGTTCACGCTGCTAGGCTGCTACGCTGCCAGTCTGCCAAGTTCACGCTGTTACACTGCCAGTCTGCCAGTCTGCCAACTTCACGCTGCTACACTGCTACGCTGCCAGTCTGCCAACTTCACGAAAATGAATTTTATTGCCAGTAACAATATTTTCTTTGGATAAAATCTTGCTATAAAAAAATTGTCAGTATCGCTGACTAAGGAATTTTGGAATTTAAACAAGTTTTAAATAAGAGGTATTAGATTACAGTTACAGAAAAGTTATTAGTCCACACAGATAACGCAATCCGGGCGACTTGTCTGAATTATGTAGATTAAATAGATGTTTTTTTGTTAATACGGTAATAATTCTGGGCAAATTTTATTTCATAACATTAAAGACGTTTGCAGGACTTATAATTTGTAATATTTAAATATCTTCCTCTCCGCCGATAATCCTTTTAAAGGTTCTACTTTTTTGTATAAAACTTCTGGACTCTACAATGTGCCAAAGAATATCTATTTTCTCAGTTATAGTTTTGCTTAGAAAGAAGCTTTTCTAATACAGTGTAAAATTAAAGTGACATTATGCGCATTTGTTTCAAGTAAACATCCAGCTGAAAATGGTGTGTGTACAAAAGCGTAGAGGAAATAATAGCTTTTAACGCAATACACCAAACTCTTCCCCCTACCAGTATGAAAAAAAAAACTTTCCAAATATTGATTTTGTTATTTGACTGGGAGAGTCAATTTAAGAAAAGCACAACTACATGCAGGAGTTGCTTCCCTTCCACTGCCGAAATCTCTACCAACATCAACAACGACACAATCAACTATCATTTTATCAGTCCGATTTTTTTATATCTAAAGCACCAACTTCAAATACTAATGCGGCATACTCATTAATTTAACACATTTAAATGCACAGCAACCAAAAATTGCTTTTATAAACTGTCACCAAAAATACACTATGTGCAGTAAGATGCGCATGATGTCACTTTAAACAACCATACCCTGCAACCTCATTTTGTAATTTAAAAGATCAACTTGGTTTTAGTAAGTTTAGTATCAGACTAACTTACATTTGTTATATTCATCTTGATGCCGCTTTCAGACATAAAAACTGGCGATGTGAGACCGTTTACGAACAATGTACATTATTTTTTGCAGATTCTGAAAAGCGTTTTCCTCGACGAATGGAATGTTTTGTTAAAACTAAATATTGTTGGGTCAATAGACATACGTTTTCGCCTGTTTGGTCAGGATCAGAATCTTTCTCTGAACAGTATCCTCACTAGTGACATTGATGCATATGCTTCTCTTGGAGGTAGTGCGATCTTTTAATTTATGTTCCTAGATTTTACAACAAGTGTTGTACCTGCCACGGATCGCTTTTGAGTTAATATTTATGATAGATTTAATCGCTTATAATAGTTAGTTTCACACAATTTCGTATCTGTTACCGACTTGTACTTTCTTTGACTATTGGGTATTTTGACTACATCACACTTCATGATAGGCACACTAAGTTAAGAAGCGCTAATGTGTTCAAGAGATTCCACAATCATGTCAAATAGTCTAAACAACACTGACGTAAGTGATATTAAAATGAACGTACTGGTATATCTTATAATGTAACAAGAGCCATGTTACACATGGTTAATCCCCCCGCCAGGAAGAAGTTACCTGAAGGTTGTACTTTCATACATTTTACTTGGTGAGAGGAAATCCTTAAAAAGCCGTATAGTTATGGTCATGCTGAGTACAGTTTTCAAGTAAGTGGAAAAAGAATAAGGCAATGAAGAGAAGGTTTGCAAAATTATATTAATGTTCATTATCAGTATAGGTATGATATTTTTCTATTTGACTAAAAGTAGGCAAGGTAGAGTTATTGTTCTTGCACACTGCACTTCCTACCAATGTGCTATGTCAGTGTATTAAGTTTGAAGAAAATCCCTCAAGTACTTTTGGAGTTATGCTCCAGAAATTTTTTTCAAGTAAATCTGATAAAGGAGAATAACTCTAAAAGTAGGCAAGGTAGAGTTATTGTTCTTGCACACTGCACTTCCTACCAATGTGCTATGTCAGTGTATTAAGTTTGAAGTAAATCCCTCAAGTACTTTTGGAGTTATGCTCTGGACAAAACTTTTAAAGTAAATCTGATAAAGGGGAATAACTCTAAAAGTAGGCAAGGTAGAGTTATTGTTCTTGCACACTGCACTTCCTACCAATGTGCTATGTCAGTGTATTAAGTTTGAAGAAAATCCCTCAAGTACTTTTGGAGTTATGCTCCAGAAATTTTTTTCAAGTAAATCTGATAAAGGGGAATAACTCTAAAAGTAGGCAAGGTAGAGTTATTGTTCTTGCACATTGCACTTCCTACTAATGTGCTATGTCAGTGTATTAAGTTTGAAGTAAATCCCTCAAGTACTTTTGGAGTTATGCTCTGGACAAAACTTTTAAAGTAAATCTGATAAAGGGGAATAACTCTAAAAGTAGGCAAGGTAGAGTTATTGTTCTTGCACACTGCACTTCCTACCAATGTGCTATGTCAGTGTATAAAGTTTGAAGAAAATCCCTCAAGTACTTTTGGAGTTATGCTCCGGACAAAGTTTCTCAAGTAAATCTGATAAAGGGGAATAAACAAAGCTTTTCTAATGTCAAAGAATGTATATTCGAACGCTTACTTAGATTTATTGTCTTTTACAGGAGTTGCTAAAAGAGACTGGTGTGGTGAATATGCCAATCCTCCCGGAATATTTTTATCTTTGATGGTTGACGTTAATCCTTTTAAAGAAGTTCCTATCCTTAAACATTGGATATTTGATTTCAACAACAGGGTTTATGCATACCTTGCCACAGATCCGACAGTTAGAATGACAACAAGTAATAGCATCGACCTACTAGATGACCTTTTGAAAGTAAAAGAAATGGTAGAAATCTTTATTAATTCGACTATTGCAAACATAGTACGATACAGCGCACTTTTAATCAATCAGTCAGTTAGAATGTTGAATGATCTTCAACAAACTGCAACGGAATTCTTTAAATCCCTCGAAGCTTTTATCACGGAGCTAAGCCATGGTCAAAGCAATACAATTGAACACTTGATAAACACCGTGTCAGCCATTTGGACAAAGGGCTGGAAGACACTTCAAAAGGACACTGAACTATTTCAAGATTCAATTGAACACGTTACGATAATAGCAAAGTATAACTTTTCAAGCATTCTTAATCAAGAAGTAGATACTATTAAGCAAAACCTCCAAACCGTGAGAGATAAGCTCGCACGTCAAGTTTTAGACATTTTTTCGGGTTTTCAAGGTTTCGGTTTAAGATATAAAGGAAATTTAAAGATATTCCACGTAAACATTGTCGGACTTGAAATAGAATTTGTGTATTCGACCGATCAGTTAGGAGCATGTAGCCGCTTTAGCAATGTTTTTAATTTACTCAAAGGGGAACGGGCTGCAAGAATATATGCTGTTCTTTCATCCGGTCTGTTTAAAATAGCCCCTTTCTTGCGTATGAATGCAGGAGCAGGAGTAGGGCTTGCAATTAGTATTGACACTCCTGGAAAAGTAATTACGCAGCTACATGCAGAAGCTAAAGTTCTTGGCATTTTGGGAAATGTCGATGTCTTCCTTACAGAGCACGGTCATTGTTTCGTTCTTGAAGGAAAAATTTGGAATACATTTAAAGCAGAATTGCAAGTGTCTTTCGAAAGTAAAATGAACTTAGGTGTGGTTGATACGTTTGACGTCAATGGGACATTTTTAGCAAATGCAGGCGAAGGGACAACTTTCCAGGACAGTTATTTTGACGGACTGAGAAAGCTTATCGGAAAGCTAGCTGACGAATCAAACAAAAGGATAAGCCAAGTACAGAATTCTTTAACATCGGCACAAAGAGCTTTTACAGATGCTCAGAACTGGCTAGAAGATAAGAAAGCTGTAGTACGAAGTGCAAACACGGCGTTTGACAGAGCCGTTCAGTCGTTGGAACATGCAAAAAATAAATTAGAAGATGCTAAAAAACCGTTTAGAAATGCAGTGAGCAAACTCAATGAAGCACAGAAGAAAGTAGATAACATTTGTAGAATTAGGAGTTGCAGCCGAATTTGTGTACCAGGCATAAAATGTCGAATATGTTGGAAAAAGGTCTGGTTTGCTAAAATTCCTTTCCCTTGTTGCCATTTCACAAGCTGCATGTTTTCTTTCCCGGATCCGATATGTTTGGCGATCAACTTAGGATGCAGAGCTGTGCGTGCTGTTGCATATCTCGCATTGGAAGCAGCGAAAGTATTTGTCCGTATCCCCATGCTCGCTTTGGATGCAGCTAAAGTTCTGGTGTCTGGAGCACAGTTTATTGTTGACAAATCAAGGGTAGTATTGGATATTGCCGTGGGTGCCCTTGACCTAGCACAGTTAGGATTAGAAGGGACCAAATTAGTTCTAGAAGAAGCTAAACTCGCACTTGAAGCTGGTAAAAAAGTAGTTGGATGGGGACTTAAAGCACTAGAATATATAGTTCAATACGGAATACAGAGCATAATCGATGTGCGAAATTGTGGATTCGAGCTGAAAGCAACACATGATACCAGTGTTTTCCATGTAACTTGCGAACTCAATTTGCTGAGACAGGGCTTTAAAACAGTAAAGTTGGGTATAAACTTTGGTAATCCAATTCAAAGTATGTGGCAAGCGGCAAAAGGCACAATTGACACATTTGCTGATGGACCGGTTAGAAAGAAGCGTGAAATAAAGTCTAAAGTTTTATCAGGACTGTACCACTCTATAAGAAGAGCACGAAATACTGATATGGAAACTGACGACTTCGACTTGATTTTGAATGAAACAATTGATACTGTCTTTAAAACAAGTGGATTTAAAGAAAATGCTAGTTCTGGAGATTACGAAAATAGAGTGGAAATATTTAAAGCAAAATGTCTTGTATTTCAAGATGGTATACGTTTTTTCTCGGAAGCAATTCAGGTTCTGCTGGAAATGTCAAACGAAACAGCAAATACATTAAACAATGCTTCATCTATAGAAGACAAATTGTCTGATTTTAACATAAATGACATTGTATCAAATTTCTCGGTAAAATCAATTGGAGTTAACACAGACACAGCTTTTAAGGATTTCAACATCAGTATAGAAGACATTAATGAAGCAATGGAAAATGCAAAAGGCAATCTATCAAATGATCCTTTGCTTTCAGGGATCAATGACTTATCTAAAAATGCAAAAAGTTTATTTCAAAACCAAACAAATGATGCAAACAATATAAAAATCTTGGACCAATGGATGATGGTTGTGGAAAATGCAACAACCGAGTACTATACAAAGGACAACTGCATCTCGTTTTTAGACTGTGCTCATTTTGCTGTCTTTCAAATGTACGGACTGTTTGATGCAGAAAATGTTACGAATATGACCGATAGTCTTGATGAAATATCATTGCTTGAAGACCTTTTCTTAGAATTAACCAGTAATTTGTCTCATACGGTTCTTGAAATTCAGGATTTAGCTATCAGACTTTCGGGAACACTAGGTACACTAAATGACTACAATGTTTTCTGTTCCAAACCACCGCACATGCTGTCCCCGCTGTTGAACCAAAGAGTTAAACAAGGAGACACTTTACATCTTATTTGCAATGTTACCGCAAATCCGTCACCACAAATTTGGTGGTACCACAATGACGAGTATTTACCGGAGCAAAAAACCATAGATCTTGTTGTTTTAAATGTGTCAGAAACAGATGGGCAGAAATATCACTGTGTTGCCGGAAATCTAGTTGCTAACCTGTCTTCAGAGTATGCTGAAGTCTTCGTATCAGGTAAACGCATCACATTTCATTGAACGTAAACCGATGTTTTATCATGAAGTATTTCCCATAATCTTGCAAATATCAATCTGTTACATAACAAATCAAGAATTAGGAAGAAATATTTGCTGTTTTAATTCATTTAATTGCTCATCGTAGACATTGTAAAAAATCTCAATTCTGACATTATGATTTCATAACTTGAATTTAGCGATGCCAAGACTAAACTCAAAACTATTTGCATTGATTTCAGATGTATTTGATTGATACATCTGACATTTGAAGGCAACCTGAGAGTGTCATTACACAATGTTCTTGTATATCTTCATTTACTTTTCTTTTCTCATCTATCCTGGTACGGTGCCCGTACCTTATTGATAGTTTCTGTATTGTTTTAATAACATGTTATTGTATACATTTATTACCGATTCTTTTATTAGATGATGCACCGGATCCGAACAAAACCCTACCACTAACTAGTACTGATTTGATAACAAGTACTAAATGGATTTCTATGGATGCTGACCTTGAAAAAAGGAGCCCAAAGAAAGATGAGAAGTGTAAGTGTAACTTTAGTTATATACACCTTAATAACATGTAAACACTTCTACCTTTAACTATCAGATCAACTGTATACACATTTTCTTCAGAGAGAACTTAAATATTTAAATTGCTCCTGCTTCGCAAAAAGAACAACTTACACATTTGCGACCAATAGTGGTCGAAAGCAGCTTGCAAATTTTTAGTATTATGATATATGAGTGGTCTGTTATTCATGTAGACATGCAGCTTGTTACAAGCTTCCAACTTGACTGTCGTCTAGAACACTCTTTATATTGAACACACCAACACCGATTATGCAATGATTTAAACATTTTTAAGTCAAAGGATGGTTTTCAGGTAGAAAACAAACACATCATATATTTTTCTCAAATCACTGGTACCCTTCTGCTTTTTCTGAAAACAACAGTAAAAGTATGATCAAGACATTTACGTCGCTCTGTTCGGTTTTAAATTAATTGTAAATGTCTATGTAAATATCTATGTTTTAACTACGAAGCATTTTTCAGTCATGTCATCGGAACTTACCATCATTGTGCGTACTACTGTAACTGCGTTAGTTTTGATAATTGCCATTGGAGTTGCATTTGCATGGCGTGCACGTCTTTGGTAAGCTTTGTTCAATGAAACACCGTTTGACTTCCAGAACCTTTTATACATCTAGTTAGCTACTTTGTACCAAAATGTTTATTATACTTAATTGTAAAAGGTATATGTTCCCTACGCTGTTTTGATTTTAATATGAACAGCTCGATAGTCGCATAAATCAAATGGCAGAAGGTAATTAAAAAAGCTCAATTGCGTATTGACGAGAAATAATTGTAAGCTATAGAAATTGAAAAAAGTAACTAGAACTTATAATGATACATTTTCGACAAATTTTATTTTAAATGTAGATTTTCATAAGGTATGAAATTACGTCTTGTGTCAGTCGTTGAAAAGCTTCACACTTTATATGATACGGGACTAAATGTATTTTAAAAAGTGAATGGTTATGGTTTGATATATATTTTATATGATGTTGACGCAATTCTTTTTCTCTTCTTTCAGTAAAAAAAACGAGGAAATCTAAAGGAAGCGTTGTCAGCATCAACTTCTGGAACTTCTTATTTTTGTATCAGTTTGTATTCAAGATTTCCTGTTTTACAATTTACGTCGGCATTCACCTGTGTATAAGACATTGGTTGTGGAGTGTGGATAGGTGAATATCCTGCATAGTATCAGCTCAAGGGGTGGGTGTTGAAACAAGATCATATTGGCATACAAATCTGCCTAAACTAATATTAATGAACGGCAAAATTTAATGCAGACTGAAAGTGTTCGAAATTTTCGATGTTAAGTTTTGTGTTACAGTTCTAAAATCTTACTGGATGATCACTTGCATTGAGGTCCAAAAATGCCTTATAATAACAGCTTTTGTTGTTTACTAATTAATAAGTTAACATTTATAAAACATAGGTAGAGACTTGCTAAAATCATGTATTATTTAAGAAATGTACCTTTGTATAACGAATACCTGTCGTTAGCTTTCATATTAGTGTTGTATAACTAAAATATGCTTTTTATCTGTTTCACGTGTGTATTGACATACATATACATAACTCTTTCGCTCTATCACTGTTTCGATATGCTAGTTGATTCTATTCCACAAACTTTAAGTTACATGAACTATCTATGCAATTTGCGCCTGTATGTTGTACAATGCGAAAATAAATAGCAGATTCACCGTTAAAGGATGAAAAAGCGCATCATTGCATAATATTTCAGAGGTATTGACGTAAGGCTGTGTTTAATCAAGCTTCCTTGAAACTCCATTCCAAAGTTAACCAACGAACTTTAGAAGAGATAAACTACCTTCAGTTGCTTAATTTCTCTTACGTTGTTGTGACTTCAGCCAAAACAAAAGTCTTTATTGATAAATACGATATCAAACAAACAAAATTGTCAGATAAGGTAAGTGTTTACAAAATCCAATGACACGCATTTCCAAACGACATGTGATGTCTAGTCACGAATCACAGCCTCCAAAAGGGAGCAATAGTTGATACATTAGTATGGTTTTGACATGTGATTTTGGTACTATTGGTTTGGTCTGATTGTTGTCATTGTAGGACTGACTTTTTACACATATTATTTATTAAATTTTATTACTCAGCATATTAAGAAAAACATCTTTCGTGGATATTTACTAATTCGAAATGTTATTCTTTGTATTGTATAGGGCTAGTTTTTTTTCTATTACATGTATAATATTTTGGCATACTTCTTTATAATGATATCAGATGAGTGTTCTTGATTATATCTGAGAACAGAATGATGAATATGGGCCCGTCTTATCATTGTACTTACGAGAAACGGGTCTCGCAAATACCTCGTAAGTTACGATTTTTGATAAGACGGGCCCTATGACTGCATATCATTGTATAACCGATAGCAGAATATCGGTTTAGAACTGTTGATTTCTTGACGACTTTCATAAGGAACTGTTTCACAGAAGATTAACAGCAACTGATTAACGACAGTTGTTTCTTTGATTCAATGCAAGCTTCCATACGTGTCCAATGCTTTGATTGTGTAGTTTGATTATTATTCAAGATTTTGTTTTATCCCGAAAATAAAAGACAACAATTGTCATTGTTTATTTTCTTTTTACAAATGTAACACATCTATCTTGATGCTGATTTTCTATCCAAAGACACAACACACAATGCCATACATACGTGTAGTATAAAAGGGTCCAATAACATTATACAATTATAGACTAACTTTGAGGTCAATATATAGTTTTGCGGACCTGTTAAAAGTGATATTGACCAAGGACGAAGTCCGAGGTCAATATCATTCTTTTACAGGTCTGCAAAACTATATATTGACCAAAACATTAGTCTGTAATTATTATATCGTATACCTCATAATAAGAAGTGAAAATTACACGAAAATATTACAGAAATGACGTCTTGAAATCCGTGCAGGTCTACACATTATTTTTCAGGTCTACACATACTTTTGCAGACCCGGCACGTGAGCCCTATCGGCCAATCAGGATTAAGTATTTGTTACAGGTATACGACATTAATGGTTGTATATAAAACCAGTTGCTTGTCATAATTATGATAACTGCGCATTCGAACTCCTAACCATGTTTCATACACGTTATTTACTGTACACATACTAAAACCTACTGAAAATAACAACTTTAGAATCTAGAAGATTTACATTTTCCTTCTGAAACGCTGTTAAAACATGTCCATCGCCCTTCACAACTTTCTAAAATGATAAGACATTTAACATGAATTCATTGACCTCGTTTCTGATGATTACACGTTTATAAACACCTGCTAATCTTTTGTTCTGTATTCTGTTTATTGCCATCATTATCCGCCCTGTTGTATTTGTTGAAATTTAGTGACAAATCACGCATTGTCCGTCAGTCGTAATATTTTCTAAATTACGTAGATATATGTTATACTTGAGGTGGTCATGGCAAGATGAAAGCAACAAGTCACATCTTTCTAAATTGCATTTTGATCAAATGAGTCCCTGTTTGAAGCTAACATACATGTCACATTTTAAAATGTCAACCATGGTCAGTAGGTACAGATGGTAGCATTTTGTTATACTTCACAATACATGTAATGCGCTTTCCGGCATTTATACGTGACTGATACTTTCTCCGCGGTATTTTCACGGTGGGGAATCACGTGATCAAAATAGTCTCTAAACAAAAGTAAATCTATGGAAAATGTTAAAAATAATGAAAGCTGTTTAGCTTTAAATATGAAATGTAGCCTATCATATGGCAAAATTAGCGTATTCTAGAACTACACAGGTTTCAATCATAGTCTCCTTCCGATTGTGTTTAACACTTCAGGACACTAAAATAATTTATTTTTGAAGTGTTAAGCACAATCAGAAGGTGATTGTTATTGAGACCTGAGTAGTTCCAGAATACCCCAATGTTGTCATAAGATAGGCTACTTTTTATATTCCCAGCTGAACGGCTTTCATTATTTTTTTAACGTTTTTCATATATTTACTTTTGTTTAGAGGCTATTTTGATCATGTGATTCCCCAACGTGATTTTAAGTACATTCCAGTGAGATCATAGAGATGAAGCTATTCGGTGATCATAACTTGACTATATTTCGGGGACGTTTCATTGGTTATTGTTTTACCCGAATTGAACCAGAAAATATATTTCCGCAAAGTATACAAATGCGTACAGCTGAGACCGAAGTTTGTTGTGTGAAAATTTCATGTTTCTATATATCTGCAATATTGGCAGAATTATTTATAAAATTTTCCATTTCTGTCCGGTTAATTGAAAGAAATAATTATTATTTTCTTGCAGCTGGAGATTGTTCTATACTGTCTAAATCGGTTTAGATGTGCCAACTACTGTAATAACATCACCGAATGCCTAGGAGGGGAATATGAAAATAATTGTAAATACGCTTTATATACTGTCGAAATTTAATCCATTGGAAGCAAAAATAAAGTGTATATTCGAAACTTTTCCCTAAAACGGTTGCTACAACATCTTCATTCTTCGTTCAGTGAGTAGAGCTTATGCCATTTCAATATCGAGAAAGATATATATTTTTTTGTTTTTGATTTTACAGAATTTAATGATTCTTATGGTGTGAACTAAAGTAAGTAGTTTTCATATTTCGTTTTTAACCGTGGTGTCTAAATCTATTCAGCAAAGTAACTGAAGCATAAGGGTATTCATCTCCTAAACATATTTTTATAAAACTTTCTGTAGGAACTTTTCACTGACCTTTAATAGGTCCGGCCCACTACACATTGGGACCTATGTAAGAGAGGCAACTCAATACTTGTAAAACTTAAACAAAAATTTATTTGTCAACCTGTAAAGTGATAAAAGTCATTATAAAGATAAAAATTATGGGAAAGTCTATATAGACTATGTCGATTAAAAACTGCAATAAAAAAGGAGAATAAAACTCTGAATTACAAAAGCGTTAAAGAATTTATCCTGCCAAGCAGGTTGAGCTACTTCCTCACTAAAGGATAGGAATAGTTTTACCCTAGATTTCTATAATAGAATTTGACTTTGTACAGACACATTATAATTTGTATTTCATTTGTATTGACAGACAACATGGCTGTATTATAGGTTATTGAACTTGTATGGCGAAATATTACTTAGAACGAGTTGCTTGGGCGGGAAGCATAGATTAAATGGCAGTCTGTTACCAAAGAACAACAAATTAATCACGAAATGTGTCAGAAAACTATTGTCAAATTTTGGAATGCAAAAATACACGAGGCTGTGTTGAACAGTTTCGCGAGAAAATTAAATTTTCGACAATCGAGCTCTCTGGGACATGAACACAAACCTCAAGAACAGTTACGTAAAAATAAATCCCTGTCTGCAACTAAACTCATTGAAATATGGTACGTTAAAGGACAAGTTGAAAATCACACAGAAGAGATATTTTGCAGTCAAAATGGGAAGTACTGCTTATACCTGAATAATTTTGATAAATATAAAAACAGGTGTTACATTTCATTTACTCATTTCAGAAATTCATATTGATAATATTGATAATGAATACAAATACTTTTATAAGTTGCCTCTAATAAAAAAATCGTCAAAAAATCCTTCTGATATATACTGTATATATACCTACGATTCAGTAATATAAAACACGTTTTCTTCCCACCGGAAGTTCTGGTCGCACCGTGAAATAGGTGCCGGTAATCCCTGTTTGGATCAACAAAATAAAAAAAACACTTATAAATTACAGGATCTAATCTATTCTTTAACATTCAATAATGAACAAGAAACGTATTGATGCAAAGCATCAAGGACGCGGCTAAATGGCTTTCAATGAGCAAAAATAATAGCATCAGGTACTACATAAATGGAATTGCGTGAGAATTGGCTTCAAAATGACACGTCCTTTCCCCCTGCTGTATTTTAACACATCTGGCGGCAGTAGGCCTTCGGTATTTATTCAAAACATTTATACAACTTTAATTAGGAAACAATTTACATACTGTAACCCCTTAACTATTTTTTTCGGAAAAACAACTGTCACTTCATTCATGCGTTTATAGTATTCGGTATACACTGTAAAGTTACAGTGACAACACATTTAGTCAAAAACTTTTAACCAAAGAAAGGTAAAGGGGATAGAAATCAAAGCAAAATGAGAATTGTATGAATGGGTACCAATTCCACTCTGATAAGTTTTGCCTATGTAATAGTAAAGAATGGTGAACTTTTAGATTTTCAAATAACGTTTATACCTACATTACATTGTAATTTTCCTTATTAGTCTGATATGAATGAAGATTTTTATGAATATTTGCAGAAAAACATTTTAAAGGTGGTTTTAAAGCTGAAAACCAATCACTTGTCAGTGAGAGATTGAGATTTTCATGTCTGGTACCCAGTTACAGCTGGAAAAACTGTGACAGCTGTGGCATACACTGTTTTGGTCTAGGACATTTGTCAAGTGGCCTAACTGGGAATTGAACCCGGAACCTTTACATTGCGAATTGAATGTCGTAATCCCTGCATTAATGAGGCCCACACAGTTAGAGAGAGTAAGAAGCGATGGTGTGTATCTTTGTGGGTGGGGGTGAGGTTGGGGCGATGCGGCAAAACCATTTAATACCGTACAGTGAAAGCCTGTGCCAAACTATACAATTTAGCAAGATGCAACTTTGAAATCGGAGAAATAAAACAGACTCTGAGGGATATAATGATACTGTTGTATCCTGTTCGTGCAAGTTTTATTTTATGTTAAAATATAGTATGATCCTGACTCGGCAGGGAGGGGGAGAACCAACCTGACCCCCATTCCTTCGCCTATTTCCTTCTTGTCTATTTGAAGCGTAAACAGATGATTGCGTCTCCTGGCACCAAAACTGTTCACCTTTCTAGGGCAATTGATTTAGGGTTAGTTTTGCTCAATATGTTTTATTGCCCACTGAGTGTTATTTCGTTTTTTTTAAGTATTAGTATATAATGTTAAGAAGAATTCTACATCATTAAAATCATCTAAGGGGTCGCTTCTGTCCCTTAAAACTATCCATGGCATACGTAACAACTGGGACATTCTAACATGCATGCATGACTGTGTTGTTCTTTGTTTCAAATAAATAATAATATGATAATCAAAGTACAATGTATTGATTCAAAGTTTGCGTTTATTTGAACCGGGCATGGTGTATAGCGGGAAGACGAAGTTGCCGCGCCGCTGATACGACAGCTCAGTGTGCTCTACCTTTATCCACTACTGTATAATATTTTAACCGGATTAAAGGTGAAGAGTTGTTAGACAATGGGCACGACACCACTGTTTTCTACAACTATATCTACATTACAACTGACCAAAGGCTACGTTTTGCTACCTTCATACATTAATGTTTTCTTGTTTTCAACGAAGACATATATTTATAAGATTATTGGAAAATGAACCACGTTATAATGAATTCAAGCTTGAATAGAAATTGCGTTCAATGAATTGTGAATAACTTTTGACCTTCGTTTTACAACTTACTATCATCAAATCGCGACGGCCGATGGATACTCACTGGAACGTTACGTGAAATATAAGTGTAAACAAACTTTTATACTGTGGAAAGGATTTTACAAGCTGGATTAGGTTTGTAATTTTACACTATTTACTATGTCATACATTACATATTTTATCTTAGCGTTATACATTACATATTTTATCTTGGCACAGATGTTCTCTACTTTCTGTAAGCATTGTTTATTAACCTGTTAAACACATGTATGCATGTGTATGTTAGAATGTTCACTTGATGGACATAATTTTCATGTTTTTTTATTTGTTATTATGCAACAAAATACTTTATATTGTACAAGTTGCTTAATAAAAGTTCTGTTCTGTTCTTCTAATTCATCACATTCCCTAAATAATATACAAAAAAATTAACAAATGCCCTTAAAATCCCTAATCTAAACCTCTGCTCTGTGAATTAGTGTACCTTTTTATCCGACGTATGGGTATAAATTTCAGACCTCAAATTCTTAAAATACTTTTATTAAGGAATCGTTTTCAAATGAGAGATGCGACTTAATTTAAACATATTTTATTGCTATGTACACAGCATAACCGGATAGCAGCTTTCGACAGTTCAGTAATACATTGCGAAACAAAAAGGTTGAATCACGAGACGGCCCGCCCTAAATAATTTGATTTAATATCTTAAAGAAAGTTCTCTGTGTTTACTTATACTTGAATAAAAAAATCAAATGTAAGACTTATACAGCGTGTATTGAATGTAATTTTAATTATGTTCGAATTGTTGAATAAATAGAAGCCGTTCGGGTATATGGCTGAGTAACTTTTATAATTCTATCCGGGATACGGGTTATACAGTGTTATATACATTATATAGTAAATGTTCAAATAATCTTTTCCAATGTATATCAACAAGAGTACAGTAAGTTAAGGATGAACTGACAGTGACGTAGTTAAAAAGTCTACTTGTATCGCCGAAATACAATGCCCATATTTTCTAATATCATATGTGTTGTTATCATGCGAATACGACGATATACAGATGTATAAGTCTGAAATGAAAATTAATATTTTCTGTTTTTGTTCTATTTATTGATAAAAATCTGTCTTGTAATTATATTCTACCCTCTTGAGCAATTGTTGTTAATTTTTAATGGGTTGTGACACGGTCACACTAGCATGACTAGCCTAAATGTGTTGTATCTTATAGTATAAGTGTACGTTGTTTTGTTTAAGTGTGAATGTTACGGTTGTATAAGTTGTACATGTATCTTTACTACTTATAACGTAAACCTTTACTACTATTATTATTATTATAACGTTATATAGCCTGAAGGGTTTTAATCTAGTTGTGATCATTGTGTTATATAAACACAGGATAGAGGTGTGTTAGACAAATGAGAAAGTCCATAAACTATTACTGTATAATTATACCACAGGTTAATTGCCCAGTTCTATGCTTTTTCTCCAGTCACATTTATGACTTTTAATAGTCATCGATTTTGTGGGGGAAATGTTTTAGGAGAAAAGGAATTGCCTGCCGGTCAGCGGTTGGTGTTGTTGTTGGTGGTGATGATGATTTTTTTATGAATTTTCTTTAGCGTGTTTTGAGACAGATAACGACAGTTTAAACTTAATATGCTTATAAATTGATTATAAGTTGGTTCCCATCAAATACAATTGCTTGCCGCGTCGTAATTCTATAGCTGTGTTCAGACGATTATTCTGAATGAATGGGTAAAATGCTCACTGATATCATTTATTATATGTGTCAAACGTTTACAATTTAATGTAGAAAATTGAAGGTAAATTTATTATTTTAAGTGGATTTTCAAAGCTGTGTAGAGAAACTTGTTTATGATGTTATTTTTAAACGAACGGTGTTATGTACGTACAATAACATCTGTTTCACGTTTTATTTCGTAGACAGTCAATTTTCTTTGTGATTTTCTAGCAACCCGATATATAATGAGTCTTAACCAGGTTATGATTCCGACGTAAGACTGACCTATATTCATACTGTAACATGTTTTCCGTTTCTTCGGGACTCTCCGAAGATTGTCGGAGATGACCGAGTGTATACGATTGATTTGAATTCTCGGTGATATAAATAAGTATTATATTGAATCCTTGTCAGAATTAATTTACTGTTGGAACTCTTTTACAAAATTATTGTACGTCTAACGTATTTCGAGAAAGTTCGACTGTTTTTAAACGAATATATAGCCTGGTTGCATACTTATGTATTCTCTCACACTGTAAATTAAGATAGCCTGGTCGCATACTAATTTATTCTCTCACACCAACTCTTTAGATGGCCTGATCGCATACTTATTTATTCTCTCACACTCATTGTTTAGATAGCCTGGTCGCATACTTATTTATTCTCTCACACTCAATGTTTAGATAGCGTGGTCGCATACTTATTTATTCTCTCACACTCAGTGTGAAGATACCCTGGTCGCATACTTATTTATTCTCTCACACTAAGTGTGTAGATAGCCTGGTCGCATACTTATTTATCATCTCACACTCAGTGTTTAGAAAGCTTAGTCGCATACTGATTTATTTTCTCACAATCAATGTTTAGATAGCCTTGTCGCAGATTTATTTATTCTGTCACACTCAATGTTTAGATAGCGTTGTCGCATACTTATTTATTCTCTCACACTAGATTTTTTGATAGCCTAGTCGCATACTTATTTATTTTCTCACAGTGTTTAGAAAGCCTGGTCGCATACTTATTTATTATCTCACACTCAATGTTTCGATAGCCTGGTCGCATATACTTATTTATTCTGTCACACTCAATGTTTAGATAGCCTGGTCGCATACTTATTTATTCTGTCACACTCAATGTTTAGATAGCCTAGTCGCATACTTAATATTCTCACACTCTCAGTGAGTGTTTAGGTGGCCCTGATCGCATACTTATTTATTCTCTCACACTCAGTGTTTAGATTGCATGGTCGTATACTTATTTATTTTCTCACTCTAGGTGTTTATATAGCCTAGTAGCATACTTATTTATTCTGTAACAATCAATGTTTAGATAGCCTGGTCGCATACTTATTTATTCTGTCACAATCAATGTTTAGATAGCCTGGTCGCATACTTATTTATTCTCTCACACTCAATGTTTAGATAGCCTGGTCGCATACTTATTTATTCTCTCACACTCAACATCCTGATAGATCTATAGCCCAGTGTGATTATTATCAGGAAAAATGTAGATCTACATGTAAGAATTTAACACCATCGATACATGTACATTTTGAGGCAGATCCATGAAATTACCAATTCAGGAACCTAATTATCACCAATGTGCCTGATATTGATATTCTGGTCACGAACCCTGTGAAAACTGATACTGTTTTCTTCTCACTTTACTGAAATTTGCACCATAATACTTATTACCAACCGGTGAAAGATCTCATTAGCGACATGTCACGTGTCCTTCTGCGTGCTCTGACCACAACTGAACATGTAGCATGTGTTTATTCTTTATAGGCTTTAGCCTTTTAAATATTATATGATTAAGGGGTTTGTTTTGACTTTCCGAAATATATATATCCGGTCGCTCTTGCTACTTCGCCACCAACACCATGCGACTGTGTGGCTTAAAAAGGAACGAAAACTCTTGTCACATTATATAGCTCAACACAACTTAATTAAGCGCAACGTACCCGTTCTCCTCGATATTTATCGTTGTGTTCTTGTACCCTAAAACTGTTGCAGTTTTACGGATTTTTGCCTTGTTTATTTGCTTATGATCCCTGTTTGCACTGTCATCTCGAGTCGTTGGTGGTGACTTATCGTGAAGACAGGGTGACATATCAAGATGTTTATCGATAGTAAAATTCGTATAACGATTATATAAAACCACAACTACTTCATTAAAGCCAAACTGGTTTATAAAAATCAATATTCAATTGATAATTAATAATAGAGGTTGGTTAAATTTCAACGTGTACTAGATAATAACCCATATGGAGTACCTCAATACCGTTAGGGGAGGTAATTTTAGGCACGAGTCCTTGATGACGTCATAGGAAATGTTATGACGTCATGTTGTTGCTTTTAACTTTGACGATCAAAGCTACACAGGTATGCGTGCTAACAGTATTATGTTGAGTTTAGCAGTCCCTTTGATCGGAAACAGAAATCAATATTGACTGTCGTAAACTTGTCCTTGCTCTATAGATTAATCTGAATGATGGCTTCATCCGCCATATTTGTTTACTGTAGTAGCGGTCCATGCTGGTGTCCAAAGAGATTAAATATGTTTACGGCATGAGACGTATACACCACATATGTACACTACTCGAGACGCATACATAACATATGTACACAGCTCAAATAACCAATCGGAAAGCAAGAATTTTGGATACGGTATATCTTTAGTAATTTTATTTTTCGTGCATTTATATCACAAAACATATCAACAACAATCAGTGATAGAGGTACTTGAATAGATCTATAATGATATACACTACACCGCCTCCGTGGTCGAGTGGTTATGGTCACTGACTTGAAATTACTATAACCTATCACTGATTGAGGGTCATAAGTTCGAGCCCTGCTATCCACCATGCATCTTTATGTGAGAAAGTTGGCAGTTGCTCACGGAGGATACTTAAGACCATGTAACTGATTCATCTCACGAACGCTGACTATGTAAACTGTCCGCCTGTAAAATAGCTGGAATACTGCTGGAACATGCAATAAACCTGGCAGTAAAATGGAAACGGAAAACCTCATTTTCATGTAGATCACAACCCATTTAACATCGTTGTATTTACTTTAATTTGAAAAAAAGAGACATAAACAATCACTGCACCCAGTTAGCTGGAAAACTGAGCGAGATAGTAATAAAAGGGAGATCTTATCAGGAATTATAAATACGTGTCTGTTACATTTCCCCGCAACCGAACAACTAAAAGAATGGTGGCATATGTTACCTGACCTTCTGTTAACAGACGTCATGAATTTTGTTAACAGTCTCAAATGTTTCACAGTTTCCTAACTAATACCTGGAACTAATTTAAGGCGTATTACTCATACCTAAACCTAAATTCATG
>JAFMSR010000017.1:10235679-10316328 GCA_022818135.1 Saxidomus purpurata
TTTGTAAAATTAATTTCTTTGGTTGTTTTTACATCACATTAAGTGCTTAAAATTGTTAAAGTTTCAAAGGCAACCTTGTCAAATGATCACAATAGCATTTATACATTTGTATTAAGGCATCGTGGTGTATGGGCAGAGTAGGACTCCTAACCCGGAGGTCAACGGTTAGAATCACTTCCCTAGAATTTGACCGGGACTTCAACAATCCCCTTTCGGCGCGAGTAGTGTTCAAAACACAACAGCCACCGAGGGTTGTTTATATAAGTTGCAGGAAGTTCAGTTTACAATTGTAAGATTGTAGCCAGTATGAGCATGTGGTTTTATGTTCATTTTATATACAACTTGCCATAATGTATGTGTGCAGATGCTTTACAGATATTTGTTTGTATCTTTAAATGGTTGTAAGACGAATCCTTAAAATTTGATGAATGGTAACGAAATACGAAAATGTGTCGAAATAGTATACTTCAGCAACAGTTAATATGGCGTGACATATCCGATCTTCTCGGCTATTACCGTTTTTGCAAGTACACGACTAGTAGTGGAGGTATGACACGCTTAATGTTGATGATCTATTTTCCGAATTTTTTTTGGTTTTACGCAACTTTATATACCAACTTGGAAAAAAGTATAATAGTGTGCAGTTATTGTTTCAGAGGATGTTAAAGTGGAGAATAATCACATAAAAATGACTGGATTCAAAGGTTACTGGATAAGCACTTCGATGAATGTATTTGCAAACAAATCCGCTTCTAATTACGTTACTTACAATTAATTAGGTCTGGCTCAGAGTCAACCGTTTTTCTTCTTCTTCAGCTGACATATATAACCATTACTACTAATATTTTGAAGTGTTATACCGTGGTTGTTAGATATTGTGACACGTCCGGACCGCAGTTAAAACACTTGGTATATACATATCATTGGTGTACATTGGACTTTACAGTCAACAGTATTACAGCAAAATAACGCTTACCGTGATGTGGCAAAATAACCTCAATTTTCAGTGTATGTACATGTATGTATTTTCGATTTATCGTTGGTATGACTTACGCCCCCAGAAAAGTGTAGCTATTATATTTCGGGGGATAGTGCAAGATACAGAACGCGTGCAGTTCCAGAGACACCCCCTGGTTCTTTAATATGTCAGGTGTACAGCACCAATAACTCGGACCTCGGTTTTAAGTCTCATTCGAAAGACCATAAGTTATGTAAGTGGCGGAGCGGGGATCGAACCTGCGATCCCTGGATAACAAGCTCCAGCACGTTAACGACTAGACCACTGATCTGCTACAATTTTCAGTTGACACCCTTTTTAACAACTTACAGTACTTTCAAAATTGTAAGACGGGCGCATCTATTAGAAATTTAGCATAAGCGATAACAAAGGCTGGCCGCCAGGAGGCGGTGTCGAGTATTTGGAATGCAACATAAATTTGGTCCACGGACAAGAGTCTGTGAAAAGCTTCGTCAAAAATTACAATGAAGCACTGAATAGATTTTTCAAAGAGTCGAAATGTAAATTAGTGCTAACAACTGTATAAATTCAATAAGAATAAGCCAAGGTGTTATATTTTGTATAATCTATTTAATTCGTATAAGTTAAAGTGATTCAGAATATCATTTACCGTTATAATAAATGAAGAGAAATATAAATTTCGTTAACAGAAATCCATTCTGTCGGAAATAAACTAATTTTTAATAGAATTTTGCATTCTATTACGTATTCTATCAATATATCGGTTGCGAAGCAACGCCTGTGTCGGACATGTTTAAAATGCGGCTCACATTACGGTCTTATTGCGGCGCTAAAACGCAAAGCGCAGCCCAGTGGAAATGTTTTGATATTTGTTAATACATGTAGATTGTGTATAACTTGAAAACAATTATAAAATAATGTATGTAATTGTGATGTAAGGTTAGAGTTTGTATATAAATGTGGTTTAAACTGTTCTGTGCGATACGAAGGGATAATAGTTTATTATAAAAAATTATGCTGTTTGTCTTATATTTCAAATGCTCATGAACGAATCCATCTATGCAACTCCTGTAAAACATTCGCTCATTTCGAGAAGATAATAGCGTATGAAAAACGAACAAATAACCTTACGAAGAGCTATTAAAATGGAAAAACATCTTTGGCGGCGTCTTTTATGTCTGCATTACTGTTTCGTCCATCGTCAGAGCCCACGGTTAATTCCTGCCGCTTCTCTCCGTCAATTGGGTAATGAATAGCCTGGGTTATCGAGAATGTGTTTCGTCTTGTATTACTGTACATACAAAATGTACTTGTACAATTGTATGCCGTCGGAAGTGTTTAAAAAAAGTTAAACGCTTGTTTAATGTTCACTGCGTGTAAATAGCTGTAGTATATTTCTATAAGATATGAAACATACATGTATTTCATTAAATGTAGTGTCATATTGTGTTTCCACTTTAAATACCGAGGAATTATACTTGATGTTATCACCTCATTCTTTTTGTAGTGAATACAGTCCATGTAGGCTAGTGTGGCAGTGACGAAGCAAAAGAGACCATTATCATTATTTAAACTCATTGAATAATGTAAGTAGTAAATTATTTCTTGCACAATTTCATGTATAATCTATATTTTATCAAATGGTTCTGGATTTTTGTATGATACTGAATCACTGATAAATATAAACGTTACGTCTCTCTCACATTATCCTGTATGAACGGTACCCGTCGAATAGTGGACACTCATTATTTAGACCATTTTAATCAGTGTAGACTTCAGTCGTATAATGAACAGTCATTATTTCGACCATTCTAAACAGTGTAGACCTCAGTCGTATAACGAACAGTCATTATTTCGACCATTCTAAACAGTGTAGACCTCAGTCGTATAACGAACAGTCATTATCTCGACCATTCTAAACACTGTAGACCTCAGCCGTATAACGAACAGTCATTATTTAGATCATTTTAACCAGTGTAGACCTCCGTGTACTGTCTGATAGGATCGTCTGCACTGTTCATGACTATTCCATTTAACTGAGGACGTATGCCATGTGTGTATAAAGAATAATTAGTACAGAAACATTTAGTTTAGTTTACAAAAATGTAACATACTTATTGATTTAAGCTCGATTTGAAGAAAGGTTGTAGCTCATCGAGTCACTCTCGAGTCCGCTTCCTGGAAAAACCAGTACCGGTGTCATATGAGGAGGTACGGTTGTGACCCCAGTGGGATTCGAACCCACAACCTCCGGGATGAGCATTTGATAGACAAGCTACGTTAACCAAAAATAAGTCTAAACTGAGGAACTTGTTGCAGAGATTTTAAACATGTTAAATTGTTATATTTTCTTTGTTACATTGTACCCTCGGCAGAACTCTTGACTTTCTTTTAAACTACATGTATTAGAAACGACAAGGAAGGGGGATTGATAATCTCTTGTTTATATCAAGGAATATTATTGTATGATGACTATTTTCTTTTCAGGCATACAAATTCTTGTGAGAGAAATAACGGACGGATACAGTAACTGTCTGGCATGTTCGTTTATTCAGGCAAAAGGCAAAACAATTCTAATTATTGAACACAAAATTTGGAATATTTCTTCCTCATTTTGAAGAGGCTTATTTAGAATACATAGAAGACTCGTATGAAGAGTTTGAGTGGCATACATTGTACCAGCATTTTTACTTGTGAGCTTAGGAAGTATTGCGGATAAGAGAGCGAGGTAATGGCAACCCAAAATGGCACAGTATATGAAGTGAATAAGACACTATCAAAGGACATGAAGGATGGTGGAAACGATGACAAAGATGATGACTATGACGTCAGATGCGGATACGGAAGTTGTAAACCGAAAGGACTTCAGATATGTAACAATCCAAAGCTCCTACTGGTGCTTCTATGTATATTTGCCTTGAGCCAAGGTAAGAGAGCATTCATATTTAAGATCAGTTTTGCTAGACTATTGTTTCATGTAGGCAGGTTTTTACATCGATATTGTCGACCACTGGCATGCATTTCGAATATAACGTTAGATTATATATGACGCAAACTCTATGGGCTTTGTTCTTATGAAGAGACTGGTTCAGAGACAAATATAAGATATCTTTATTGAAAAGAGATATCATGATACTAAAGAGGTGTTTCTCAATATAATAGAGATATCACTCTGTCGTATCAGAGAAATCTCTCCTACCTCAAAATAAATCTCTAAAAAGAGATATCTTTTTAAAATTGAGAGACATCTTGCTGTTTCTCAAAAATAGAGAGATATATCTGAAATGATGTTAAACAGGTATCTCAGTAAGAAGAAGACATATATCTTTCTGTGATACACAGATACCTCTCAGCGGGAAATAGATATCTATAAGATATTTATTTGAAATTAGAGAGGTAACTCTTTTTGGAATAAATAGTAAAATTTTACTTGCTCGTTGTATTCATAAATGCGAAATGATTTTGATTTGATATACATGTAGTACTTTTTATCAAAGAGTAATGGGTGTATTTAACGTTTCGGATGCATACGATATATCGGATTATCAATTGAATTATCACATCTTGAATGGAACACAGCAATGTTAGGTAGATTTTCCTTTTAGTTGAACTATTCGTGGGCTTATCAGTTGGTCAACCATTGTTTATATATGTACTTAGTTAGCCTCGTTCTGGCAATTGTATGTAAGGTATGGAGGACTATGAGAACCATGAAAAAATGTTTTATTTGCTTTGCCTTTTCCTTGAAATTCTATAAACATTTATTTCCAAAAGTGTATGCGGAAGAATCAAAATAAACTTGGTGAAACTAAAGGATTTTTCCGTATTTCGGTATATTGTGTGGTTATAAGCACTTTCAATTTAGTAAGGATGAGATCGTTATGAAATAAAGCATAAAAAATGGACTTTTAAAGCAGTATGGCTATAAACATAGCGACATCACATTTGAAGCACTTTTACACTCGCCTGGAACAATGACTGTACTTCAATCAATCTGACTAAAGTGCACGATCTTTTTGAAGTAAGTCTGATAGCGTAGTTTTTTTTAAGGAGATGATTTTAATCAGATTAGTGTACCTCAATTCATTAATTCTATTGTATCAGGTTTTGTGGTGAACGGTATAAACAACGTGAACACACAGTCCGTTGAGAGGCGGTTCCGGTTACCCAGCTCGAGGTCAGGACTTATTTCTAGCTCGTATGATTTTGCAGCAGGTGAGTTGCGATTAAACTTGGTCTCTAGCGTAAGAAAATAGTTCCAATGGACACAATCAATGTTCTGCTCGTTTCCTCTGAATGTGATACACAAATAGTGAACAGTTAAAGATACAATATCAAAGAAAAAGAGGTGTCACTTTTTCAAAAGTCAACACATATCTTTGAATACCCGGTATGTCATAATACATGATGACTGGCAAGTAATGTTTTCTCAAATTTGTAGCGACCATTGTAGAATATGTTACAAAGGTATATAGAAACTTAAAAAGACATGGGTGGTCTTTTTGCTGTATATGCATATGTCACATTAACATGTGTAGTATTATAACATATATGTCACAATAACATGTTTGAATACTGTGTTTGCAGCTATATTCGGTGTGGTGATCAGTTTTGTAGCGTCGGGGCGGTATAAAGCTCGATGGCTGTCGGGAGCTACGTTTGTCATGGGTCTTGGATCCTTGACCATGGCCCTTCCTCATTTCACTACAGGGCTGTACGAATGGGGACAGGAAGTGTCATCGAAGACATGCAATCTAGGTATACACTTTTCAATTGAAGTTTTTGTGATTTAATTCATCTTCCATGAAAAAAATATTAGGACGATGTAATAAGAGTGTTCAATAGTGTCAACGTATTGTTTGCATTCCGTCTTTACTTTCATAAAACGTTTGCGCGATTACAAAATTAGTTGAAATTACGTACACGTATATATAAAAGTGCATAATTCGTATGTTTCACAGCTAGATAAAGTGAATCTGTTTACTATAGGCTAGATTTTAACTTTTTTAAGCTATTGTGATATAAACTTACAGACTGTAAAAAGTGCAGCTTTACGTTTCCTCGGAGCAGGTTACAGGCTAGATTTAATTTTAAGCTATGTGACATAAACTTGTAAACTCTATAAAAGTACAACGTTACGTTTTCTCGGAGCAGATTGCTGTCAAACCTGTGACCAAAGACCATGTTGTCATGCACAGGTGTTTCTGGTATAAAATGAATACTTATAGTTCACTGTTTCCCCTGGTTTTTTCGCAAGGTGGTCTTTAGTCACATGTTGTATTGACTATAGATGTTTAGGTATATATGTTACAAGGAAGCCCACATTGGTCAAAAATATGTATTGCAGTTACGACTTTAGTATGTATATGTATATCGTCATACGAATTGACATGATTTAGCAAGTGTATATAAATTTGTTTAAAAAAAATGGTTTTCATTTTGGGGGGATTTTTTGCTTCCTTTTTTCGACAGGTCATTTGCCGTGTAAGCTATTGTCCCGATGTAAAATAAACCAAACCATGACACGTATCATTGCTTTATTCAACCAGTTCATTTGTGAGGCTGTTACTGAGTCCCGTACAGGGTCTTAATAACACCTCTCCATATTGCAGGAGTTCTGTTTGTCTTTCCATTGTCGGCTCTACACCACTTTCATCATCATCATCATCATCATCATCATCATCATCATCATTATCATCATGGATAGAGTGTAGCGCTGTCAGTAGTCGTTTTGTTCCCACATTGTTATTTCCTCCCAGAAATCGTATCAAGAATGACTGGTTAGTTGTTTAGATTTCTCAAATATTACAACAATGTAACTCCAGCAGTTTAAAATTATTTTGGAATCTAACAATAACTGTTCCCGTGTCTCATTTCTAGGTATGAATTCCACTGAAGATGCAAAATGTGAAAGTACAGGTCTCCAGAACTATCTTGGGGTGTTGATGCTTGGCATGATATTTCACGGTATCGGCGGCTGTATCATGTACACAGTTGGTGTTGGTCTCTTGGACGACAGCGTGAACGAGATGCGGTCCCCGCTATACCTTGGTAAGATTTCTTCGTGAAGAATGTAAAAGAATAAAAGTGTAATGGGTATGTGGACAGAAAGGAATATTCTGGCTGTGTGCCCATACTGGTAGACCCAGGGAGATTCAAACCATAATTAACACGACACCACTAATCTATATAGCAGCTAAAATGATTGTATCACTGCATGTCCGAAAATGTGTTTAGTTTAAACTTTATTTTACATCGCTTATAGAACAAGTTCTTGTAACGTATATATTAACTACTCTCGATAAGTGCCTCCTGTGGTTCATACCAGTACCCGCTACGACAGAGGGACTGGTGCAAGCAGCACTAACTCACAGCATCGTACTACCATGCTGTTTGTAAATTCATGATAAAGCAAAGGAAACAATTTCAGGCTGAAATGTTTTAGTCTTGAAACGAATATTTGTAATTTCGTTCGGCTGTTATAAAAATACTTATGGTTGCTGTAGACAAATGCATGTACATGAAATGTTAAATTATGATATGGTCACACCGTAACGTCACTGTTAGTGGAGAAGGAAGACTGAGTGCACAAAGAGATAAAAATAAACATTTCTTATTTGACCTCTCATGTAATATATGTAACGGACGAGACCAGCAAAAAACTTTTTTACGACAAACAGGGTGTCCAGTATCAAATACTATACTTACCTATTCCCAGAAGTGGGAACATCTTCCTGACATTACCCTTTTAATGCTGAGCGGCAAGTAAGGGGCTGCCAAAAGCGGGTCCGTTGTCGTAATACAGGGATCGCAGGTTCGATCTCTGCTCCTTCTCTAACATTACTCAACTAAGTGCTCTTTTTTTACGAGACCTTAAACAAAGACCGATGTACATGTAAGGCAAAAGAACCAGGGAGTGGCTCTGACACTGGGACACTTTCTTTGCCTTGCACTATCCCCCGACACTTAAAGTAACTAACCTGTTCTGGGGGGTCAAGCAAACTAAATCTTAAAATAACTAACTTCTTCTGCTGTCGAGATTTGAGCCCGTGGTGTCACGCACACAAAGCTGGCACATCGGGGGCGGTTGTATCACCGCCTTTGCAGCCTTATTTCAAGCATGAGCGGCACATTCTCTAACGGCCGACCATATTGAAACAGTCAGTCCGGGAAGCACTTAATCAGCGAGTTAGAATCAAAAAGATCTTAAGCTTTGAACCATGAGCCAAGTACCGTAAACAATAATTGTTAATATTAAAGTGGAATTTAGAAATAATTACTAATGTGTTTGTCATTGAAATCTGTCGTTCTTTTTTCAGGTTTCTTTTACGGAGCCGCTGCCCTTGGTCCAGGTCTGGGTTATATTGTGGGTGGACAATTTTTGGACATTTACGTCGACTTCGATAAGGTCGATACCAGCACGTAAGAACCGGGCTAGGATCTTAAAACAAAATCAATTTACTTTCTCTTTCTCTATCTTTAGTAAAATGCTAAACGATACTTAGTTGTATTATAACTTAGTTCACGCAAGTCCTGTCAGTATTGGCGGCAATTTCCTCTAAGGAGTCAAATCAATTGGACACGACCACACAACTTTATCTGAAAACTGTCAGGTAGCCACGGTGGGTTCGATCCTTGGTCTTACTCCGTTCATATGACGAATTATTTTCTCTCGCCATTGTTTTACCCCAGAAACTTATAACAGGACATGAGAGAAAGACTAGTGTTGTAAGCAAAATGTCTCTGTGCAGCGTTGATATCGTTATAAACGGGTGGAAAATCGTACAAATAATATCATGGTATATTCAAGGCGTGTGATTTCGCACTATGTTCAGACCCTCTCAAAATGATTTTACTTGTGATTGCGTACAATATTTATCATAACGTCTTCACACAGAATGTCCTTTTTCACGAAACAAGTTACGAAAAAAAAAATTCAATAGGAAGTTATGAATATGTTTTCACGATGAGATCATAACAGTGGTAATATAAGCTTCCTTTCATTAGATTAAAACGAGATGATATCAATTTCCTTGTACGCTCACTGAATGTAATTATACTAAATATGTAATTCACACTTCGCTTTTTAACATTTTTTACCGTATATAGATCAAATTTCACATTTTTGAAGGGCATGCACTGTACGTGTTACAGTTCGCCAATGTTGAATGTGGCGTGACTTACACGGTCTCCTTGTCATTTACCACTGTGTACCAATGAAACAAAAGCGCAGATTACGACTCCCTGAAGCTGTTGATATGTTTCGTGGTCACATACACGTCAAATGAATGACGTCAACTTTCTATCTAATACACTCATTGTACCATTAACAAATTACAAAAACAAATAGTTCCTTCTGTTTCAGAATTGATTTAAAAACGGATGATCCACGATGGGTTGGAGCATGGTGGGCGGGGTTTTTCATCACCATGGTAATATCCTGGTTACTGACATTGCCATTTTCACTCTTTGGAGCCGAGATACCGAGTAATATTTTCAGTCATACCTTATCTATTTATCTTGTTCGAAAAATTGTCAGAATGTATAGAACCTTCTCTTTATGTATAATTACAATGATGCTTAAGTCATTTCTAAACCATCCCTAATGCGTTTAAAAAAACTGTGTTTATGCATATCATTCAAATGTGTTGCTCAAGAATACAAAGACAGACCAGGATTCGAGTACAGTTATCGACAAATAAAACTTTACACCTGACCCCGCGCTTGCTTATAAAACTTTTGTCCATGCTCGGCAGCGTTTGAGCACTAAACGATGTAAGCTCCTAGTACAGTAAATAATAAAAACTGACACACCTTTATAAAGAATTTGTATCAAGTTACAATATTCTATTGATCCTTAATCTGAGCATGAACCTTAGTTGAGTACGAAACATGTTTTATAAGCCCAGGGCATGAGCTATGTGGTTGGGCATACAAGTCACAGTCGCCCCGTAGAACGAAATGTAACTTATGTACCTTCATGTTATGCATCGGAGGTGCGATGACACTTTCTTTTGATGACTGTCATTTTAATATATAACCGTCTCGTACATGTAATTTCATTTTCAGCCGCAAAGAAAGTCAGAGAATCACGTGTTTCTCAGATGCATAAAGCAAAGTCTGATTCTTCCGGCGGCCATGGTACCAATAAAAGTCTACCAATCAGAATGTTTCCTAAAGTCACGTGGTCATTAATCCAGAATCCGCCATTTGTGTTTACAATGCTTGCTGGTGCTTCAGAGGGAATACTGACTTCAGGATTTGCTACATTTGTACCAAAATATATACAGAATCAGTTCGGCGTGTCTTCGAGTGCTGCGGCATTATATACAGGTTTGATATATGCATTAACCTGATGGGGAGGGGGTTGCATAACCATCTATTAATTCGGGTTAAACACCTGCGTCGACAGTTTTTCAGTTAATCAAGGATGGAAGGTTACTTCCGCACATGAATCAGGTCAATAACTGGGATCGGATCTTTCGTAGTAACATGACACAGGTAACTGTAAAAAGTGGAAAAACCAGCCCATGATTTTCAGTTTACCCAGCTTCTGTAGAAAGATGCTTCGTCGAACATGTGATTATAATAATTATTTTATGGGAACGACAGGTGTTCACAATTATAAGCAGTTATTTACAAAGCAAATAGGTTTGTGGCATATATTGAAACGAAATGATTTACATATGTACTTATAAAAAGCGTTTTTTGATTTCATTTCATGATAAAGTTAAAAAAAGCTAATATTAACAGTTGAATGACCAAATAATCCGCATTTGATTTTCATTGTGAGGAGTTAAATTACTCGAGTTTAACTACATGTATTAAAATATGCCTGTACTATAACCTTGGTATTACTGCTTAAAACAAAAGTCGACACAAACAAGATAATATCGAACTATTTCAATTTCACCCTTAACACGTCTTATGGCTTTTATATACGTATTAAAATGTAAAAGTCAAGCGTTCAGTGCGTGTTTTCATCTGCCCAGTTTTTAACAATATTTAAGACTAGTTTATGCTTGTAATGTTGATGAAAATGTTATCTGATTTTACCAAATTGAGTATGCAGTCACAATAATTCTGAACTTGTCGTTCTAGCTAATCTATCTTTTTCACCAATGAATAAGCTACAGTAGACATGCGGGTATAATCCCCTAAACACCTGGAATTCATACAAACCCGGATTCTCAACATCGCACATAGTTTAGCGGGTTTTTATCTGTTTCACGCTTATTTAAAACCAAGGTTAATTAAAACGTGAGACTATTATAAAATAAAAATAAATGTGTTATTTAAGTAAATACGAACGTTTATATTTTGACTGGTATTGCAGGTGTGGCGGCGGTGCCTGGTGCAGCGGGTGGTATGTTTGTGGGAGGTCTGATATGTAGCAGGATGAAGCTGAAGGTGAAGGGCATGCTCCGGTTTGCCATCATAACATGTATACTAACCATTATTTCTGTGAATTTACTGTGGATCCATTGTGAAGATGCCAACTTTGCCGGAGTAAATACTCAATACGAGTCAGGGTGAGTGTAACATAATATTTGTTAAATTTCCATTTAAAAAATCACAGATTATTGTAAAAATTGAGAAGCGCCGCGCATAAAGCAACGTTTTTTTGTGTGACCAGTATATACTTTAAAGTCTGACCTTTACCAGTAAGGCCATCTTACTAGACTTGGACTTTTCCGTAATGATAGAAGTATAGATCCGTTATTTGCTATGACTCGAACAGAAGATACAAAATGTACGTTGCTTTTTCGCAACCTGTTAAAGACAGTATTCATTTATATAGTGTATATTGAGTGTTATATTGGGCGCGCTTATCCTCGGAAATCACTGAAAATTGATTAACATGAGTAATAAGTAGCCAACTAACTCTAGTATATCGCATATCGCGGGCATGTTGTTCAGAGATACCTGTTTTGCTGGAAATTCTCGAAACTTCTCATATAAACTTTGAAAAAGTAACTGCAACTATCAGCGTGCAGCACCCGCACGCAGTGCTCTTATTCCTTTACTGTGTCAAAGCAGGTTGATGCTGCTATGAAAATGGTAGAGTATCTCTGGGAGTATTTTTCACATTTAGTGATAGCTCATGTAACAATCTAGTTATTAGAAACTATATTGTATGTGTGAAAAAATGTAATCCGTTGAACAGAAGTGCATTTTCTGATTGCATTTTCAGGGGTCAGTCAGACAACGTAGATTCAACATGCAATAAAAACTGTGCCTGTACGACACAGTATTTTGATCCGGTATGTTCTAGTAAAGACGTGCAGTATTTCTCAGCATGCTACGCAGGTTGTCAAAATATGACCGACGACGGCAACTCTGGGAAGGTAAATATTTCTTATGTGCTAGTGCATTGAGGTCCCAATATATGTGGCAAAAGACTTAGAATGTATTTTTTAATACAATCTAAGTCTTTTGCCTCATTAATGTTTCAATAAGTCATATAAGTTTTCATAAAATTAAACATTCTTCCTGAAGGGTGAATAATAACGATCAATATTTCTGCCACAAGCTCGCAAGAGCTCCAATCGTCAACCCACGTTAAAAACAAATGTTAAAATATAAGCCAGTTATGCTCTCTATTTAAGAATATACCACTAACTAAATTTTGTATCTGTAGCTAAAGGAAAACACAACTGACACAAGCTGTTTCCGAGAAGTACTATAGTTTCAATAGTATGACTTTACACATTGATGGTGATAGAACGAATCTATGTGCCGTGTTGTGTATAACCCAGTGTGTATGTAATTAATCAATATACATTATAGATGTATTAAAATATATACATGTACCAATACACTTAATTAGGAAGACAGAATCATTATAGTATTGGTGGACTATTAGATCGTTAGCTTCGAGTTCGAACACCGGTAGTGGCGCCGTGAATTGACAGCAGTCGCGGCTATTTCTGCAACTTGAAAGAACTGAAGAAAGCAGAAATAAACCTGGGGTGCTGTCCTTGTAAAATACGTATATTTCTACTCTAACTTATCATACAGGCTTCCAATTTTTTTCCAGATTTTCTCGAACTGCACGTGTATATCAGATAGCACGGTGACCATGAAGTCTGGCACATGTGACAGCGGTTGTAAACTCATGTATTTGTTTCTTGCGCTGTTCTTTGTCACTATATTTCTCACGTTTCTACCTTCAACACCTAGCGATGCTGCAACACTCAGGTATGTTTTTCTCTAGATCAGTCTATTCTATTTTATCAACGATTTTGGCGCGTTCAGTATTGGTAATTATATTAAATGCCACAGTCAGGGGCGAATACTCTGTGAGACATGATAACCATACTGGCTAGTCAGACGTGAACTCTACAAAATTTAAGATGGAATAAGATCTAATGCACCTACTTGTTTTTTTTTATATGCACTGAAACATGTACAAAGAATGGTGCAGTAAAAAAAGGTTCCTGATTTGAAGTCAATAAGTGATTATCGGCTAAATTGCACAGGTCTAAAAAAACTATATATGCTTCAGTCGTAATAAAAGGTCTATGAAAAGGCTATAAAACACATGTGTTTACCCTCGGCAAATTGTACTTTCGCTTGAATACCTTCATGTTAATACCATATGAAGTTTGAAGATGATCGTTTATATAGTTTTTCATATTTGACTAATTATTTGTTGTTACCGAAATTTATAGGTTATACAAGATAATTAGTCATATCTCAGTTATTATTAAATCAACCTTCTTCAAACTTACCTGCATTTTAGGAGGATATCCAAAAATAAACAAAATTGAAAGCAGAATTTGATAAAAAATGCTGATTGGTAAAGGAAATATCGAAAAGTCATTACATACACACAAGTTAATTTATGAATTAAAACATATTTTGATACCAGCTATACCAGTATGCAATTAATCCTGATTTTTTTTCTGTCTTTTTCGTAGATGTATACATGAAGATCATAGAACGTTTAGTATGGGTTTAAAATGGTTGTTTATTCGACTATTAGGTACGTATGCATTGCATATATGTTTAGACAGTATGAAATAAGTACAAAATATATTAGCGGACACTATCTCCCTTCTTCTCAGGTTTTGCCCTTTGCTGGCTTAGCCATGCGTTTTTCTGATATCAGAAAAATTACTGAGTAAATTGGTAAACAGTTGATTCTAGTATTCTGTCAAATTTTATGTTTCATTGAGTCACTCTGTTTTGCCTTTGTTAGAACTTAACTTAGTGGGAATTATATTCTTCAAGGGTGAGTTTGAGAATAGTAAGGTTTGCCTGATATAACTCTCAGTTACGATTAGTTAGTTGGGGTAAATGTCGTTCTAAAGCCGTAACTTCTGATTCAACATATACTATGTTGCAAAAGAAAGTGTGCACTTAGGTTTTTATTGATTTTATGTATTATTTTTACCACAAATGTATGATGTTTGGTATCAAAATTTAGAGCAATGTACGCTTAATTTCATGTGCATTGATAGCACACACAATCGACAGTAAATAGTGTATAAGTTTAGTGTCCGTAATTTGAGACCGATACGTTTATCAAAATGGAAATATCTAAAATAAAAAGTGCACACTTCCTTTTGCAACTGAGTATATGTGTGTGTTTCTTCTTTATTTTGTATTTGTCTACATTGTGTTTGTGCTGTTGTTGTCGCTTCGTATAGTTAATGTTTAAACTGTAGTCCGTTGGTGAGTTTGGTATAAACGATTACTGTATTTATTACAATTATCTTTTCGGGAAAAGCATGCATTCCATGGAAATTGTCACATGGCAGGAGCATCGCAAAACTTGAACCTGGAAAGAGATTATTTAAGCCGAAACATCGTTGAAGTAACAAAGTTGTACATTGTATCTAAGGGGAACAGGAACATGTAAAGTGGCATAATGTTAAGTAGCTTGGTACCTATTGAAGATATACCTTACATTAATTTATGATACATATACAACATGTATGAATTATTTGTTGTTACCCAAATTTATAGGTTATAAATGGAAAGGTCTTCAAAATAGTTGAAATTCAAATTCAATAGTGACTAGAATTGGATATCTACATGTAAGGAGTTAGTATGACAATCTGCTATGCATTTCAATTTTGTTGAAAAAGGTTCTGTGTACATTAAATTTGTTTTTTCTTTCCAGGGACGGTGCCTGGTCCAGTGATATTTGGTGCAGTGACAGATACAGCATGTCTTGTATGGCAAGATGAATGTGGGGAACCATCCTCGTGCTGGATTTACGACAATGACGTTGTCAGCCGGAACTATTTTCTTATTGCAATGGCAGTAAAAGGGCTCTCAATAATATTCTTTTCACTGGCATATTGTCTGTATAAACCGCAGGAGGAAAATAAAGTTGAAATTCAGACAAGAGAAAGTGCCAAAAGACAAATGGCGTTTGTAAACGGGTCTTTCAGAGAGTCAGAATTCGAAAACAATGTTCAAATGGCAGAAGGTACACAGAACTCTGACACTGTGCCTGATAAAACGACCAATTTATGATAAATATACCTGTTTGAATATTTGCACAAATGTAAGACTGTTGAATTTAATTATCAAAGGGAGAGCACTAGCTGAGATAAAGTTGTAGTATACATTCCGGCAACGCACGTTTTAAGAAAACAAAAATTGAGCTTGAACATGCATGTCTGACGAAAACCTACCTGCTCTTAAGTGTGGTTTCATTGTTGCAGAACATCATCCATTATGCTTGGTCCTATACTTATGGAAGAGGGGAAAGGGGGTGATGGGTGACTAAACTTTTGACGAAATCACTTGTGTCTGGTCATTTGAAAGGGTTTCAAAAGCAGATTGTTGATAATAGAGATAGGAAAATGTATGCCCTTGCGAATGAGTGCACAATTTTATAGAGTACTGTAGTTGTGCTTAACAGAAAGATGGAGAATACATGCAATATTTTTTCACTTTGCTAATTTTCAGCATAATAAGATATAATATGTATATTTTTTTTATGAAATCTATACACAGCATAATTCCATTGTTTCATAGTTACGATGTTGAAAATACAATTGTACATGTACAGTTTTTTTGTATTTTTATTTTTACACATTTTTCATGACAGTTAATATTGTAAGAATTGTCATACTTTTTCAAATGTAATTTATTTTGTAAACTTCAGAGGACATCACTAACACACACGCACGCACGCACGCATGCACGCACACACACGTACGTGCAAACATATCTTAAGATAGTGATACTTTTTTTTAAAGATCTGACTCCTCTAAATTCCTAACAGGGACTTGTCTATCTTCAAAATTTACCATTATGAAAGTAGTGCATTGTATTTATTATTTCATTATAAAAGAAATTGATTGATTGAATAGCGACCAGTGCAGATCATGATCAGATTGCACAGATGTACAGGCTGATCATGATTGGTTCTGGTAGTAAAGGCAGCATCATTTACCACCAGCAGGGTGAAGGATATTTCTGCATTGTTTCACACATTTTCTAAGGATAATTCTTATTTTGAACTTTTAATATTATTTTAAATAAAAATCAAAGTTAAATGCAGACAGCAAGCTTAGTTACTACTTCAGTATAAGGTTGTGTAAAACAGTTGTTATATAAATAGTTATTAGACACCTGTCAAGGCTGTTTATTAGTGCAATATTTGTTACAATTGATTTGTAAGAAGTAAATCAGAAACTTTTTAATACTGAAGTCTTTGAAACTAGGTATTAAATTGTGGAAGAAAGAAAAGAGCAATATAACATGGTGAATGCTTGATAGAGAATCTCATTTCAGTTATTACTAAAATATTATGCATAGAGATAATTCCATACATGAACATATACATTGTACTTACGATCGCATTATGTGAGTGATTTTCTGACTTGATATGTGACCATGCTTTATCTAGTACCCGTCCGTCTGTCAATTTTGTCCGTAATGTTTCTTCAAACAATTTGTGAGGAAAACCTTTTCACCGTGCGAATCTATCTTTTCTTATTTCTGCAGCGTTTATATGTCGCCAAGATCACAATTATATTATTATGTATAGCATTAATTTTGTATATCCAGCCGATGCCCCTGCAACCAGCACATTTATGTTTGACAGCTATACTTTAAACCACCAAGATGCAGTTACTCGCACAACAGAACTCGTTCTGAACCTTATTTTGTTTCTTAAGTTCAGTTGAATTGTGTGCAGTATTTTCATTGACAAGATTTATATTTGCAATTTGTCGCACCAGGCATTGTCATTGATCCAAGACTTTTTGCACATCTGCCAGACATAAAATATTGTGATGTTTTGGTGTTGCATAACAAAACAAGTCTACATATTTTAATATGTATTATACTATTAACCCTAATATGTACAAATTTATGTCGATAATCTGAGAACATTTGATTAAAATTAAATAAAAATTTGCACATTTAATGCCCCGCACACAAAGACTGAATGAGCATGCCGTCACTGACGTCATTAATGTTTTGTTGATGTTATGTGAAGTTTTTGAGTTAGCTCCCCTTCATTACTACTGGTTGTAGCCTATACCTTTGACCTCGTGGTTCTGAATCCTCACGCTCCTGTTCAATTGACTTTGAATTCGCATGGCTTCATTGTTTGAAAGTATTCGCAATGCTGACAAATAAAGAAAATGAAATCGAACAAAAAACTTAAAAGTCAAACATGCATGGTTGCACCAAGACTGTAAATTACTCAACACATGGTTGGCGGATTTCAACCAAAAAGACTTCTATATCTTTATGATCTTTTGTCATGTTTATCTTGTAAATAAAAGTTTTTAGTTTTGTACATGTATACATTTGAAATGTTATAAATAAAATGTTGAAATATTTTATACAATAAATTGATTTATAACTCTTGTCATTTTTTTAAATATATACATGAATGCGGTTATCTCTGAGAAATCGTTGGCTAGTGGAGTAAAAACGTTTGCAAGTTTTTGCGTAAATGCATCTCGTGGATTGAACATTATGTTTAGAAACCTGTTGTACATTGTACTTATGAACAATATCTGAAAAATCAATATAAATAGTTCTAAAGAATAACTAAGAATAACGGAAAAGATTCCGTGAAATAAAAAGCCGTAATACGACATTTTTGACCGTAAGGTCCCTGGTAGCTGGACGATGGTCACTTGATATTAATGATGTGTAACACACTGACTTGGCCTAGCAGTTCTTGAGATGATGTTTGATCTTTTGTCTCATTCTAGTTCATAACATGAAGTGCTTGCCCATTTCCGTCATCTGTGCGACTCTGGTATGGATACAATTCCACCGTCCTGCAGCTGCCTCAGTCAAACTTGGAAACATTGTTTATGGCTGGAAAATCCCAGTCAAGTTCGATCATGGACCAAATGCGAACATTAGATAAAGAGTTATGGTACTTGATTCATGTAAAAAACACTCATGTTTACACCTTAGTAGTGAGTTATTGTGATCACCGTGCGTCGTCAACTATTTAGTTTAAACAACATCTACACGTAACCACTTGACAAAATTCAGTCAAATTTAACAGGCATGTTCCTTGCGTGGTCTTGTATCTAAGTTGTCCAAATATTTACATTCCATGCAGAACTCGATTTTCAATTTTTAAATACTAGGGCCTTAAAGTAATCAAAGTACTGATGAGACAGTTGTGTTGGCATGTGTAAATTAAATTTAGGCAAGCAATTCTGAAATGTCAACTCCTATTGAAATAAAAACTTAAATCTTCAACTCCAAGTGATATACTGAATTTCGTAACTGTTCACTCTAATACGTTAAAATGTTCAATTATTTATTTTGTGAAATTCTGTTCAACTACAACATTTTTGTAAGTGAACCCTGGAATGCTAAGCTCAAAGAGACTTAACTGGTCAAGTCCAAGGTGTTAAAATGTGATCACAAGATGAAGGCCAGTGTCAAGGAAATGAAAGCTGATACGCAATTCTCACAAACTTGTGTTTCAGATTGCAAAGTTGTGAATTAACTTGCAATGTATACAGCGTTCAAAATGTAGTACTAAACAGCTTGTGTTTAGTTTGAACAAACTAGTTTCAGTCAGAATTTCAGTTAAATCAGCCGTGCAGCCCACGGGCACAGATAGTACACAAAGTATGCTAAGTCATAAAAAGTAAATTCTTTAAAGTTTTCATATATACATTTACCTGTACTGGTGTTTATTTCAAATCGGAAGTGGTTAGTGCATACCAAAAGTGATTTCAGTCGTTGAATGAAATACTGACCTGTGCTGATGTTTATTGCAAACTGGAAGTGTTTATTGCATACCGAAAGTGACTTCACTTCGGTTAATGTAACTGTACAGACGTACTAAAATTGGTAGTTTGGTGACTATTCTTTTGTTCTCTCTATTGTACTTTTATATTAGCCACATAAGCCAAAAAATAGACACAAAAGACATACTGAATGAATGACATCAAAGAGAATTATGTGCATTTTGTTTCGGTTTTTATATCAGAAATTCAACGTATTCAATGAATTCTTGTTTACATGATCAGTGATTTTGCAAGATTCTGGCCATTTTCAGGTATTATTCATACACATGATCTTTGACCTAAAATAGTGAAATAAATGCCGGTCAACTCCTAGTTTCCTGCTGCTGAATTTTCCCCCGTTCAATGTCGCACCGTCGTCCGTCCTTTGCCGTCCGTCGTCTGTGCGTCCCCACTTACATATTCGTTGAGTAATTGTCATGCATGAAGGTTTAAATAGCTTGGCACGAAAGCCATCAAGACTACGTGTCGCGTGCATGACCCACACCCTACCTGGTAAGGTACACTTGTATGAAGTTGTAACTCCATATATGCACACATTCGTTCCGGACTGTAACTTTGTCATGATTGAAGGATTTTAAAATAATTTGGCACAAATGTTAGCACATAAACACGTGTTGCGTGCAAGACTAACTAGGTAAGGTCAACATGAGTTTGAAGGTAATATTCATCTATATATGTATTTTTGCACAAATTCGTGTCCTGGACTGTATTTTGTCTTTGAAGGATTTAAAAATAATTTGGCACAAGATATCTAGCACTTCAGATGACGTGTCGCGTGCAAGACCCACTGCCTACCAATAGTCAAGGTCTTAGGTTTATTAATGGAATCCTGTATAATGCTAACTTTGCCGGACATAACTTTATCATGCTTTGAAGGTTTAAATAACTTGGCACAAATTCATAGCACTTCAAATGTGTCGCGTGATAGACCCAATTCCCTACCTAAGGTAGGTAAACTTGCATTTAAAGTAATGAGAATACTGTATAGGTTACTGTATAGGAAAGGATTTAAATTATATAAAATTTATTGAGCACATGGAGACGAACAGATTGTGAGGCACCTCTTTCGGGTCATTCGTCACTTGTCAAGGACAGCTCTTGTTTCTTGGGTGATACTTTCGGTTTACGGGTTTGTTCGCACGAAAACCAACATATTTTACAAAACTTTAGGCATCAGTTCCCTCTAAAAATTCAGGGGTATAATACATAACGGCAAGTTACTGAAACATTATATCTATTATCATATTTCAAATACTATGACTTTAAAATAAAAATAGAACGAGCGTTCTAATTTCTGTTGGCTGGTCAATAAATTCAGGTAAGATGCCAACAAATATGTACAATGTACAAAATATATGACAAATAATAGATACACAGGTATGATAAGCTTTATTCGCCTATTTTAAGGGCGAAAAGACACATTAGTACCGATAAGCCATTCTTAAACTACTTAATCCTGGACCAGTTGAATTTCTTGCCGATTAAATGAAAAAATCTTTCATTGTGAGGCTTAAAATACTCATACAGCTTTTCACTGGTCTCTGCTTTAATGTCTTTCAGTTTTGCCCGACCCCTGTCACTTCCATATCAAAATACTCTTTTCAGCCTTTTTAAACAGTAAAAATATTTTTCATGATTGTACTCGAAATAGTCGTTAGTAATTACGGGTTTTAAACCTAAAAACCTTTCTACTCTTTGCAACACTTCAACAGGCTCATTCCTAAATTCCGTGGATTCTAAAACTAGAATCTGTTCCTTTGAAAAATGTTTCAAATACCTCTCCATTGGAATATCATACACAGAATGACTGAGATCAAACTGGTCTATTTTAACACTTCCGGTTTGTTGGTCGAGAAACACTCCGTCCATTTCCGGGACATCATTCAGTTTGTAATTAAATACCAATTTATGCTGCTTCTTCTGAAGATATGTAAAAGAATAGGCTGAAATGAGTCTTTCTACAGGTTCTCTAACAATTAAAATCATTTTTAAATTTTCATTAAACTCATAAAGTTTTCTTGGCATTTCATCGCGGAAGAAAAAGTAATCAGTTTTCACGATACCGACTTGATCGGAATAAGTGCATGGCATTTTTTCTTTCCTTTTATTTGAAGGCGAGTCTTTGTCGAACAGATTTGGGTTTGGTAAGTTATGTTTAGCGACAACATTTGGGTGAAGAGATAAAAAATTCAAAAGTTCCTGAGTACCGCTTTTCGCCACACCTATTATCACACATCCGGCTTGTCGCACAGTGCAGCTTTCATTTCTAGGTTTCGTGTATAACCCGTCATGTATATTTCTCACTTCATTTAAGAGGGCATCAACATTGTACACGACAGACATATTAAACTTCGTCTGTTTTAAGTTAGTATTACCTCTTTCAAAAGAACCACTGCTATTCAAGTATTTCATCTGATGTTTTGTACTTGAGATACCTTCACTGATTCTACTTCCGGTTCCTTTTTCAGGATCGGAAAACGTATTTCCGTTTGCCTCTGAGGTATGGTCTGGTTCCTTTCGTGTTCCTTCCAATATGAAATATCCCCCGTAATTGCCTTGTGTAATAAAGTATATTGCTAAAAGACAAAATCCTATTAACAATCCGATTGTTTTTTTCGATTTCATTTTATGGTTTTATTCCAATATTTTCTACTCCTTGATAAACGTTTCACGATCATTTCGAATCGCTGGACATCTCTGTATTTTATAGCCGAACGCACCTGTTTAACAGAAATACAATTAGTTCACTGTAGGTCACGCTGATTTTCATGATCTAATATCGAACACCGCTTTTCATTTCTAACGTAATCAACCATTATAATACATTTTGTATCAACAGAGACTTTCAAGAGCGATTGTCATAAAAAGAATCAATGAAATAAATGTAAACAAATACTTTACATAAGACACGTATTGTATAAACTTATAAGGGTCAATATAACTTAAAGTCAATATTTCCAAAAGGTACACAATTAGTTTAAATTTGATAAAATGTACTTCCCTTAGTACAGTAAATCTTACCTCAAAACTTTGAAAAGACCGAACTACCTGACTGGTTATATCCCTCATAAAACGTAAATTTGAAAATGTGTAAGTAATAGATACAGTACGAGTTTTGCTGTAAAAGTGTCTACGTACAACCGTAAGAGGTATGGTGTTATATATATAAAGGGGTGATTTTTTCCGCAAGATACATTCATCATTTTTATTTTTTTGACTAGATATCAACTTCCTGTGATTATATATATTTACGTAACAGTTTGCGCTGTAGAAGAACACATTTTGTACACACATAGGGAACTTCTGTGATGATGGTGTTTTTCTTCGTGTGATGTCATCTGTGAATTGCTCTACTTAATATTATATTATACCGAAAGTATAATCGTACGCAGATGAAAACATAAATATTGGTTCGATGTTAACATAAATGTTGAAAGGGACGAAATTGGTTGTACTTCACCGCAACACCAAATGGTTGTCACAATAAGTAATGGCGACGGCATTTTATCTGTTTGTTTAAGATAATGTGATAGTGATGCATACACAAATGTTAACGACCATTGTAAAAAAGTAAGATCATGCGTGCAAGTAAATTATATAATCATTACATTACCCAAGGAATTTAAACTAAAACACTGGATATGAATTGACACAAAAACATTGGAATTTTGCCGCATCACTTTCACATTATTCTAAATAAACTGTTTTTCGTACGACTTTTGGATTTCTATCAATTTGTGTGACGTTTTTTTAACTGTTGTTGGCAAAATTTTTTACTCGTCTGTTTCATTATCCGCATACAAAGGTGTTTTAGTACAAATATGTTCTGGACGATAACAACGCACTTTTTGTATTACACTTCAAAATAAAAAAAAAACCCCCCCCCCCCCTCTCCCCCCCCCACAAAAAAAAAAACAACCCCCCCCCTTTCCCCCCCACTTTTAATCAGATTAAATTATGCGCATCCCTCTCCATTTTTATGACGTTTTATAACAATTTTCCCTTTGCTTTATTTAGTTAGTGTTTGTTGTTTGTAGTTCCAACCCCCCCACTTCAACATAAATGACTTTGTCAAAAAGGAAAATTTTTTATCCTTAACCGGAGTTTGGATTTTAATATCTTTTACCCTAACATTTTCGGCTGAATTTTTACTGGAAAAAGCGCGACGTTAAGTTTCTACATTTTTAAAAAAGCCGCGTTTGATACTGGTTCTATTGACGTTTCTTCTCAAGTCTGACGTAACGACTCTGATGAGTTTTGCTCTAGAGCTGATCTTAAGCAGTAATATTAAAAATAGTCAAATCATTCCTGTTTCCAAATGAAAAGAATAACCTTGGACATATTAATTCAAAATAATAAGAAAAGATTCTTTTACATAGATTTTAATCTAACAGGTTTCAGAGTAGCAACATAAGCATTTCTAGCACTCTTGTTAATCGCTGTCAATTACAGCACGTGAAGGCATGCGGTTATAACAAGATTATCTATTATTTATCTTATTTATACAAACGTGTACAAAGTGTCCTTTTACAACCGTAGAACTTTTTCAATAGCTTTGCTGGGGGTATAGTCGTATAATATTTTTTACATACAATTATTGATAATTGTTTTTTTTCTATACTTGTCAGTTTTATTCGACGCGTGATTATCAGCGTATAACGTACATTGTAGTAACAGAAATGTACCCCATTTAGTTTTTCGAGTGTGGGCCGCGAGTTTAGATATTGCCCATCAATATTTTCCGGGGTTTGACTACCACTTTACAGTAACTGCTTTGATTGAAATAAGGGAAGTAATTAGGGTTTTAAATGTTTGCAAAACATTGTGAGGTTCTCTCTCTTTACTGTGGATTGCTATTGCATCGGACCTTACCCTGCCATTATATCTACGGAAAAGTTCGAATGATGTTGGATGTTGTTGTCCATCAATTCAGCAGTGTTCAATGAGACGTATGTTTTAAATACAACGATAAATTCTGAGGAGAACGTCTAAGCAATGTCTCGTTTACTTTTGTTGAACTATAGCGGTTTCTGTTTCAGTTGTTGTTGTTATATGTTCGTGGTGATGAATTGAACTATTTCTTATAGCTGTATATATCTATCTATTTACTGGCCTGCAAAGGTTTGACAGTGACATTTTATTAATCATTTTATTTCGATCAGACTGAAAATCCGAAATTCCATAATATGTGGCAAGTGTTAGGGTTAATAAGCTCAGCTTCATGTATTTCACGAGCTTGTTCCATTTGCATTTTGCCTTGACATAGAAAGCAAACTAAGAAAATATGGTGCTATTTTTCCCCGGATCGTAACATTAAAAATTCTACGGGGTCCGGGAACAATAAGATCATACTTTTTAGTTTGGTTTCATTGCTTCCAATGTCCTGACTACAAGAAACAAGATGACCAAGATTGTCCTATATAGCTCACCTGAGTGGACTACGAACATCTGTCACACATGATAAGATATGTATTTTTCATGACAACAAAATAAATAGTTGTGCAGAGCTCTGGGAGCTATGTTGGTTGAAGACCATCCATGCAACAAAACGGAGAAGTTTAGTTGAAATTGGCCCAGTGATTTAAGAGGCGGTGTTGTTTTAAAAAGACAATATTTCTTTAGCTCTGGTTGCCATTTTATGCAATGGAGTGGAATCATTAAAAAAATTTGGTAGAGGACCATCCAAAGAACACTCCTATGAGGTTCGGCTGAAATCGGCCCTGTAGTTAAGGAAGAGAAGTTGTTTAAAGGTTTTTTGGCCTGGGGGCTGAAAGTCCCCTAGGCCTAAGTTAGCATACCACATTTCAAACACTGCAGACAATTTAACTGTGCTATGTGCGAATAACAACTGCATGTAAACATGCGCTATGCGCTATGCGAAAGTAGTGCAAGACAGACCAGATCAATCTTCTGTTTGAATGTCGCATATGATAAGAACATATTACAAATAAAAAGAGTACATACAACTTCAAACGATTGCAGAAAGGTATATAGCTTACGGGCTGCATTACACATTTTTTCTCTGTTTTAGAAATTAATGCGCTGTTAGCTGATTACGGAAGATACTCATATGCATATCACGGAAAAGTACGGGTATTTACGGAAACGTACGGAGCTCGATATAAGAGTTTGTAGTTTAATTTTCAAATTTCCGATGTTATTTCATTGACAACTTTGTAATTTACGAACGATTACATATACATTTACCTAAAAATAAATTTCTCTCAAAAAGATATAATTTATTTACATTCCCGGGAAGGAACTCACGTGATCAAAATCACCCGCCATTTATCGAGGACGCTGCATGTCAAGGCCCAGTGAACGGTTTCACCGATTACAACTACCAGGTAACCCAGAACCATTTTGGTTTTCTCTGTTATACACATTGTACAGTACTGTATTTATATTTCATTGCTGGTATTGCTTTGTTTATTTCTGTTTCAATATCTTGTCCTTGATACACAATATTTTCGATCCACTATCAGAACATATCGCTTGAAGTTGTACAAAGCGCAGATCGAATTATTTTTATTGGTTTAAACAATTTATAATGTTGACTATGTGATTATTTTTCATTTAACGTACATTTTATAATAAAACAAACTTCCCTGCCACCCATATATTTGTGAATCATTCATTCTGTGTCATGTATTGAATTTCGTCCTCTGCACATTTCGACCCGCGCTTTAGGTAAGGTTCAGCGCAAAACACGTAGGTCGAAAGTTGTTTTCGGGGAGTTAACCTATAGCCCCCAGGCCTTCAGCACTCACAGCGCTGTGATTATGTTTAGCTGTGGCGGCAAACATGTGAAGCGGAACCGTTAGAGGACCATCCAAGGAACAAGTATGAAGTTTGATTGAAATTGACCCAGTGGTAAAGGCGGAGATGTCGTTTGATTCAAATCAACGACGGATGACGCACGACGACGGACGACAGACAACACGCGGTCACAATAGCTCCCCATGAGCACTTCGTGCCCAGGAGGGCTAACATCACAGGAAAAATGACAGGATACATATGGCTTATCCGTAAGTCTGGATTACACATCGCTGACCGGTGTGTGTGTGATGGGGGGTGGGGGGGGGGAGGAGCGTGGGGTCAAGTCATATTAAAAGCCACAGTCTGGCTTTTAGATACACCTTCTTTTTCTCAAAGCATGTAGATGTCATTAACTCTAGTATATTGGTCGGTATTCTTGACATGTCGAATTCGTAACCCAAGACATAGCGTAGACTTCAGAGACGTGTACGGGTAGATTTCAGAGACACGTGCTGGTATAATTATGAGACATGTGCGTGTAGATTTCAGAGATGTCTGCAGGTAGACTTTCGAGACGTGTGCAGGTAGACTTCAGATACGTATGCTGGTAGACTTCAGAGACATGTGCGGGTAGACTTCAGAGACATCTGTGGGTAGACTTCAAATAATTCAGAGACAATGTGCGGGTCGATTTTAGTGACAGGTGCGGGACTTCAGAGACATGGCTTGTGTGGATATACTTCAGAGACATGTGCGGGTCGATTTCAGAGACAGGTGCGGGTCGATTTCAGAGACATGAGCGGGTCGATTTCAGAGACATGTGCGGGTCGATTTCAGAGACATGTGCGGGTCGATTTCAGAGACATGAGCGGGTCGATTTCAGAGACATGAGCGGGTCGATTTCAGAGACATGAGCGGGTCGATTTCAGAGACATGAGCGGGTACGACTTCAGAGACATGAGCGGGTCGATTTCAGAGACATGAGCGGGTCGATTTCAGAGACATTAGCGGGTCGATTTCAGAGACATGAGCGGGTCGATTTCAGAGACATATGCGGGTAGACTTCAGAGACATGTGAGGTTAGATTTGTGAGACAGGAGTTCGATTCTGTGGACATGTTTAGACAAACAATGTAATACTTTTTGTTATACCGGTATTTTAGTTTGAATTAGGTAGTTTGAAGCAGCAAGCTAAAGCTGAGAAACATTTGTACATGCACATGACTTTTTGGTATAATGAGTTCATAACATATTAATAATTGATTGACAGAATGTGCCATTTAGTGCAATAAAATGAATCAAAGACGCTGAAAGTATATTGATGCGTACTTTATTGCGGTCATTTTCAAGAGAACAAAATGTTATTCATTAAACAAAATCACATGCAAACAGTCTGTTTGGTTCGGTATTTTATATTTTTGAAATATTGAGTACAGCACAGTACAATTCAAAAATTTCAATCATTTTTTCTACAGAATACAATGTACGCTAGAACCCATTAAAATATTTAGTAGAAATTCATAATTTGCGACGGTAAATTCGATTTTTAATGATATTCATATTTTTTAAGGGTGACATCAAAATATCAAGTTTACAGGCCAGTGAACCCTGTAATATACGGTATGAAATATTTCTTCAAAGATTCAAACAATTTTAATTACATTACAGCAGTTTTAAGTTGAGAGCTAAATTTAAGGGTAAGGTATAGACATTTTATATGATAAAAGTAAAAACATTGTAATTTAAATAAATTCTTGTAGCAGACAGTTAATTACAATAAATCAAGCAATTAATGGCGACCAAAACAAACTGGTCTGAAATCATTTGCGGGTGCCAACTTCTGGTTCCGGAGGCTGGTCATTGTTTCAATGGTGATTACTGTGGGGTTCTTGTGGCTTCAGTCCATATTTTGCTCGGATCCGGTTTGCCTGTTCAATTCGTCGTAAATCCCCTTCCGTGTCATAGTGACACCTTATAAATAGACGAAAAAACATCATTTGAAAATACGAAAATAAAATACGAAAGAATAAGTTAAATGTAACAGAGTGTGTGCTTGTGTAGATGCTATAAGTTGATTGGTTGTTTATTACCAGATCACGCGAGAAGATGATACGAGAGTGTGATACGGTACGAGAAAAAGCGGCATCGCAGATAAACAGGATAAGCATGATAATTTCTGCAGTATTTAGCCACGAATCCATTCTTACATATGGTCCTCTACTATGAATAGTTTTTTTACAACAAGATTTTAAATGACATGAAAATAAAACAAATGTACATAAAGTATGTGACATTTCAATGTGAAAACATAATATGTATACTCAGTCAAAAAAGAAAGTATTCATGACTTTTGAAAAAATGTTTGTCATATTTTCAGCACAAAATAAGTACACGAATACCATTCAGTTGCACTCAGTTGAATTCATGTTGACATTTCCATCGTCATATTATTTGAAGTAAGCTTGTGCAAGATTTTGCACTTGAACATCATGTTTCTTTTTTTTTCTTGCGGTTTGAATGTCGTAACAGTATTTAGGACGTTCGTTCTAACAAGAAAACACATTATATTGCACAGTTTATCACGAATAAGCGATGCCACGCCTTAGCAAACAAGATAAACTGTTTAAACTATAGATTTTCGTTCATGGTTGTCTAAACCCTATGCATTTATACATTGTCTAAAACCAATGCACACTTTGTTATACAGTTATACATGTACTGAAAACTGTGTTTGTTTCAACTTGTAGGAATACTAGTTATGTCTATGAATCGCCTTTCATACCATACAAATGTCTTAAGTTTATGAGTTTACGTCATATGTGCAGTTTAGTCATGATCTACATTATTTGCTATTCAGTCAGTAAATTTATTGAACATCCCTTTGAATAGCAAATGTCACTTTCCTAATTGAAAGACGTGCACACCACTTTTTAAAATATAGCAGGTTCAGGGTTGAATAACCAGGTTTGTTCATGGCTAATGCACATTTGTATAGAAAAGCACTGTACTGTATTACTGATAATTTGAAATTTGTGTGGAGGCGGAACTTAGACTGTGCTCTATCTGTAATAGAGAACATGATCTATCTGATAAGAGAACACCTTTTAGATGCTTTGTTGCCTACTATAGATATAACTGCTTTTTGTTTAACAAGAATAATTTGGAAAAATCTCAATCGGCCAGTCAAAAACAAAATAAAACATAAATACACTTTCTCCGGTATATGATTTTGTAGGCTACAGAACATTTTTTTAAACGCAAACAAGTACATTTATTGATATTTATTCAGGTCGCTACAAAACAATTTTGTTACGTTACACGATATTACGTCACACAATATTGTAGGGCATGAGAACTATCAATCAACGTGCCATTATACAAATCAGACAGAGTAACTGTTAGCTCGAATAACGTCATTTCTCCTCGAAATACTATAATTATTCTCGCCAACAGTACCCTATATAATACAAAGATAAAAATGTTACCCGCAGCCCCAGCCAGACGATCTTTCTGTACACGACAAACCCTCTGGGCAGTCCATGTAATAGCAGCATGGTTGGTTCCACAAAATTTCTTTGTCTGTCTGCAAACCGGGATCGGTCTCAAGACCAGTTGTTTCATGCAGAACGATCAAAGCCAGTAACAACACAGAGATCCTCATAGTGGTACCTGTAATAATTTTGAGAGTTTCAAACAGAATATGTAACACTATAATTATATTCGGTTTATAAAAACAACACTATCAGCAGCAGCATCAACAACTACGGGCGCTTTTGTTATGCATAAACTGGTTTTAATTTTGGTTTAAGAATATCCAAGTTTTGAGAGGAACTGAAAGTTGTTTAAGTAGTTTTAGGGCGTGTAATTTCTGGCGTTATAGAAGCACTATTATTACGGTGAATGATGTAAAGAAGATCAAATTAAAGATCGTTTTTCAACCGTTTCAATGGAAATGGGAAACAGCTTTGCGTGTTCCGTTAGCACCTTACCTCTGGAATAATTACAAAGTATATGAGAATGCAAAACACGGACCAACCATGTGGAATAGCTTGTATATAGACTCTTGATTATTTCTCTTTTGAATAAGTAGAGACTCTTTTGATTAACTGCATGGTTGCAGAGATTTCCCCTACTATAAATAATGGATCTAGAGTGACATTTAAGGGAAGTCAGCCCGATTAGTTCAATCGATACAGCACGAAACTTGTAGTTTCTCGAGGTAGCGGGCTCGATTCCTGGGGCTGACCAACTAAAATTACTGACAGTCTTTCGGATGAGACAAAAACCTAGGTCCCATGTATGGGTGCTATACAATTGGCATGTAAAAAAGAACCAGGGGTGTCTCTGGAATTGGGACGCTTTCTGTATCTTGCACTACCCTCCGAAACCTAAAATAACTAACCCGCCTGGGGGCGTTGGTCATGTGGGTAACCGGTACCAACGATAAAACCCTAATATACAATACGATATATTTAAGCTCATCCCGGAGGTTGCGGGTTCCAGCCCCACTGAGGTCACGACCGTACCTCCTCATATGACACTAGTACTGGTTTTTCAAGGAAGCGGACTCGAGAGTGACTTGATAAGCTATACAAGCTTTCTTCACAATCGAGCTAAAATCAATTACGGTAGCATAAATTAAACTAATTGGTCTCGAGAAACAGTTGCTTTTACGTGTACACGTGCAGCACTAAATACCTTCTGGTTTCCCCATTTTCAAAACAGTATGCGTCAATAAATCGAGAACCAGCTCGCCGACACGACAACTCGCCGACACAGCAACACAACAAAGCGCCGACGAGTTGCCTGTCGATGTATTGCCATAGTTCCTTTAAACATAACAAAAAAACGCCCTGTATACAATGTACTACTTCTTCTACTACTGCAACTAATGATAATGATAGAAATGATGATAATCTTTGTTCAAAGTCGGAATGATACGGCTATCAACCGTGATGGCGGATTTCTTGGGTGGTCGCGAACACGCAAGAACAAAAGTCCAAGACAAAACGAAACGGCACCGAGACATTGTACGAAAGAAAGGACACTACTGTAACAGTTCGACAATTCAAAGCTATAGAACGCCAAATAGTTATGTTGTTTTGTGCAACTTTTGTTGTTTCGTCATTGTCCTGTCTGTTCTATAGCTGCAATATTGTTATTTCGCCTTCCGGTTGGTATGTGCATTTAATTACGCATATGCACGGCCCCTTATTGTCAACAATGAAACATACGTTTTGCGTAAAATCTCGACCAATTATGTATTTTTAAAAGATTCATTAAGTGTAAAAATGTCGTTAGCTTCTTTGTTTTATGACTGCTAGATCTATTAATGTTTTCAAAAGGAAGGTGAAAAATGTTGTTGCTGCTTTTCGTGTTGTCGTCGTCTTTTGTTGGCGGAGGCTCCGACACGAAACGAGGAACAAGCACAAAAACTTGTCTTTGTCGTTGTTTCGTTATCCTATGGCGTTGTCTTGCGAACTGTGTCGTGTTGTCATGCTGTCCAATGGCAAGGGCGAAAGAAAGATCCCTACGCAACAAAACGACAACGCCTTTTGCTGTGCTGTCCCACTGCATTGTCGTTCTTGCAACATTTCAGCCTCGTTGTTTCGCACTTATATTGTCGCGTTGTCGTTGTTTAGTATTGTCATTGTTTTGTGTTGACTGGTTCGACAACGCGAGAACTTGACAAAAAATAAGTCTTTGTCGTTTCGTGTTGCTGACCCAGCCAGAGCGACAACAAGACAAGGCAGAAATCAGCCTTCATACTTCAACAAGAAATGAAAGCCTATGCGAACTTTTGAACCTTACATATGCCAGCCCTGCTATTGGAGGACATCGAAGAACCCACGGAGGACACCCACCTGTCCTAAACGTCTGTAATGGTAATAATGATGTCATTGCTCTGACATGTTCTTCAATTTCTTCAGCAATAAGATAAGTTTGTGAAGGAATATTAATTTTACTACATTTTGTTCTTAAACATTCATGTACAAATGTATAGTTTTTAGAAAGATTTATCATTGTAAACATACCTTCTATATATGCGCTTGTTCCAAACTCTGCAGAAATCCCGAATGAAGTGTCGGCAAAGATGGTGCTATATATTCATTTTTAAAAGCGAGTTGACCCTTGACCTCCGAGTTGTATTGTTTGTTCCGCATACATGCAAACCTTATTTCAATCTGTTATATTTGGACACTGAATGCAAACAGCGGGAAGATACGTCCCATTTGTATACAAACTATTTTTACCAAGTCAAAATGTTTTGATTTGATTAAAAAACAGGTCACTTTGGCGAACAAAATCTTACTCAATGTAGTTCGTTCTAACTCGGCCATCTTCGGAAACATCCGTAAGAATTTATAGCAGACATTCTTGTTTAGTTTTTTTCGCAAATTTTATTAAAATATCGTCGAAGCACTTCGTCCCCTACCACATCTTCCAAGTCTTACAAAAGGAACTACTGCCATGGTCGTCTGATGACAATAAAAGGATCCGGGCCACGATCTCTATTTCTCTCTAGTTTTGTCTTAATTGACAGATCAGTCAAAAACATTACAATTGTATGACATATATTTATTTTGAAACCGGACAGTTGCCAATTTATATCATAGTTAGCGTGGATAAAATTCTAAAGAATTTTCAAAGGTTCGAAAATGTATGCAAACTTACCAACGCGATTGTCTTTCATAAATCTGTAAGTAAATATGATATGAAGAGATGTTCAGTGTGTTTGCTAAAACGATGTGTTCATGCATCACCAAATAGAATTCAAAGCACCATAGATATTTCAGTATTGCTTATTCGGCCTATCGTGGAATGTCCCAAAAGACTTAATGCTTAAGCGTACGTCAAATGTGATTCGCCAAGGCAACCACGTGCATATAATTAGTTAGCCGCAAAGGAGTATTTCTGGCATGGTAAATCAAGGGCCTTTTTGGAAAAAAAAATGCCGATGACGTCAGAGTGCAAGTACTTGTCATGGCGCGTTTGAGGTAATATAGCAGAGTGATTCCCTTGCGAAGTTAGAGACAATAATAAGTAAAGTGACTATAATATGCAGGTTGTCTTTGCTACTTTGGTGTTCAATCAAATCAAAGGAATATTATGAATATAATTTTGCACAATCATCTTTATTTCCATTTAAAAACGTTGTGGTTAAAGACAGAAAGATTTTACGAGACGCAACTATATAAATGGTTGAAATTATCTACTATTTTTGCTTTGGACAGAAGCGTGTTGAAATGCCAAATTGCATTTAGACAGTGTTGTTTTGTTATTATTTCTAAACAACTGAAAACATATATTGTTTCTATCAGAATGCATTGTAAGTTTGCAAACAAAGTTAAATCTTGCATGTTTCATATTCCTGACATACAGTTAACGTGTTAACGTGCTGAGTGTGTAATTTGCATACGCTGAAAAAAGAATAATAAAAACGCCATGTTACACATGGTTAATCCCCCCGCCAGGAAAAAGTTACCTGAAGGTTGTACTTTCGTACATTTTACTTGGTGAGAGGAAATCCTAAAACCGCCGTATAGTTATGGTCATGCTTAGTACAGTTTTCAAGTAAGTGGAAAAAGAATAAGGCAATGAAGAGAAGGTTTGCAAAATTATATTAATGTTCATTATCAGTATAGGTATGATATTTTTCTATTTGACTAAAAGTAGACAAGGTGAGTTATTGTTCTTGCACACTGCACTTCCTACCAATGTGCTATGTCAGTGTATTAAGTTTGAAGAAAACCCTCAAGTACTTTTGGAGTTATGCTCCAGACAAATTTTTTCAAGTAAATCTGATAAAGGGAATAACTCTAAAAGTAGGCAAGGTAGAGTTATTGTTCTTACACATTGCACTTCCTACCAATGTGCTATGTCAGTTTATTAAGTTTGAAGAAAATCCCTCAAGTACTTTTGGAGTTATGCTCTGGACAAAACTTTTAAAGTAAATCTGATAAAGGAATAAAGCTGAAAGTAGGAAGGTAGAGTAATTATTGTTCTTAGTACACTTCACTTCCTACCAATGTGCTATGTCAGTGTATTAAGTTTGAAGAAAACCCCCCAAGTACTTTTGGAGTTATGCTTCGGACAAGTAAATCTGATAAAGGGAAATAACTCTAAAAGTAGGCAAGGTAGAGTTATTGTTCTTGCACACTGCACTTCCTACCAATGTGCTATGTCAGTGTATAAGTTTGAAGAAAATCCCTCAAGTACTTTTACAGTTACTATTTGGACATTTAAATTGATAAAGGAAAAAAATCTAAAAAAAAAAAAAAAAAATATTTTTTTTTCCAAACTCTCTCCCCCCTATCATGTGCCATGTCAGTGTATTAAGTTTGAAGTAAATCCCTCAAGTACTTTTGGAGTTATGCTCCGAAAAAATTTTAAAGAAAATCTTATAAAGGGAAGACCCCCAAAAAGGGGCAAGGTAGAGTTATTGTTCTTGCACACTTCACTTCCCACCAATGTGCTATGTCAGTGTTTAAGTTTGAGGAAAATCCCTAAAATTTTTTTGGTTTTATGCTTCGGACAAGTAAATCTGATAAAGGGAAATAACTCTAAAAGTAGGCAAGGTAGAGTTATTGTTCCCCTTGCACACTGCACTTCCTACCAATGTGCTATGTCAGTGTATTAAGTTTGAAGTAATCCCTCAAGTACTTTTGGAGCCCCCCCCCCCCCTTATGCCGGACAAAACTTTTAGAGTAAATCTGATAAAGGGGAATAACTCTAAAAAGTAGGCAAGGTAGAGTTATTGTTCTTGCACACTGCCTCCCATTCCTACCAATGTGCTATGTCATTGTATTAAAAGTTGCTTTCAGTGTATAAAAGCCTGCAAGTCTTCTGGAGTTATGCTCCGGACAAAGTTTTAGTAAATTGATAAAAGGGGAATAACTTAAAAGTAGGCAAGGTAGAGTTATTGTTCTTACACACTGCACTTCCTCCCAATGTGCTCTGTCGTGTATGAAGTTTGGAAAAAATCCCCCCAATCCCTTGTGATGTTCCCCCCAAAAAAAAAAGGACCCCCCCCCCCCCCCAAATCCCTCAAGTACTTTTGGGGTTTTGCCCGGGCAAAAATGGGGCCCCCCCCCCCCCCCCCCCCCCCCTTTGTATTTTTGGGGTTAAACCCCGAAAAAAACCCCCCCCCCCCCCCCCCCCCCCCCGGACGGACGGACGGACGAAGACGCATTTCCCCCCAATATCCCCTTCGCCCCCTTCGCCCCCCCCGCGGGGGATAAATAAAAAGATACATTATTCTGTTCGCCATTTGTTCTTGGCAGTTTGTATAACTGTTTGTGTGCTTCTGATAAAGGTTTTCGCTGGTATTTCATGCACATAGTAAGTATGTAATAGCTTACATTCGACAGCACAGTTCCTAAAGTGGAATTCAGTCCTTACATTTACTATTTCATTTAAAGATTATCTGTCCATTCATTTCTTACTCAATTAACTCCATTTCCTGCCAAAAGTGTAAGAGATGATCGAGCCCTGTTAGAACAAAAGGCTGAAAGTATTTCACTTGGAGTTGTTATAAAGTATATTATCATCTAGCCTGGTGGCAATGATCGAAGCCCTGTTCAATAAAAGGCTGAAAGTATTATGCTTGGAGTTTTGATAAAATATATTATCTGGTAACGAGGCTACACAGTTCCATATCCGAGTGCAAGTATACATTGCTGTTGAAGAAGTTATCAACAACCTCGATAAAAAATGATTAAAGTCGTGCCAGGTTTTACATGCTAAAGAACGAAAGGTTATAATAAATCAAGATTATTTAGAATGCCACATATAAGAGTAGTAAGTTCTTAATTATAAAAATTATTTAGATAACGAGGGAAATAAGTTGTCATTTAGAAGCATCTTGCACAGTGCTCGTCCTCTCAAAAAATCCTATCATTCCGTGAAATTTGAACTCAATCCTTTGAGGAGTTTTTACATGATTTTCCAAAAACAAAGTGCATTTTTAACCTAGTATGCATCAATAACCATTCGTAAGTTATTAAAGGGAGATAAACAAACGGTTGTTCAAGTACAGTTATGGTCCTTCGAAACTGCACGATTTCGCTGTTTGACATTTTCATAAAATCTCCTGAAGAAATTTGCAATCATCTTCTGGAAAATATGTTACGAACAGACAGACAGATGCACGGACGCATGGATGTAAACCATTACAATCGTGCTTTGTCTACAAACATAATATTGAGCTTATAGTCATTGTTTAAAACGTTTTTCAACTTTCATGGCAAGAAAATCATAATTGTGAAAATGTCACGGCTTTGTTTAAATTAGGAATGTAACATCTGTAAGTAAACAATATTCAAACTACTTGGATGTTTTGTAAAATTTCCCCTGGAGTATTTTTTCTGGTATTTAAACACTAGTTCTTAACGATGGGAAAATATCTAACTAGTTATAAGGCTATTAACATTTGTTTCTCAAATTTTTCCCACAATTCCCCTGAAGGCAAACATTTGAAATCAAATACAAACCTTTTATAAAGACGTAGCCAAATCTTTAAATAAATGCTCTGACAGACAATGACATGTCATTCTTTTGTTGACAAACATATTGGAACGCAATAAGTTGATGTCTCTCATTTCTAGGAATCAAACGGCTGCGGGTTTCGAATCCAGCTTGACTACGGTAACCATCAAAAGTGAACGGAGTTTGATGAAGTTGATCATTTAAATAACTTTTAATAAATTTTCATGAAAAGTCGGAAATTTTGTAAATAAATATACATTTTAAGATTTTAAAGTAATTCTAATGTGAACAGGACTAGGTGTCATACACGACATTTTTTTCCGTACGTATCGATCAACTATTTTAAAGAGGCACACCCGAAATATGGATGCAATTTGAAATAACTCAAAACCTATACCTAATACGTTAATGGAAATAATCTCCCCTAAACCTTTAATGTTTCAGCCACAGAAAAAACAGTAATAGACGGTAAAATTAGGAAAAACAGATATGTTGTAGTGCCGTTAAACCTTCATTTATAGTTGGGTTTAATTTCTGGGCGAAGATCGATTTCTTATAAAATGGTGTTATATTAGAATTTCTGCACAAAAGAGACATTATTTCAAAAAGGTTCTTCTTGAAAAATGCATTTATTCATTATTTTACGTACAATTAGCTCCTTTCAAAAATTTTCAAAAACTTATCTGTCACTTTTAGAGTATGTCCCTTTAACGTTTCTATACATTTGCATTTCTCGCAGAATCTTATCAAACAAAGCTAAAAGTACTTTATTTTAGTTAGATAATGTATTACATGTATGTCACCACTTAATTTAAAAGTAATGTTTTCTGTCAAGGAGCTAAAAAGAATTTATTTACTACAGAAACATTCTACTTTTACAACTTTTAAAGCTGCTCGCTCTCAGATTTTGTTAAAACAATAAGGTTCTTCAAGCTGTATGAAATAACATATTTTAGAAAATAAAGTCATATAAAAAAGTTCCAGTATAAATTCCTGTAAAATATATTTGTGCATTTCAAATAATACTTTACCAAATAATAAAAGCGTTTCAAATGCCTTTGGAATTCAAATAGAAACATGTAGTGTAGCTGGCCGTAAAACCAGCATTTTCCGTCGATTTTTGCAAACTCCTACCTTTGATTCTAGCCTTTACTTTTATATGTATGTATAAGTATGTAATTTTTGAAATCTGAGAGCGAGCAGCTTTAAATTCATCTGCAGTAAATCTGAATTTATTTTTTCTTTCAAGGTAACCCTACAGCCAAATAAACAACTTTGTGTATCTATCTGTTTGATCTATATAGCTATAATTATATTTTTTAATTTATTTTCAGTTTTGAATAATTTATGCTCGATAATCATCTTTCCTTTCATCAGACTGATTTTAAAGAGATCAATAAATGGATATTTCGCACTTTTTGGTTAATGTATAATTAATGAGCTGAGAATGTATGAATAAATTATTCAGGTCCTTTACCCATTTAGATCGGAGAAGATGACACTTTTACAAAAAAAACGTGTATCAGTGCATCTAACCCAGATTTGGTACATTGCAAAATACTGAATGTTATAAAACAGTTCGTTCTGTATTAATATGTCCTGCCTAACAAGACCATTGTCAATTTTGGAATTTGTACAATTGAAACTTGCCTGGTTACAACATGAATGTAAAACTATACATTTTATAGGAGTTATTTTATAAGCATTATGATCGAGTTTTCAAGTTTCCATGCATTTAAGTAGTAATTATGTTTTATGGTCCAAAACTAGTTTAAGAGATCAAATCAAAAATATATTAGAACCCACAATTATCATCAAATAATCATACAAGTTGATAACAATGTTTACTTTGATGAACTCTATGTCGAGTTTGAAACTAAGTCATATTGGACAAAAGACAAGGCAATGTGTTGTGTGCTATGTGCACTGTTCTATTCACGTATCAGCCTCTGCCGTGTGATAACCTTTTGCGAAAGAAGAGCCGGGTGTACAGGGTGATTATTAATATATGATAGGATAAGAAATCACAGTAAATTTGTCAAATTGAGCACTAGAGGTCTCATTTTGGTATTGATTTGAAGACAATCGATTAAATTTTGTCTTGAAAATTCAAAATTTTGTTAAACGACGTCATGGTAACATTGATGACGTCATCAACGTTATCATACTTTCCTTGGAATTCCAAAATGACAGTTAGATTCTAGTCATAAATAATCAAACTTTACTATGAATTGGAGAAAATCCAACTTTGGTAAGAAGAAAATTACAAAAAACTGTACGCATCTCATATTTTAAAGTACTGAAAAGACTAAATTCAACGATGAGATGGCATTGTGCAGTGAAAAAGAGACCGTTTCGGTGGGATTTAGTGCTCACGGGACAATAGGGTCATATTTTTATTGTTGGTTTTGGAGAACTAGGGTGGCAAAGTTTAACACCTGCTGTAAAAGTTGGAAATGTGTTTTCACATAACTTTACACATAGGACAAAATTTATGTATATGTGCTAAAATAATACACATTGCCCAATTGAATATCTTTAAAGATAAAGATCTTATTAAATTTTGTTATCCTATCATATATTAATGATCACCCTGTATATGTATTCCCTACCCTGTCCACCAGGAGCTTATGCCATAGTGGTGTTTCCGTGGGTCCGTCCGTCTGTAAACATTTCCTTTCCTTGATAACACTCTACAGGTCACAATTTTCATTTGACTTGCATACACCTTTACTCTGAATGTTGCCTGCAACATGTAGATGATCCTTATTGTTTTTTGGGGTCAGTGGATCAAAAGTCAATGTCACAGTGACCCGACCTTTGAAAATCATTTCCGCTCTATATTGTGAGATGTAATTATCAACAACAGTCTTCAAACTTCATGATTATGATTGGTCTTATTGGTTAGATGGTCCCTACTGTTATTTGAGTTAGTGTGTGAAGGCCAAGGTCACAGCGACCTCTGTTCGCTTTCTCTTGATAACATTCCAAAAGATTTTCACAAATTATACTGAACGGTCCAGTTAGGCCAGTTGAGCGATACTGTCCGTTATGGGCCTCTTGTTACATCATATAGTTACAATTTTTTATACTACGTTATATAAATGAGGTTCGAAGTTTGTTATTGTGAATGTAAATGACTTAAAAAGTAGATATTTTGCTTGAATGTCTTTTTCCCGGTGATGATATGCTTATATGGACGAATGACTTAGGCACTGAATGTTTTTAACTGATTTGATAACTGTATAACTTTACATAAGCCTTTCTTCGAATTATTTGATATCTTGAATATATAAATTATATAGAAGTTCTAAGAATTTATGAAAAGCCGTATGATTGCATCAAGTTTGATTAATAACATTTATATAATTGAGCCCGCTTTGCGAAAACCAACGTTGTTTGTTTTTTCAATGTTAAAAGAAGGGAACACATTGGATTATTTTTGGATCACTATCATAATATGTACAAGTGTTACAATATTACTCAGGATGTCTTTAATGGTTATACAAACTGTCACGTGGTCACGTAGACTGGCCAACAAAACTCTTGATGTTAAATTGGTTTTTACACAGAAGGGCTCATATTATTCTCGATTCAATTTAGATATATTTGTATATGTAAAACTAAGTACATCGTTCATAATTGCTTCATGGAAGGAGAAAAAAGATTGGTTGTCATTCGTTGAAGGCAATTAAGACTTCTATTTATGTCATAAAATGTTCAAATATATCTCAAAGCGATGTAAAAATGTAATGTTTTTTTTCTATTACTTATTTCGAATTATAAATTAGCGTTGATGGAATTTGATGACATTTTCCGTACCTAGATTTTGCTACACGAATCATTGATATTTCTATTAAAGAAAAATAAAGCTGAGAGCCTAGCTGTTCCTCAATCGTTTTGGTATAATTGCTGGCAAAAAGCTAATTTTTCTCCGCAATCCAAATTTAGTAACTAATAGAATATCTTGCCACAACTTCATTTGATAAAAAAAGAATTTTTGACTAGTTACTGCAGATTTTGCCGTTTTAAAGCAAATTCTTCTCTTTCTTAATAATAATAACAATGATAATGATAATCATCATTGACAGCATCAGCAGCAGCGGCGGCAGCAGCAGCATCAGCATTTGTATTATTTAGCTATTTCTCAGGTTTTCAATTTTGAAAATTAGAAAATAATTTCCTGGTCACCGTTTAATATACGTGTAGTTGATTTCTGTCCTCAAATATTTTGAAGAAAATGTTTAAAACATACATAAAAAACTCTTTGATAAATACCATAAAGGACCACGTGATCGGTATTATTTCCGTGTCAAATAAAATTATTATCATATATGATACAGTATTTGTGCATTTTATTACGTTTTAAACATCTTTTATTATCTAAAAGGTACATATCAACAAAATACAAAAAAGATGAAATGCAATAAATAAATTAATGCATGAAACAATTACAAATAAACAAACATATAAAATTTCATATAGTATTACATAAACATCAATTATTGTAAATTAAGTATACAAATAGTGTTTTTTTAAAGAACCAATTCCTGTAGATTGCAAAACAGCTAAGCGATAATCTATCTGAGTGTTACATTTCCTTTAAGGCATAGCTTTGATATGGAAAAGTATACCGGTACTTTTGTACATGTATGTGAATTGAGCTGCTCTTTTCTCTTTTTGTTCCCGCCAAATACACACCATCTACACCTAATGCAATTAAAAATATCGACAGAAAAATGTATAGAAGCAAAAATTGTGTAAATTATCTACATGCCGAATAAAAGAACCACTGCTTATCGGCTTGCCCTTGACTAACATATACTTAAATCAAATACGATCAAAACGCATTACCATCGTTTGCAGAAAACTAAATATAGTTTTATAATAATCATCACATACTTCTGTCCTAGCGTGTTGATCACAGCCAGTATTCTTAAATGTCTTCTTCTGTTAAGCTGCTAAAATATTCAATTTTAATAGGGCGAACCTGCCAAGTGTACGTATTTCTGTCCGTATTGACAGCTGTTTTATGATTTCTCTTCAAGGCAGTTTCAACGAATGCTACTAATGTTGTCATTTTTAAACCATTTAGGTAAACTGTATGATGAAGTTGCTCTGTCTGACCATCTTCATACGGTTCATTCATGTAGTTGCGTATGCGTATTCATCGTTATTATAACCGCTGCAGAATGATCATATTTATCTAACGTCCAGAGTTTTCTCCAATAAACGCATTACACGCCAATATAAACGTGTGAGTCCACTTATGGAATATATGCATTATACTTCTTATTCAAATTTGCACGGATTCATTTTGGTGGAACAACAAACATGTTGCTGAGTTTTGTAGAAATGTTCCGTTTGTTTAATTCCATCTTTGGCCTTGATCGCTTTGGACGCCGTATTATATCAGATAGCGATCTCTTTGATTTCCTAAATGTCTGTCTGTCAAGTCCTTTAATCTTTGGTGGTTGCAATAATCCACCATCTCCCCGCTTTGGTCTCAACTTATTGATAACTTCAATCTTTGGAGGTTGAAATAAACCACCATCTCCCCGCTTTGGTCTCAACGTATTGATAACTTCAATCTTTGGAGGTTGAAATAAACCACCATCTCCCCGCTTTGGTCTCAACGTATTGATAGCTTCAATCTTTGGTGGTTGATAGAATCCACCATCTCCCCGCTTTGGTCTCAACTTATTGATAAGACTCACGGTTGAATCTAGATCTGAAACAATATAAAGCGTATTTTTATTCATTTACTCAGAATTTTGTCCGCATATTTTGCTATATATATTATACAGTACATTTTGAATGAAATGAATTTGCAGTGAGCACAGTCTACTTGACCATTATTCCTGGGATGAACCAGTATCTGGCGCCCTATTTTCATTTATCAGTCAATTATGCTGCTTAAATTCTCGTGGATTAGAAAACAGTATTGGTTAAATAAAATACAATATACATTGTATATGTTTTTGTAATACGAAAACTTAAAGTGGTTGTCTGAATACGTTATGCGTTTATATTTTAGGGTATTTATTTTGTAATGAATTTAAAAACATCTGTGTTATATCTTACATGACATAAATTATAGCTACAGGAAATGATAAGTCTAATCATGCCATCGTTTTCGCTAGACACCTTCGAAGCAACTGAACAGTTAACTTCTCCAGTAAGTCTTTGTTATGTGAAACAAATAATGTAAATTTGAATTACACGCACACATTACACATAAAAAACTTTCAGAAAAAAAAAGCAAATAAAACCTCTAAAACACATACCAAAGCAAAAAAACAACACAATTTACAGAAAGACACACGTAAGAATCAATGTAGTAACCGGAAAACATGTATTTGTTCTATTTACCTGATTTTGGTCTGGAACTGGCTGTCACAGTAACTATTTCAATGAATGTGAAGATAAAGAAAAGCTTTATTGTCCAAGAATTCATGCCGACTGATATATCCGTTTCAGAAAGTATAACAATAAGCAAGCGTTTCTATTTTGTAATATCTTTTCAGATACACGCCTTATATACTGGCATTGTTTATCATGTGAAGACGCCTAGTGCGTCACGTTTCACGTAATTCCAAATAAGTACCCCTTGTTTACACTTATAGTTTTAAAGTTAAGGCTGTAAATAACCAGGCATGAAAATATGTACGCTAATGCGATTTCGTCTACTTAACGGTTCTATATACCAAATCAACATGTCGAAAAGTACAAAAACATCACACTGGAAAATTATAAAATGCGGTTACAATTGCGTACATCGAACACTTTTATATCTGTTTTATGAATATTTAGAAATCGCGACCCGCTACGTTCCTCTAGTGGTGAAGGTCGCTGCTCCTTAAACATAAGACCTCTCACTAACTGAGTCATAACTTCAAGCACTGCTATAGACCTGAATACTTATATGAGTTGGCAATTTCTTACACAGGATGGTTCTTCCAAGCAACTATGCTTGGTTAAATTTCCAGCCTGCACATATAGACTGAGATCGATACTGCTATAACTAAAAACTTATGCGAAATAGAGGACTCGTTCATTTCTTTCCGACTAAAAGATTATATAAGACACCAGCGCCAAGTTTAAATTGGACTCACAAAGTAACCTCTATTTTTACAATATACTGAACCCTAAGATCGTCTTAAATGTTGCACGAAACCAGATGCAGAGTGAAGCTTTAATAGAATCGAGGTGAACAAGCGACATTCAGACACCTTAAAATCAACACGCGTTCTTTGTGACTAAGTTATTTGTCGTTTTCACAATGAATTAGTAAATAGTATCAAAATAAAACTAGCCACTAAGTATTAAGCCTTCTCACCTTTTACACAAAGTTTAAACCCTTTAAAGCAAAAAGTCAACAAAAACCAAACTAATCCATTTTGACTACGTCAGAGACATATCTACGACTAGACCTAAAATTGGCTTTAGCACTAAGCTTTGACTAAATAGCTTGATCTGCAATTTTATTATCAATATATTGTAGTTAAGGTCACTTCAACAAGAACAATAGTGATTAAAGTCATTTCAAGGAAGCGAATCAGTTAGTAACAGGTCTATTTTTGGTTTTGTATTTCAGCTGAAAAAAACACTTTATAAAATCGATCACAAAAAACCCGTTGGTAAAAAAAAACCACACAAAAACCAAAAAAAAAAAAAAAAAAAAAAAAAAAAAATAATTTTTAAAAAAAAAAAAAAAAAAAAAAAACCCCAAAAAAAAAAAAAAAAAAAAAAAAAAAAAAAAAAAAAAAAAAAAAAAAAAAAAAAAAAAAAAAAAAAAAAAAAAAAAAAAAAAAAAATATATACAACAGTTTTATTCCTATTGAACATAGTTGAAAAACGACAATTTGAAAATCCTTTTAGACCCGCCGGGACATAAACTGATTTTCCGTCAATTTGATATGATACAGTTGTGTTTGCATGCACGAATGAGAGATATGGTTGAGCATAACTTATTTGTGTTAAATTAAAATACTTCAATCTAAAAAACCCAATTTAAAATTATACATCCACCAAAATTTTTTTAAAAAAAAAAAAAAAAAAAAAAAAAAAAAAATTTTTTTCCCATTAAAAAAAAAAAAAAAAAAAAAATAAAAAAAACCCCTTTTCCCCCCCCCGTTAAAAAAATTTTTTTTTCTTATTTTTTTTTTTATTTTTTTTTTTTTTTTTGATGAAAAAAATTTTCCCCTCTTTTTAAATTTCCTAAACATTATTCATGTTTCGAGAACTTTTCTTAACTGTGCTTTTTCTGTTCATTTTGAGCAGTATCATAGCTTTAAATAAAATGTGACACAGGAATGTCAAAGGGAGTAAACTAAATACATGTACTACACTGAAAGTCCTATTAGAATTAGAGATACTCGTGAACGGATGGTAAATTTACTAGAAGAATAATGACCGAATTGTGTTAAATATTGTTGGCCTTATACAATGTTCAGCTTGATGTATTCATTTCCTTTCTGTTATTTGTGTCGCTTCTTCGCCAAAAAAGGCGTTTACGAACAATGTTTTATAAAAAAACTTTGCGTTAAAAAATACTTCACTATGTTTTAAGCTTGTACTTTTTTTTCTAAAAAAAACGTGAAGACTGTTTTGGAACAAATTATGGTCAATTCCGCCGGTTAGATGTCTTTCCTGGTTATATAAGAGCTACAAGTACTTTAACATCCAAAGTGCTACAGGGACTTTAACATAAACACATGGGTAACTGGATACATCATTATGTTGACGTGACAAAAAGTGTAATCAACATTCATATCATAGCACAATCTTATTTTCTATTCCGGCATGTCAACAATTTTAATTAAAATATGGGAAAAGAGGGTGACGGCTCTATCCGATTTTGTTCAATATTACTATTTATCACGCAAGACCATTTAAATCGGTCACAATAATATCTAGTTCGTACTTGACATTTAGTTTTATTCATAGTTTAGTTACGAGATATCTGGAGAATATTAGTAATGACGTTATTGTAAATGTAGTAAATGTGGTCATTTATAAGTAAAACATTAAATCTTGAGTTTAAGGGAAGGTGACTCATTATATGTCTTTTTTTACAAACTTTTGTAATATTGATCATATAGTTGCTGCTAATTGATTTGGATGTATACGTTTACATTTTATTACTTTGTAAGACCGTTTTTCAGTACGGTTCATTGTGACACAACATGTTGAAATACACATTGTATGTAAGTAGGTACTACTTCAGCTTCAAAGCTATTAAGACGACCTTCTGTGAAAATAATTTTGACCAAGAGCAGTTTTGGACCAAAGAGTCTCAAATTTGTTAGAATTGAAAAGCATTTCTTCAGGTTGCAATTCTTTTTGATGATGTCAACTGAAACACATTCTGGTCAAGCCGTGGTCATAACCGATAAAGACATCTGCCTAATAGTTGTCGTTAGCCCAGACAGTGTATCAATGTCTTCTGGCGAAATTAGTCCAACAGATGAAATGAAAGTATCTCAAAAAAGAGCTAGATCTGATGCTGTGAAGACAATTGCACCATCTTCTATAATGAAAAAATGCATGGGTCTATTTCTTTGATTACTATTCTTGTACAGTAGATTGTATCTGTTATTTTTATACCACACTAAATATTTAGGGGTCAAAGGTCCTGAGATTATGTATCTTAAACCTGATTCAATGATTTCCAAGAAACGCGAATCAAATTTTCACCATATCGAGGCTATATTTTAATTGCACTGCTCAAGGTCAAGATCAAGGTCATACTTTTGCGATCAAAAGTCATAATGAGACTGTATTTCCTTAACCAATTTGACCCAATTGTCATGGAACTCGAGTGAAATGTTTAACTCATGTTTGGTGTTCAACCCGTTTACAGTTGGCCGCCCCCTTCCCCCCTCTTTGATTGGGTCTGACGGAAGAGGGGAGGACTCTGTGAGGGCGTTTTTAAATCCCACTGGGACGAAACTGTTTTGTTTCTGTCCTCTGGCCTGTTTCCCTCGCCCCCTTAAGGGTGGTGTTCCTTTGGTGCTCTGCCTTCTGCAAAGGCTTGAGTACTACCTTTTTTGGTTCCCAAGGTTTGCTTTTTATATTTTATACACACAGACCTTTTTGTGTTTTACATACCATGCCTTTTGTTTCCATTGCATGTGTTAGAGATTCCCTACAGGGTTCTTTTTTTCCTGCCTGTGACTTTGGACATGGTGGGGGTAAGAGGGAGGTTGGGTGCGCACCAACCGGTTTAAGCTCCCCAGGGTGTTTTTGCCACTGACCGCTCCCAAGGCGGTGCCCCACTGTGTTCCCTTTTATTGTTCTTTTGTCCCGTGTGTTTGCTTTGTAGCAGTGTGTATGTTATGTGTGTGTGTGTACATGTTTGTGTGTGTGTGTGCGTGTGTGGGTGTGTTGTTGTGTGGTGTGTGTGTGTGTTGTGTGTGTGTTGGTGGTGTGCCTTCTGGGTGATGTGGGGCTCGTTTTGGGAGGCTGCTTTTGGTACTGGCACCCCATTCCCTGTTTGATATTATTTTTGTTTTCATCAAAACATGCTCATGTCAACCAGTTGTCAACGTTATGTGTCGCCTGTAACTCATGAACTGCTCGCAAAGTTCCACGGGGCGATGTGCTGTGTGTTTAGTCACCGGTTCAGGTCAAGGGTTGTATCTTTATTGTTATACAGTAGTGGAACGAACGTTGTCACAAGCGCACGAACACGCCATATAACACGATGTATGCACGTTACACGTACCGGTAAATACACGGTACACATTCAGAACGATACACATATGAACATACGAAGCGCACCTGCACGCACAGTTAGACGGAATACACGTTGACTTTTACAGTTTACTTAGATTTTTTTTCCCCCATTTCTTTTGTTGTGATTCTCTTAAACTGTTTAATGAGACCAAAAAAAAGACCACCATTAGTTACAGGCTTCACATACACACTAGTAAAAGACTTCGGAAAGTTACAAATGCCATGTTTACCTAAGTGCGAAACAATTACAGTAAGTGTCAAATTTGAATATTGATCCTGAGGTGCGAGAAAATGAGCGGAAGTAATTGCTGTCACCCTATCTTTAAAACGGCACTACCGACCAACCATTCGTCTTTTTGACTGTGTTTTATTGTTTCAGGCATTATTTTTCTAACGATTACAGATAACTAACTGCTTTGAATAAGGTACGATCAATTATTTCATAATTTTTCGGGACTTTAACTGATTTCCTAAAACTATCGTTGATCGCCGATTCGTCATATTAGGTTTATTTACCCGAGTGAAATATTCAATAGCTTACCTTCAAAATTAGTCGATGTTCCCTTTCCTTTTAAATTCCAATAATTTCCTTAAACCTTGTCTACTGCCTATTAAAATAACGCTATGACAACAACAGATTTCGAAGAATTATTGCCTTTACGTCAAAAATTACAATTAAATCGTTCAGTTAACGTGTATCCGTCCCGAAAATCATTGCCCCATATTACCCAGAATTGCAAAATAACACAACACGTAGCACACTTTTTTCACACATGTACACGCTATAACACAATTAATGTAAAACTCGTCGTATACCGTATATATGTCAGCGTCGTGTAGATCAAATGGACTGCACTTGCCATAAATGATACGAATCATACTCGAATGCGATGTGACAAAATACGATAGCGCGTGTTTATGTTATACGCGGTTACACGCAAGGTACGCAAGTTTTGATATCTGTTCGTATCCGACTGTTATAATACCAAACTATTAACATACTGTAATAGTGGAGCCCTTTCTTCTGGCAAGGCCTTACTGGTGGTGGTGGGGGATTTTAATCACGTCATAATTCTAGTTCTCTCTTCTTCTGAAACACTTCAAAGAAGTTACGCGCTATTGACTGCATCTTTTAAAATGAAGGAATCTACTCAGTTTACCTTTGTTCTATTTGAATGTATGTATGTAAGCACGTAATCATTATGTACGACTTTTCGAGATACTTACGTAGCACCGGTTTTTAGCCCCGATCTTTTGTCAAAAAGGAAAATAGAATTAATTGTCTGAAAAATATATGTGATATTGTATATAAAAAGTCAAAAAGAAACGAATAAAAACTGCCATAGTGTCTCATCATTTAATGTCGTTCCATTGGGTGACAGAAAACGTAACTGTGTCATATATCTGAATGTATAACACGCAGACATAGAGCGTGTGACTTCGCTACAACCGGGTCAATACATTATTTGAGACACTTCTTAAGCTGACAATAAGGACATCAAAAGCACCTCTTCATTTGATATGGCTGGCATAACACAAAAATATTTTCTTTCGTTACCGAGACTTTTCTGATTTTGCCAACGTTGTTAGTGGCATTTTAAGTGGCACTTTTGGTTTGTACTCGTGTCCGTTAAAATACAGCATCTCATCGAATACTCATTTTTAGTAGTACTCTTTATTTGCCTTATTACGTTTTTATATTCATATTAGTTAAAAAGAACCCTAGAGTTCTACTCAGGAAAATGACAGTATAAATTAAGATTACGGAGGAAATTGTACATTTTTAAATAACAAATACATATGTAATGTATTATGTCCACGTTTATTTTTGATAAGAGAATAAACATATAATACACTATACTTCTATGTAATAATTGCAAAGTCAAGAGTATAATTACATCAAATAATAACAATAGCATATACGTTTTTTTTAAATATTTCTTTAAAAAGGCAATATACATTTATGTATCAGAATTCAGAACTCTGTATAAATATATGCCACAGAACAGAGTAAACCTTAAATACGGAGAAATTATACGGCGATATGGTGCGGCAAGGTTGTGGACAATGTGGAGCGGCGAGACGAGGCGGCCACCGATGGAGCGGCGAGATGATGCGGCGACTGGTAATTCAACTATCGGGCGCTTTTTGTATCGCCTCATGTTTTCTTAGTTTTATAAATGCTTGCTGTCAATAAGTAAAAATGTAAAACATCTGTTAGAATTGTCTTAAACAAGCTTTTCAGAACTTCTAAAATATGAACGAACATTTTTGACAAATCAAGCCTATGCCTCTGCAAATGTCGAGATAGGAAATACAACAATATAAGGAACATATCTTTATGTATAACATGATAACTGTCTTGAAATAAAGTTATGTGATCTACACTATTTTTGTTCGCTGGGATATGGCACTTTTTTTCTTCCAAAATGACACGGTTGTAGTTCTTGTCGGCGAAGTGATTGTGTGTGAATGTTGCGCGTGTATACATTTCAAGCACTAAACTAGACTATAATCAGCAACGTTCAATACGCTCAGAGTTGTTTTATCGGCTTCTTTCTAATTTCTTCTTTGTGCCCGACTTGCACCTCTGATCTCCTTTCTCTCATGAGCTTCTGCTTACTAGAAATTTTTTTCTTGCCAGCTAAAGCTTTGTTCCCAACAACCAAACTGTCTGACGAAAGTTCCCTTCTTTTCCTACTTTCGATAAACGATGGTTCGTTACCTGCAGATAAACATAATATGGTTATCGATTATTTTAAGTCAATGCCCCGAAGATTTCAGTTAGAAACCCCAGTAAATCTAACTCGGAATGAATTCAATCATAAATTTAAGCACAGTTAAACCTTTTGATAATATTGTAATTCATTTGATACAGTTTTGTACGAAAACGTCGGTAGGTAGAGATCAACTGTGGAATCGTCTGTTTCAGCTGTTAGGAACAATACTTTATTGTTATATATTCAGTTAGAGACCAACTGATACTTTACTTTCTGGTATGTCAAATTTTCTTGACGAAGAAAATTCCTTAACTGTTTAAAAATTGTCAGTAAATATTCTTATCTGTTTTAAATGATTATTAACCAGGTAACTATTGATATAAATAAGGCCAACCCGCTAAATTGGTCGTGTATTTTTATAGGACGCTTATTCTTGTATTCATAGCTTTTTTTCAACTTTCCAAACACGTGCATGTATTTCGTTTGGATAAGCATCGTAGCTGGAACTGTATGAATGCGCTAATTATCCTGTAAAGTTCTTTCTGACTGAGTTTCCTTGCAAACATTGTTTGGCAAATATAGCCTCCAGCAAAAATAGTACGGAGTCGATAGACAGAATAATATTCTATTCTATTCGATTGATTACTTATCTATTATTTTTTTAATGTGCATGTACTTGTACTTGTAAGCGATTTGATTTGGTTTGTGTTATTGTAAGAACATTCTGTCATCGTATCTGTACTGATATATCAATGCGTCGGTTTGGTATTGTATATGTATATACATGTAATATATCTAGTGAATAATAGTGCTTTGTATGTTTATGTTTTGTCTTTTATGTGTTTATTGTGCTCTCCCAGATGTGGAGAAAATAAAGATATCAATTTATCATAAGTTAGGGAATGCCTACTGTAAAAAAATTGAGCATGGCCCAAAATATGGAGCCTTATTTTTTTCATTCAACCAGAAGATTTGTGCATGTATCTGATTGACGTCAATCGCATGACATGTACGACCTACTGTCTGTGTTATTGCTTCGGAAAAGGTCGGATCATTAACACAAGAATACAATTCAATCATTAAAATTTAATGATCTTTGACGATTGAATGGTTTATAAGTAATTTTTATCTGGAATGATTATATCGGAGGGGTGGGTACATGTAAATACAGTTCTTGAATCAACAACGATTGTCTTTTACTGTCTATATCTGCACAAGTCGCATAATTCATCATCACAGTTCTAAAATCAATCAAGGGTTATGTATTATATATTCTGATTGTATACAAATAGACAAAGTGAATCTAACATGTTTATGAGTTCTGGATAAGGAAATCTAACCCGAGGGTTGAGATACGTCCCACAAACAAGGCTCTGCCGAGTTTTTTTGGACGTATCCCAACCCGAGGGTGGGATTTCCTTATCGACAACTCAATGGACATGGTAGATTTATTTTCTCATCGTTTTAATCGCATTTTCTCACAAGTAAGAAGAAATAAGTGCAAATACAGGATGAGAATGAAAAAATGAAAATCAACTTTTTCCCAAACTTTTTACTTCAAAACTGCTATAGATGGATAGAAAGACTAACTAAGAAAAATGAACCCCCCCCCCCATGTTTTAAAAGTCAAATTTTACAGTCATGATTATGTCTGCTTACAACTAACGTAAAATAGTCCGGCAGCGATGAGAGATAAGCGGTGATAAATAAGATCATATAGACCCTTTCTATAGCATTTCAATGCATAAAACCCCATACTTTACTACCATAATTTAGTATTGGACTTATGAGTTTATCAAATAATTCCAGTCTATATCACCGGTAAATGCGCGGAAATATGTATCTCATAGGTGAGAAAAACCTGTCAAAACTTATGCAAAATTGATCTTGAAATATGCTTATAATTTGTCACAAACATTTAATAAATTGAAGTACAATAATTGACGATAAAGTCTCTCAAGATTTTAAGACGTAAAATATGAAAATAGATAGAATATCATGAAACGTACCTGACTCAGACTTTCCATTGGTTGTCAAAACAATATCCAGTAATAGTAAAGCTACAAAAAGATGTATAACAGCTTTGTATACTAAAGAATTCATTCCGCCTTTAGTAGTGTTGGTCTCTTTAAGCGTAAAATTGAACCAACTGAATTCAGTCTTTTTTACCCTTATGATACTAAAGTTCTGTCGCACCTGTTTTATAATAAAAATGATGGCAAAGCCCAATTAAATCTCACTCAAGCACATACAACATATAGACGTATGTCTGTCCGTCGAAATTATAATGTTATACAATTTAGTTAACGAGATTGAGATTTTGCGATAGCCTAGTTTCTGTCTCTTTGAACTTCCTACTATATCAAGTTTACTCTTGATACAAAAGATGAATCATTTATAAGCAATCTGGCAAAGAATGTAATTAGATTTTGCAAATATTCAAAAATACCATAAACCATGCTAACTGAAGCCTTCAAGGCGACCTCCCATCGCATCTATTGTCTTTTGTAAAGATTGTTTGCAAAAGTCTTCGTCAATCACACTCAAGATAATTTCAGTGGGGTTTAGATAAGAATACTTCCCTGGCTCTTCTGCTTTGATTAGAATTTGGTCACCCCGTTACGTAGCCAACTTTTGATTTGACCGTCGAAATAGGGAGTCCTTCATATTCCACAAAAACAGACATCTTGGAAGTCGTTCATATCCATCTTGGGATGAAATACATGGCGAGTTTGTGCTACTTTTCCAAAGTCTTTATAAGGCAGATTTTAATGTATTCAAGTTTTTGTTTACTATACAATAGTCTAATGTTACCATTTGTTTTCCAACGGAAAATACACGTAACCTTGATAAGCCATACCTTCATATGGCTCACAACTCAATAGCTTGTCATTGTTATTAATTCTTCTGAATGTGCTGTTCCTGTGAGCCCCAAACGATAATGTTCGGCTCATTCAGAATATAAAACAATACCTTGTACATACGCTAGAAATTCCTACTTTCACTTGCTCACGGTGGGGAATCACGTGATCAAAATAATCTCTAAACAAAAGTAAATCTATGAAAATGTTAAAAAATAATGAAAGTTGTTTAGCTTTAAACATGAAATGTAACATATCTTATGTCGACGTTAATGTATTCTAGAACTACATAGGTCTCAATCATAATCTCCTTCCGATTATAATAAACACTTTAGTACACTGAACTAATTTAGTTTTGAAGTGTTCAGCACAATCAGAAGATGATTGTTATTGAGACTTGAGTAGTTCTAGAATACGTTAATGTTGTCATAAGATAGTCTACTTTTTATAACCGCAGCTGAACAGCTTTAATTATTTTATAACATTTTTCATATATTCACTTTTGTTTAGAGATTATTTTGATCACGTGATTCCCCACCGTGTTGCTCCTCACATTGTATACATGAACTTACATGCAAACGTTAATGTGGCACAGACTAGTTCTGTTTATTTTATGCAAATGACGCCATATGCATACATCTGTTGTAGCCCATTTCAATTCGTTAGCTTATTTTCTGATTGATTTACCACGCTTACATATAATTCTTTGTTGACTTGTTTAAAATTTAAACCATTCGGCAGCAGCTTCGCTTAGCAACTATCAAAGAATCACTTTTTCACCATCTAACAAACACCTACAAACTCAACCCTGTAATTTACACAATTATCAGTCATTTGCCTTCTCAAACAAAGTAACCACCATCATTCACAACTATGTATTTGATAGTTTTTTCAGGACACAATATATCCGACCCACCCCTCCTCGTAAAAAAGTAACGCAAGTCCTTATTACATGGAAATTCAGGCAACCTACGCGAGGACTGTGTATAACTCAGACAAAAAAGTTATTGGTCGGTTGTATTCGAATTAAAGGGCTTTGGGTTTAAAATTCATTAAAATTTATATTTGGAAAATCTGTATCTTTTTCCAATTCATAACTTTAGATCCTTTTAACGTAAACAGTATCAGTTACGTCCCACGGCATTTAGAACAGAGGCACTGCAAAACATTTTCGACGTCAAGTTTGAGCATAATTATGTCGATTTTTTTTCGCCCGCTCATAATCCTACCTTTTTAATCGTAATTACATGTACTTTGTAATTTGTTTCGATTATGATATATTGTCACACTGTAAGGCTTTCTAACAGACGATCACTGTTTAAACATGTATATGGTATCATGATATGTCTAGGGTTTGAATCCCGACTCATGCTTTAGTCCTCTCACCTTAAATGGGTAGCAGCGACGGACAATAAACGTATTACATCGCTTCGGAGGTGACAAAATGTTGACTGACCGTTCAAAAGTCACTCATTAAGAAACGGATCATATGATTGTTATCAAACTCAAATAAGTTAAACTCTATAAAATTGACAAAAACATGCATCAAGTCGCGATTTAACCTAATCGAAAAAGTTTGGCAATAGTTATTTGTTTGACAATGTTCACTGTGTATTTCACAAACAATAACATAAAAACAAAAATAATATCAAACAGGGAATGCCACGTACCAAAAACGCAGCCTCCCCAAAACGAGCCCCACAGCACCCAGAACACACAAGGCTTGTTACACTTATCCTTTGACCGTATTGCCATGAATCAAAATTTAACTTGTGGGACACTCGCAATAAACAAACGAATACGCTTGTTCGGATTTTAAAGAAAAACAGACTATTTATTTACCTGCGGAAAATGATTTGTTTGTAACCTGCCAACATTTCTCACTAGAACAAGGAGGTAGTCATGAAGGTATAAAAACTGCCTACAAGGATTGTCCATGTCAGAGCTATTTGACTCAAATGATTTAAACTTCTGTTTTTTTGTTGTTGTAAAATTCTAATTTGCGTGCAAGGATATCTTATTGATACAATCCCCTGTATTTGCAAAGTGAAATATTTACCACATTGAAGACAAAGTATTTATGTATAAAAGCAATGCCTAAATTTCTTGAAGTTTGCATACCCTCGCCTACATCACCTTCCCAAAATAGAATGTGTCATTATTATCTAAACCAATCTGATCATTAACACCTCTGCCATCCATTCATATACTGCATCATAACTCTTGTAATGTCTTTATTTTCATCTATGCTAATATATTGAATTAGCTGTGTTTAGCATTTTATGAGATGTTCTTTTTTATAGGTATCATTGAATGTGATCTATACCCTCTGTCAATTCACTGTTGACTCGGATGATAGCGAATTGTTTACATTTTAGGGAAGGGTCAAATGGGGGTAGGGGGTCGCAATGTTGCACTGGAAATGTTAAATGTACTTTAAAGCCTAAATCCCTAATATGGCAATGCTTCCGCATCTTTCTGATGTAAATTTATAAAAATAAAAAAATTGTTACTGCTGTAGTTCAAAATTAAGGCAGAAAAAAATGTCGGACATTTATGACAAAATGTAACACCCAGACGTGGCAAATTTTAACCCCAGGGGCATGATTTGCACAAACTTTGTCAACATATTAATCATAATAAAGCGAAACTCCTAATTAAAAAAACAAACTGTTTACACATTGACTGATTATGACTCAAGAAACAATGCAATTATTTGCATATTCAATGAATCTTCTTGCCGATCTCAGACTTGACTTTGTCAACATAAAACATTAACTCGAAAGCTGACCACTGAAAGTTTAAACCTCAAAATGAAATGGTGATTCCCATGTACGTTTGACCAGTTTATACGCATACGATCTATCCGTATGTTAAAGAAAAATGCGTAATCACCTATAACACATTTGTAGATACTACATTGTATGATATATCCCAAAACTTTTTAAGATAAAGTACATTTGATCAAGCAAATAATGAGAATATTAAACTTCTTGAATCTTTTTTCAAAACTGCCGGCATGATGACAATAAGAGCGGACATTTAACGCATCATTTTCGATCCCGACGGCTTGAAAGAAGGGTAATCTGAAAGAAATTTAAAATTGAAACAGTTTTCCAACAAGATGCTGTGTCGAGATTGTGTTACCATGGAGACAGACTTGCATAAATGCTCAAGATCACAGTCATGTAATTGTCGTCAAAATAACTATAATTTGAGATATTTAGCATAGGGCCAATTTAAACACACGAATGAAATGTATATGCTGTTTCGAAGATTCGCCGATTCGAAGTCTAAAATAGCCCTAGGAATGGTATGCCTTTTAATACTTCCAGCGTTTTAGAATAACACGCCGTAGGTGTTAGATCAATCTATATAGATCTATGCTTTTTTTTAAAATTGAAAGCTTTTCCGTGCTTCGCTCACAATGAAACTTTAATGCCTGAAAGGTTTGGTAATACAACATAACTGATGTAAATGACCTCGTGGGTGACGTAGAGACACACCTTCAAATTTTCGATTGAAATGACGATTTTGTCGTTTTCCCATACCATTTAAGATACGTAGTGTTGATAAATTAACGCAATTTCGTTCTAAACTGAAAACTTATCTCCTTAGTAGCAGCCCTAAAAAGGTTTTGCTCCATTCTAGTTGATAGCAATTTAAATAGATAGATATTTTTTATTTTATTCTATTTCATAAGATCTTTCTAATTATTGTCTGATGTATGTTTGTGTGAATGCCTTTTTATTTGTATGAAAATGTTGTCAAGTCACGTTCAATAAATAAAGATTATTATTATTATTATTATTCCATGAGGTTTTCGACTTTCTGTCATTTCATGACGTCACGCATGACGTCACTGTACATGGCCAACAACGGAAAGGTTTATAATTTTTTCACAATATTTTGAAAATGAAAATTTCAGTGAAAAACAGGTAGATCTACAGTTGCATACATAACGGGTCAAGGCCTCTGATATTCAGAAATTAATTGAAAATTTGTATTGTCAATCGATAGCGCGATCCTTGCTTGCCTTGACTGAAGTTGATTATATCTATGGTGTCTGTATAATATCATGATCGAAGTAAACTATGGAACGACATTCATAACCTATATCAACTAAAGCACAGTTAATAAATGTTAATTTTTGCGTGACGACAATTTCGCGATTTAACAGTTGGTCCATGTTAAGTCAATCTTTCGCGAAACGTTTAAAGTCCCAGGATCATGTTATTATTTTTGCAATATCATTGAAAAAATTACTGCACTATATTTTCCCAAAATACATCGATTTAAAAAGCAAAGTTAGGAATGTTTCTGGTACAAATAAAGGTAACTTCCGTCGGTAAGACATCTTTCTTGGTAAAGTAAGAGCTTCTTGTAATAATTGTGATCCTGGGACTTTAACTAAGCAAAACTCAGAATTTCAGAAAGTAGCAAAATATAACTACTGTAGTAAACCAGTTATATGAAAGATGAAAATGATCTTCGTTCGAAATCATGAATTTTTTTTTCATGTTGATTTAACATTCATTACAGCAATGAAATAACTTGAAGGTACTCGGTTTTCAAATCTTATTTTTATACATATTATACGTGTACATATGTAACAGGGAAATGAATTACAACTTACGCTGAAAAAACAACATTCTTGAAATAGGTCATGTTTAAAGGTAAACACTATCTAAAAGTATATACAGAACAACGCTGTTTCATTAATGTGTGCGTCAAATCACATACTGCCTTTACTCTGTGATAGTAGCCTTAATAAGTGAAAAAAGACACGTTACATTCGAAAGGTATAACACTGTGATTTTGTATCGAAGATGTCTATATTGAGAATGATAGCAGAAGATTTACAGTTTTAGACTATGTATCAATGAAGTGATGCGAAAATATTTTGTTTTTTATCATCACTAATAGAAAAGCTAAAGGATTGAGTAGAAACTCTAAGCTTATCTATACAATCTCTCCTGTCTTTATATGTCCAGAACGTGAAAAAAGTAACATTTCATGTCCATATATTTTCCCGGCACTAATGGTGGCCTGGAATTACAGTCATAAACTCTTCACTGTGACCAACTACTGTCTCTGATAGAGCTTTTCTTGCCCTCCTGAGCTTTTTCGCCCCGGCAATTTTCGGTCGTCCAGCAACTAAACGAGTTTTCTCATCAGCGAAACTGTCAAGTTCCCGTCTTTCCCTCAAATTATTTATAACTGCTGAAGGAAAACCTGAAAAACAAAATGTTAGACTGATTATCAGATAATTTAGTTAAGGTCCTAAAGTAAAGAAGAACTCAATTTGAAACTCAACTTCATCTGACTCAAAATTGCATGGAAACCTAGTCACAAAAATATAAAATTTAAAGTTATCTACTTTTTATACTTCAGTTTATTTGAGATTTACATACATTTTTTTTTTTACATATAATGTGATTAGTTTGTGTACACAAATGTTAAGAGAAACTGCGTAAATTAAGTTGACTCTCGATCGTAGAGCTATAGCCGATTTGAATGGCCAACTAGCTTTGCAAGATATTTGAATGTGACCACACTGCGGACTGTTTTATTATTCTGAAATTTTAATAACTTTATTGACATGAACACCTGATTATGGCCGCATTCTTTAACCTAAATGTTAAAATAAATACTACATTGTTTTAAAATGAAATATTATCTTAAAACGTTAGGTATTAAAATGTTTATCTCTTACAAAAGTGAAAAAATACTAGCAGTAACTCTTGACAGCGGAAGTTGTGATTAAAGTTGACCTACATCTTGTGTTGCACACAGGCGCGAGAATATTAAAAATGAATAAAACCGAGTTCTGTGATTCATGAGAAGTTATAAAGTAGTGAGTGTATTTCAGATTATTTTAATTTCGTTTGTCAGTTACTTAGCAGTTTCTGACCTCCTATGTTAATTTCATTTGTCATTTACTTAGCAGTTTCTGACCTCCTATGTTAATTTCGTTTGTCAGTTACTTAGCAGTTTCTGACCTCCTATGTTATTTTCGTTTGTCAGTTACTTAGCAGTTTCTGACCTCCTATGTTAATTTCGTTTGTCATTTACATAGCAGTTTCTGACCTCCTATGTAAAATTCGTTTGTCAGTTACATAGCAGTTTCTGACCTCCTATGTTAAATTCGTTTGTCAGTTACTTACCAGTTTCTGAACTCCTATGTTATTTTTGTTTGTCATTTACATAGCAGTTTCTGATCTCCTATGTCAAATTCGTTTGTCATTTACATAGAAGTTTCTGACCTCCTATGTCAAATTCGTTTGTCAGTTACTTAGCAGTTTCTGACCTCCTATGTTAAATTCGTTTGTCAGTTACTTAGCAGTTTCTGATCTCCAATGTTATTTTCGTTTGTCAGTTACTCAACAGTTTCTAACCTCCTATGTTAATTTCGTTTGTCATTTACATAGCAGTTTCTGACCTCCAATGTCAAATTCGTTTGTCAATTACATAGCAGTTTCTGACCTCCTATGTCAAATTCGTTTGTCAGTAACTTAGCAGTTTCTGACCTCCTATGTTAAATTCGTTTGTCAGTAACATAGCAGTTTCTGACCTCCTATGTAAAATTCGTTTGTCAGTAACTTAGCAGTTTCTGACCTACTATGTTATTTTCGTTTGTCTGTTCTAGCGTTCTGACCTCCTATGTTAATTTCTGTTTGTCTTTATAAGCAGTTTCTGACCTCCTATGTTAAATTCGTTTGTCAGTTACTAGCAGTTTCTGACCTCCTATGTTAATTTCTTTTGTCTTTACAAGCAGTTTCTGACCTCCTGTGTTAAATTCGTTTGTCATTTACAAGCAGTTTCTGACCTCCTATGTCAAATTTGTTTGTCAGTTCTAGCAGTTTCGATCTCCTATGTCAAATTCGTTTGTCAGTTATAGCAGTTTCTGACCTCCTATTAAATCGTTTGTCAGTTACTTACGTTTCTGACCTCCTATGTTAAATTCGTTTGTCAGTTACTTAGCGTTTCTGACCTCCGTAGTTAATTTCGTTTGTCATTTACCTAGCAGTTTCTGACCTCCTAATAGTACGTCAAATTCGTTTGTCAGTTACTTATCAGTTTCTGACCCCCGTAGTTAATTTCGTTTGTCATTTACCTAGCAGTTTCTGACCTCCTATGTTAAATTCGTTTGTCATTGACATAGCAGTTTCTGACCTCCTATGTCAAATTCGTTTGTCAGTCACTTAGCAGTTTCTGACCTCCTATGTCAAATTCGTTTGTCATTTACCTAGCAGTTTCTGACCTCCTATGTTAAATTCGTTTGTCAGTTACGTAGCGGTTTCTGACCTCCTATGTTAAATTCGTTTGTCAGTTTCGTAGCAGTTTCTGACCTCCTATGTTAAATTCGTTTGTCAGTTACATAGCAGTTTCTGACCTCCAGCTATAGGATGAACGACGTCATACAAATGTAGTTGACATTTTCTCCAAACTAAGATACCAATAATTTGGATGCCAGACATTTTCAAAACTTAATACGAACTAAATGACCAAATAGCATTAGCAATTTGAAAATATATTTGGACGCTTCTCGCTTTCATTTGAAATTTAAAAATCTTAATATTTTTTGACAAAAAGACAAAATATTATTCAAATGGACTATATTGATATTAATTGATAAAAAACTTTTAAGCTGCTCGCTCTCAGTTACAGTTGAAAAACTTTTTCTTAGAAATTGACATTATCGTACATAAATATAAAACTTAAAGATAGAATCAAAATATAAGCAAAAATCTAGGTAGGAATTTGCAGAAATCGATTGAAAATGTCGGTTACACGGCACCGCTACACTATATGTTTATAGTGAAATTACAAAAGCGTTTGCAACGCTTTTGAATTTGGTTGCGTATTTTTTTTAATTTAGAGATATACGTGACAGGACTTTATACTGGAGCCTTTTTATATGACTATATGTTCTTGAATACACTATTTTCATACAGTTTGAAGAACTTTATGTTTTTTTACCAAAATCTGAGAGTGGACAGCTTTAACCTGAAAATATTACTTTACTGTTTGCATTTGGTTTTTTCTTTCTAACTCCGTGTCCTAATTAGTAATTGTAATAACTTGATCTTATCATAAACTATGAATAGCCTGGTCATACTATATGTATGTTTTAGCGACTGAAATTTGTTTCAAGCATTCATGAACATTAAATTGAGATAAAAAATTAAAGTTCGCATGAAATAAATAATTACTAAAAACTAAATATGAAAATTCATATAATAATTCACCTGTTTTAGACTTTGCATCTGTCGTCGTAAGGATTTCTAGTAACAAGAAAAGCAAAACTCCCTTGAATATGAAAGAATTCATTTCGTCTTATGTCTAGTGCTCTCCTCGGCTTTTGATAGTCCTTCTATATAAAATTATAAACAAGGTTTGCTCTGTTGCTTTCCTTAAATGAAACTGTATAACTGTCGAACCAGTTTCTATATAGTATCTTGTCTGTTACGTCCTATAAGGACTCACTCATGCACACCATGTTTACTTCTTTTCTCCCCGATTAAATCTTAATGGATTTCTGTTTAACGAGAAATACCTCTTAAGTTACAGATTTTGCGATAACCAAGCTTCAATTGATTTGACTCAATGTTACTTCAGATTCGATTGTTTCCCCGTAGAGGACTACAGTAAACTTTAAGTTTGTCCTGCACGTGAAGCTAACATGATCATGAATGTTCTTAAAAACACAAGAGTAAGGAGAGTTACAGAAGGAAATTAAAGGAATATGCATGTTTTATGCATGCTACAAGACAACTAAACTAGTATTATAAACTGTACAACTTGATTTCCAAACAGGGCATGCGACGAAGTTTATTTTGAAAAGTGGTCAGTATTAAAACTACAATGTAGTTATACAGCTGACTTAGTTTTGGTAAATATGCAGGTTGAAACGACAAAACATTTCCTTGTGATATTAAAAACGGGGTTTGTAATGGTTTCGTAGAAATCTTAGGAAATATAAGGTAAAAGTCTATAGTTTAAGTATAAAATCGCCCACTAGTAAATGATATTGCGTGTATAATGATTAATTATGTGTAAAAATGCGAAGGTTTCTTTCAATGAATTACAAAATTTAAAAAAATCTTATATGATGACAATTTCTCCTTCTGAGCAAGCATGCAAATCATTAGCTAAAATTCTTGGAGAGGTGATAAAGGTTTGATGTGTTACCTAAACATTATCTTGTATGTCGCTTCGTGGAAGTTAATATGCACACCTGTTAGATGATCCAATTAACTTTGTCTTATGCATAGCTTTTGATGTCCTTTCCTGGTGTGTAAAACGCAATAAGAATCCTAACAAAAACATGAGACGTTATCCTTCATTATACAGCAATGCAGTTGATAATGATCTGCTAATTAAAAGTCTTTATTTTGACACACGTAATTGAAAAAAAGCAGAATTTAACTTTGTAAAGAGCAAAATATAGGCCTAGACGTTTGTCCTCATGATCAAGATGGCCAGGGTTTGTTCCAAAGCTGGGCCACTTGAAGTAAATGCTGGGAAAGACACCTAGTGCCATATGGGCGTCATTTCATCTAAATGTGAATAGGTATTACTAATTTAATATGCACATTGTAGCTTGCTCTTTTTCTGGTAAATGATTGGTTCGACGATACATGAAGTGATGCTTCCAGAGTGATTTAAATGACTTGAAATTGCTAAAATGCAATCGAACTAAAATATATTTGTATAAACAAAAGACAACATTCATGACTTTAATAATTATGTATACTACAGCAGTTTTGGGTTCGTAGAACGCGACATCGGTTAAAAGCTAGTTGATTAAAGTGACATTATGCGCATCTTATTGCACATAGTGTATTTTTGGTGACAGTTTTATAAAAGCAATTTTTGGTTGCTGTGCATTTAAATGTGTTAAATTAATGAGTATGCCGCATTAGTATTTGAAGTTGGTGCTTTAGATATAAAAAAATGGATTGATAAAATGTTAATTGATTGTGTCGTTGTTGATGTTGGTAGAGATTTCGGCAGTGGAAGGGAAGCAACTCCTGCATGCAGTTGTTCTTTTCTTAAATTGACTCTCCCAGTCAAATAAGAAAACCCATATTTGGAAAGTTATTTTTTCATACTGGTAGCGGGAAGAGTTTGGTGTATTGAGTTAAAAGCTATTATTTCCTCTACGCTTTTGTACACACACCATTTTCAGCTGGATTTGTACTTGAAAAAAAATGCGCATAATGTCACTTTAAGAGAAATTACTCCTAAAATATTCATGGAATGGAAACTTTTATGTTCAATTGCTTAGTTAGATTTCCATCTGACAACAATATGTCTGAGACAGATATATCTACATGAAAAAGAGTTCAACACAAGCTTTAAACCCTTAAATAAATAAATGTTTTCAGATGAATGATAGTAAAGATGGGCCGTGTATGTTTTTTCAGCTCCCTGGAAAATGCTCCAAGAACGTGCCTCATTTATAGTGGTTGACCAGTTGACCAACAGTACAGTGACCTTAAGAGGAGGCTTCGTAGGGATAAAATGTCGATCTCATTACCCGAAGGTCGTGGGATCGAATTCCAGAAGCGCTATTTAACCGCGATCTCCAAATTCCTTTTTTTCCGGCGCGAGTACTGGTTAGAACTCCAGTCATCGAGAATCTTAATATATGTTGCAAGAACTTTATCCACAATCGATGTAAAAACAAACCCAATACACGGCGGGGAATCACGTGATCAAAATAATCTCTAAACAAAAGTAGATCTCAGAAAAAAGTTAGAAAATAATGAAAGCCGTTTAGCTGTTAAATGTAAAATGTAACCTATCTTATGGCAGCATAAAAGTATTATAGAACTACACAGGTCTCAACCATAGTCACCTTCCGATCACTTCGAGAAACTGACATCATTTATTTTTGAAGTGTTCAACACAACCAAAAGGTGACTGTGATTGAGACCTGTGTAGTTCAATAATACTTTTATGATGCCATAAGATAGGATATATTTTTAATTTACAGTTAAACGGCTTTCATTATTTTCTAACATTTTTCATAGATGTACTTTGGTTTAGAGATTATTTTGATCATGTGATTCCCCACCGTGAAATAATTCTAAACGAAATCAGACCTTGAACATATTCAACTGATTTTATTTTTTTCCTTATTAATGCAAAACTGCTTTTAAATCGAATGACGTGCAACGTTATAAACATTAGAAAACATCACGATGCTCTATACTTAGCAGTGAATACTCTAGCCGTGCGTCCTGCGTCATAGACGCACAAAAAAAGCAAAGGACGCAAAGATTTGAAATATGTGCGTCCTTTAGGACGCAATCACGTGAAAAGCGAGACTTGGGTATATGCTCGCGGCAGTTTGTATAAAAGAATATCGTCCACGAACTTGCGTTTCCTGCGAGTATTTAGAAGAATTTTCACATGAAATCGTTAAAAAATCGCGGCACTTCGCGGGTGTAAAATCGCGGTACTTATTGAGGTTTCAGATAGCTAACACGACATTAAATTAGAATTATTTTCCGTGAAAATTTGTATATACGTATTTTTTACTTTTGTACATCAATTAAATTCGAAAATATTTGCTGACCGACTTACATTTGTATAGCTTGATAGTGCATAACCAAAATAAAACTTACTCATATTATACACTGTCTATTCCAAACAAGTTTTTATAATTCCAAAATAATCAAGACTTGTCACTACCTGTCAAAATATTCGGTCTTTTTAATGCCATGTGCTTCGCTTGGATCAAACAGAACTCAGCGTCGGCGTACGTACTTTGATCTCGTAACCTGCGCTTAGTCGCTGTAGAAATTATTTTATTCGGCAAAGGTAATTCTTTAAAGTAAATACATTGTAGAAGAAAATTGTAACTTAGAAAAAATCAGCCTGAAGCGCCGCGATTTTGTTATAAACTTAACGTTTATTTTAAATAAAGAATAGTTCGAACTTATAAATGTTAATTAAGTTAATTGAAAATACTTTTCGCATTCACAAATTATCAAACGTTACTCTATCAGTGATGTCACATAGCTAGAAATTTCAAAGTTGACGTAGTTAGTTTGTCTTCCTTTATGAATGCTCGTATTTTTCACACCTACCGCGACATTCGCGAGTGACAAATGCTAATTGGAGAATAAACCTCGACTAATTACAGCAGATTTTGAACGGAAATAAATATTTGAAATCTACGTAAAGGTAATTAATATTTTCAGTAACTCAATACTTTTAGAAACAATAATATTTGAATGAAAAACAACACATCGCAGCGGCGATTAGCAACGAAAATAATTCGGCGAGAATGTCCGATTCTATTTTCTGACTTTTTGGGAAAGGAACTCATTGTTTCATAGTTGGGACTCATTGTTTTGAAAAATGTGCGTCCCAGGGACTCGTATAAATCAAAACCTAGATTATTCACTGACTTTTAAACACTTAATTGAGTTAAAATTGATTTAAAACGATTTCGTTTTCTATGAAATGATTTACGTTTTTATAGGAAGTTTCACCTTAATAGCTTCTAAGAAAAGGATGGTGTCATTTTCTGTGAACTCAGTACACCGTAACGGTTAGGTAATGTCGGCCAGACTTGATGAAAAGATGCTCAAAAGTCATCTTGCACCCTGTGCATGGTTTTATAAACTACTATAATTGAATGACGTTTAAAGACAAATTTAAAACATGTAGTAAAAGATTTACAAAGACATGGCCTTTTTAAGCCACCTTTATAACGAGTAAATCAACGTTAAAACAAGAATGTCGAAAGAGTTATCTTGACATGTTTGTGAATTTTGCGGCATGGTGGCGTGAAGTTCGCAACAGTGGTTAGAACCGTGACCCGACATGTTGTTTGTCGTCATCGCTTGATAAACATGTTGTCCAGTAACTTTTAAAAATGTTTTGTTGTCCAAAGGTTGGCCGACATGTCGCATTACTCCACATTATGTCAACATGATGTTGCTGGCTTGTCTTGTTTAGTTGGACGTAAAATAAGTGCACTAACACTACATAAAGTAAACATTCCGGTGTCCACTGTAAAGTTCCATATGGAATCAGCGGTCAAGCGGTGTGAAGCTGGCGGCCTATCGACCTAGTGGCGTGAAGTTCGCCACCTGGCGGTCCAATGGCTAGAAGTCGACACCTATTGATGTGAGGTTCGCGAACTGGCGGTCCAGTTGCTAGAAATTAGCGGGCTGGTGGTCTAGTGGTGTGAAGTTTAACCCAGTTGACACCAAAGTCACTGCCTTCAAGTCGTAAGGCCACTTGATCCTAAACTCGGTTCCTTCTTAACGCCATTAACCTGACAAACTATAGTCAAGATGATCACATATGGCTCATCTGACTATCATTGGCTTAAATACAAGGTCATGAATCACATCACAGGAGGGGTGAATTTTGACCATGTAGTTTTGATTTTAAAGAAATTCGTAGATGTCCACTACACAATGATACATTCCAAATATCTAATCTACAGGCTATATCTGCTATATGTCTAAGCTCTAGGCCATGTGGTTTCAGAGATCAATATTATAAACGTTTTCGTATATAAGCCTATGTAAAATCAAATGACTATCCGGAGGTCCACTAGGCATTACTGAATATCTAAGCTATAGAAACTGTGGTTTCAGCAAATATTGTTTTAGTTTTTCCTATTTGTTGTCGTACCAACCAAAGTTCTGCATGGAATGGAAACCTTGAAGAGAGCGTCGTGCAAGGAACATCATGTTTAGTTTCATCAACACTGGCCTAGAAGAGATGTCGTTTGAACGAAATGGTGGAAGGACGGTGGGAAGGAAGGACGGACGGACGGACAACGTACGACAGACGGCGAGTGGTCCTAATAGTTCCCCCCTGGTACTTTTTCACAGTTGAACTGAAAACAAGTGACCACCTGGCCGGAGCTTATTTTGACCCAAGGGTCTTGATTTGAACAAACTGCATAGAGACGACGTTGTATACAAAATATTTAAATTCTCGTCCTTTTTCTTCATTTAGATTGTTTATAGTCCCAGCCGAGCCCGGGGTTTATCCCTTGGTAAACTTACCAAGACTCCTGGCTGGCGCAAGTTGAAAAGACAGATGCAGATACAAGGGAATCCGGGTACAGGCTCTAGCTCTTTTTCAAATAGACCCGTTGGTTTTATGACGTGTCCAGTGTATGGCACGGGTGCACGTGAGACTTTCTCTTGAATTCGAACCAGTTCATGTCTAGATAGATTGAAACACTGAAAAACTTTTCTAAACTTTCTTGTGTCCCGGTCGGGAGCTCTGGTCCTTGTGGTTGTGGAAAAAGATGTTCGCAGATTGTTTATTTTTAGCTCTGTTATGCAACCGGAAAAAAAGTTTAAGATAGCTTTAAGCCAGAATGCTTCTGGCCAAGATTGCTGATACTTAATAAAGTAGTGCATTAAAATAAGTCACTTTAAAGTCCCAGTATCACATTTACAAGTAGCTCTCATTTTATCAAGAAAGATGTCTTACTGACAGACAAGACCTTGATTTGTACCAAAAACATTCCTTATTTTGCTTTTTAAATGGGTAAGTACATATCAGAAACGTGGAGCAGTATTTTGTTCAATGATATTGCAAAAAATATGAAGGCTTTCTGTTAACTATTTTTCTTGAAGAAACAACTTTAATACGAAAGAAAGGAATGCGTTAACATTTTTTAAGAGTGAAAAGAACATGGTTCTATCATGTTTATGTTACTGTATCAGTACATTTAAAGTTATCCTTGGGCTTTAAGCAGTTGTGACGACGAACGGGCGTACAGACTGACGACGGACAGACAGCCCGATGATACATACGGACAGGCGACGGACACACTTCGATCTGAAAAGCCAACCCTAAATCAGTGGCTCTGGTGAACTATAACGTATGGCCATAAGACGTCTAAACCTGAAATATATAAATTCTATAGTCAAGGGATACAACTGCAACATTCATACTGATTACCGTCACATAATTCTTTGCCTTGTTACTTGGTATGAAATTGTTATACAATACCCCACATACTCAACCTTCAAAATACATGTATACTATATCTACTCTAAATATATCTATAATACACAACTTACTCTAATTCCTAACGAGATGTCTTGCTGTTTCAAGGAAAAAGAGCCTAAGCTTAATATTAAATGACAACATCTTAGGCTAATATTTCGGTACAGGCACGGTTGATGCGAAGGAACAATGCATATAACAGCTTGGTAGTGGTACATTGTAAGTGAATATTGCGTCTTAAAGTATCGTTTATTTTACATAGGGTCTATTCAACGGGCACATTTAAAAACAAGAACTCTCTTTCAAACAGATGGTCGGCGCAATTTTGAGTATATGAATGAGATCGGTGGATATATTTCATAGCACAAATTTGATATTTATGCAGTAAGAAGGCGCCGAAATAAATATACGCCAGGATGCGAACCCGTGATCCTTAGCTCATACAGCTTAAAAGGCGAATGCTCTCCAGTCTGAGCTAACCGGCTGCTTACACATTTTCTCCGAGTCAGTCATTATAATACTTCGTTACAAATGACAATTATATTCAATATTAACTGAATATTCTTGTGCAAGGTCAGTGTTGCACATTTAGCTCTCGGTTTTACGTTTGCAGAAGCTCGTAGACATCTACCTTAAGTTTGACCGTATAAGTTTTCTATATAAACCGAGGCATAACAACACTATTATTACTTTTAATACTTTTAATTCACTATTTATTGTCGAAACTATTATTGTTTTGACACACCATTTTATTTATTTCTAAAATCCATTCCTCTATTACATTTCGAAGGAGTTTGTTCAGAATAAATGAAGTGACCAATTCGATGTGCACTCATAATTTTACGCAAGTTCGTAAAATTCACATTCATTCATACGTTCGGAACTACTGTCTAACTGAATTAATCACAGACTTTTACGCTATTTTTCAAAATTTAGAACAGTAAGTAATTGTCGTCATTGTTTGCCTTTAATCAGTATCAGATAGGGGTCTAGTACTTTTAGATAAACTGCTCTCCTGTTAAAATGACCAATATGGTTGGAACTGGCGTTAACCTCAATACAACAACAACCAGACATATACAGGTTACATTATTTAATTGATAAAACAATCATGTTTATATCTGATCGAGAAACTTACTATCTAATTACACATTTAGCATGATCCCTGTATTGAAATGTTAATACAAGTGAATGAATACAAAGTCCCTAACAGGATGTAACGGGTTTGGATGAACATATGCCCAAAGTATCAGGAAAACTTTAAATGGATTTGGAAGATATAGCCACATGACCTTTGAACTAAAAGGTGAACTTGACTTTAGTCATCATGTTGTGATAGACATTATACCAAAGTTTGATGAAAATCTTTCAAAGGGTTAAGGTGATATAGGTCTGGTGACCTGATATCCTTAAGTGTGACCTTGACCTTGAGCAAAGCATGACCGAGAACAGATACTTCACATCCTCTCCACCAGATTAACATTTACCCAAAGTTTCAATATATCTGTCAAAATGGTCGAGAGAAATGTCATAATGGAAGATAATTTTAAGAGTGGGTTTCACAAGGAAGAGCATCAAGGCAATAACCTATGTTAAAGCTACGGAGATTTAAACGTGAAGTTAAAATTTTCTGCCATATGATTTGTACCACTCTAACATTTTGAAATTCATGTAACGAAGTATTTATCCTTTGCATTACATTGCATATATGAATAGCGCATGGTAAATAAGGGCCAATAGTCTTTTTATTTACAAATGTGGTCCTTGGGAATACATTTAACACTATAGTTACAAAAATACAATTAAAATTATCAAAAATAAACAAACGTTAAAGTGAAAACTTTGAAAACTGAAAGATCTACCATTCTATCACATAACTGTTTCATTTTATGCTTGTATTATGAAAGTATTAAAAAAATATCACAGTCTTTCAACAAACGTTGATATGCAAAGATACATGTAGCCTACGTTTATTTGAAGTCAAGTTATTTGAACCAGCAGTGTGCTGTTTGGATATATGTAGCGAAGGAAATAGACGTATATATTGATATAACTTAATGATTTTTGACACCGTAAATAAAAGTAAATTAAAAAATATTGAAAACACATAACAGAGAACAAAAAATACTCCTTTCACCACTAACAGAACCATCCGTCTGTCCGAAACAAATGCCTAAAAAGCAAAGTATTGATAACGTTAAGAATACACTACATAAACTGTAATGACATCACATAGTCTACAAAACAGGTTGTTTTTTATTGTGTGAATTGATAATGTGTCTCGAAAGTATCTTTAAATCACGTGACAGATCTGAAATATCAAGAAGTTCTCCAGCTGAGCGGCGTATTTCGCATATTTACACAATTACACTAACCTCAATTTATTCACCCCAACATAAAAAAAATGCGGTCACTATTACTGTATTTGCGCATTAACTAAAGTAACCTATGTTCGGGGCACCACAGTATGAACTGTCTAATTAGGCCAAAATGTATACAGTTTAAAATGAAAGGTAGTTATTTAATTTCTCTCAGAAAGGAACCGATGTAGATTGGTTGCCTTTTGATAGCATGTAACACTGGAGTACGAGATTTGACCCCTATACATGTATAATTAAATGAGCATTAAGTTTGCTCTGCCTCCAGTTCCTCGCGCCACATGCGCTACAATATCACTCTTTTGACAATGCGAGTGAACGTACAGGTGAATATCGTGAACAACAAAATAATTCATTTGGTAACTAAATAGGATTTATCAACAAACTCAGTACAGTTTTTGAAGTTTCTACATGACACGAATTTAGGTGGAATATATAGTGAAATGCAATCTTTAGTTCTGAAGCGGCCCGACATGACATGTGTACAATTCTAGAAACGTTTCAAAAATCGACATGAATACATTAAGTCAAGAAATGTATAATTTTTGCGCAATGGAACTAAACTGTAAATGTTACTTGATAGACGTTTGTATCAGAACTAAATGCTTTACGTTCAACAATTAAAAATAAACTTTCTTGCGTGTTAAAAAATATCTATATATGTCACCTGTCAGACTGACCCTTTTTATTTTGTCTTCCAAGGAAAAGCAATATCATACATATAATAGATTACCTGCTTTAAACTGAAGTCGGACTTACTCAGATCTGCTCGCGTGGTGAGTGGTTTTCATTTTGGTTAATGTAAATATACAGATCGCTTTGTTTCGAGAAAAACATACACATCTTTGCAAAAACAACAGTTAAGATCGGTCCATTAAGTAAATGTGTTACAATCTATTAACAGTATGGATTAGGACAGCACTCTTAGCAGATAAACAAAACTTTAAGATTCTAATATTTCGACATTGCCGAGTTTGAATTCATGTATGGGATTCTGTCATTTAAGTGGTTCTATGATTGGCAGATTGCTTTGTGGCATATGGCGTATTTGAAGTAAGCACTTGAATCCGGAAACTTTCTCTGATTTACATATAAAACAGTTCATCGAAACAACAACATGAAAGCAGATTTCTTCATCGAGACTTTGACACACTGACTTCAAAACCAGGAGGATTATCTATTAAGTTTAAACAATATTTTATTTATCAAATATCATGCAAGTACAATATATAATTTAAAGACAAGGGATCGAGTGGTGAGCTAATAAGCCTTTTTCGAAACTCTTTCCCTATTCCCTTAGGATTATCTATTAGTAATGAGAAACAGGCCTACAACGTTTGCAGATCCGAGACGAATAGTTCCGCAGTTATTTTTATTAGACACACCTTTTTCCACCTAAGATCACCATGACGTTGTCCCTAAATAGATTCCATCTGCTAGTATAGTCATCCTGCCAAGCGTGAAGATCCTAGACCCAATCGTTCTTCAGTTCTTAATTGAAAACTGTTAAGATTTCCGTGACCGTGACCTTTAACTTACGGGCCTCAAAATAGCTATATAGTTTTACAAATTGGGTTATCATAGGATCAACCGTTCTTCAGGTTGTGATCGATATTTTACGAACTCACCTCAAAATCAATACGGTTCTTCCCACTGGTCATGAAAACAACCTACCCTGTCTTATGATCCTAGGACAAATCCTTGTTCATTTATTGATTAGAACTATTTTAAACTAAATGTCACCGTGACGTTGACCTTTGATATACCGCAAAATCAAATGGGGTCATAGGCTTGTCATGACTAATAAGTCTAGCGCGTTTGATAATCTTAGCACAGTTTTCAGTTATTTATCGAAAACCATATTTTTCATTAAAGTGACATTATGCGCATTTTTTTTCAAGTAAAAATCCAGCTGAAAATGGTGTGTGTACAAAAGCGTAGAGGAAATAATAGCTTTAAACTCAATACACCAAACTCTTTCCGCTACCAGTATGAAATAATAACTTTCCAAACATTGATTTTCTTATTTGACCGGGAGAGTCAATTTAAGAAAAGAACAACTGCATGCAGGAGTTGCTTCCCTTCCACTGCCGAAATCTCTACCAACATCAACAACGACACAATCAACTATCATTTTATCAGTCCGATTTTTGATATCTAAAGCACCAACTTCAAATACTAATGTGGCATACTCATTAATTTAACACATTTAAATGCACAGCAACCAAAAATTGCTTTTATAAAACCGTCACCAAAAATACACTATGTGCAGTAAGATACGAATACTGTCACTTTAATCATTAATGTGACCTTGACTTTCTGCCTAAATAGGGGCCATTCGTTGGTCTTGACACATAGGCTTACTAACTGTTTCTATTGGGTCCTAGAACAAACCGTTTTCAGGTATTGATTGGCATCTGTGTTAAAATTAAAGGTCACCTTGAGCCTGACATTTGCTCCAACTGTCTTCAAAATCCGGTTTGATAACTATTGTGTTACGACATTTGTTTGATGAGTGTTGGTTTGTTTACCACATATAGTATATTGAATATCACTTAACGCCTTAATTGTTAGTACTTGCTATTTCATTTTATTTGATTAATCATTGTCTGTTTCATCACTGTCTGTGTCATCACTGTCGGTTGTTTCGAAACAAAGTCTTGTATAACTGCTGGTCTTACTTTTGCTTATGTCATATTTGGATAGCTCCTCTAATCTTTTCACTAACTCTTCTCTGCCACTTGTAAAATGTTCACTTCCTTGCCCTGAAATTGTCGGACAAATATAAATATTATTATATTAAACTTCTTTTAACGACAACTAAATCATGTAAGTTCATTTTCTGACCATGGCCACTGTGCTTACAAAGTGTTAGACTCTAGGTCACAGCCGTTTCACGTTGTTAAACGGTAACGTATCATTATCGTGATGTTTTAGACATCTATGTCAAAGCCTTCATAAGTTATTGAGCAGAAACTGTTTAGAAATACCACTGGCACCAGAGTACTAGACTGCCCTGTAATTTTAACAAAAATTACCCCAAAATATACCTAAGTAACACCTTATCATGAAAAAAATGGTAAAAGTCTTTCTGACAAACCCCCGTTTACACTGTTCTATATTATTCACATGGTGTTGAACGTTTTCGACAGGGGGTGCGGTCCCCGCTCTTTTTGTACTATTCAAGCAAGTACATGAAGATCAACAGCGGTTGCGTTTAACAGACAATATATTTATCTACCAAACTGGTAAGTAACACTTTTAAAAGCTACCGTTTCTATAAAATTCTTCTAGAATATTGAGCTATTTCGCTCTCTCCATTTTCTTGATATTTTCTGTCACTGCTGACTTCCGGTTCAACTCAAATGACCTTTCAAACACGGCATACGGTTATGCACAGAAGTGAATTTGCGCTGCTTACGTAACGTTTTACAAATTGTTTTTACAGTAAAAAATTTTCCTGTACCCACTTGTCCACAAGTTAACAGTTACGACCGCTTACAGCGGCATTTAGCATTGTTTACATACGAAATGCAATAATTTGACACAGTCGCGAAATTTAACGCGGAATATTTTCAACCAATGAAAACGAATTGTTACAAAATTGAAAGGTGAACCGGAAGTCGGCAGTGACAGAAAAACACCAGGAAAACGGAGTGAGCGAAATAGCACAATATTCTTGAAGAATTTTATAGAAACGGTAGCTTTTAAAAGTGTTACTTCCAGTTTGGTAGATAAATATATTGTCTTTTAAACGCGACCGCTGTTGATCTTCAATTGCTTGCTTGAATAATACAAAAGAGCGGAGACCGGACCCCTGTCGAAAACGTTCAACACCATGTGAATAATATAGAACAGTGTATACGGGGTTTGTCAGAAAATGACTTTTACCATTATTTATGTTTTTTTTATGATAAGGTGTTATTTAGGTATATTTTGGGGGGTTGTTTTGGTTAAAATTACAGGGCAGTCTAGTACTCTGGTGCCAGTGAGAAATACCAGGACATTGTGACATTGCCCTTTGAACTAATGACCTCAAAATGTATAGGGTTGAAGTGCTGTCCAAGACCAATGTCCCTACTAAGAAGGCCAAATCACTGTGACCTTGACCTTCGACCCAATGACCTCAAGAAAAATAGGATTCAGTTACAGTCCATGAGTAATGTTTTTAGAGGAGATGTCATTTAATGTTTTTTTTCTATTTAAGCTCTTGTGGCAATTTTGTGCACAACAACAAAACGGTTTTAGCCATTTTTGTAGAGGACCATCCAAGTAGCAAACCAGTAAAGTGTGGTTTAAATCAGATGAAATGTTGTTTAAAGGTTTCTCTATTTTTAGCTCTGATGGTCATGTGTGCAGCGGAGCGAAACGACTGGAGGAATATTTCGTAGAAGACAAACCTAGCAACAAGTGAATCTGTGAAGTGTAGTTGAAATTTGCTTAGTCGTTTTAGAGGATGGGTCTTTTGAAGCATTCTTGACGACGGACGACATCACAAAAGCTCACCATGAGCACTTCGTCGAACCATCCAACGACTTTCATTTTTGACGGGATCTTTTTTTTTTATATAAAAAAGGTTATTATTTGTTAAACATTAATTCTAACAACTGGTTTTAAGATTATTTTGATTTTTAAGGCAAGTCGGATAAGGAAACCATTCCAGCCCCTCATAGGTCTGATTTTTTAAATAGAATATCTTCATTTTTAAATTAAAAATTTTGAGTTAATCATTACGTGATTATTTGTGTAAAATAGATATACTCCAAACAATTTTTTCAGTTGTAAAATATTTAAAGCTGCTCTCTCTCAGTTGCCGTTGAAATTTTTTTTTTTTTAAATTGATATAATTATTCATAAACATAAAACTAAAGGCTAGAATCAAAATATAAGCAAAAATCTAGGTAGAAATTTACAGTAATAGATAACAAGTGTCGGTTGCACGGCACCGCTACACTATATGTTTATATTTAAATTTCAAAAGCGTTTGCAATGCTTTTGAATTTGGTAGCGTATTTTTTTTTAATTTAGAGATATACGTGACAGGAATTTTTGTTGGAGCCCTTTTATATGACTATATGTTCTAAATACGTTATTTAGATACAGTTTGAAGAACTTTATTTTTTTACCAAAATCTGAGAGCGAGCAGCTTTAAGAAAAAGTATTCCATTATCATGCAAACTGCATTTAAAGACAACTGAACAGGAATGTGAGATATGTGGCCACAGGGGTCCAGAGAGACCTGTGTATTCACTGTAGGGGTCTTAGCCAATGATAGACTAGCTTCTGTTTTCATAATCAGCTACTACATTTACAGTAGGTGAAAGTTGATAAATGATGGTGTACATGTTTAAAAAGGTTAAACACGTCTTATTTGAAAAAAAGATAAAAATGAAGAAAATAATTAGGTTTACGTATGCTTTGCCATAGCATCCATGCACATTTAACAAATACACTTGGAGCCACTTCTAACCCGACACTGATATAGTTCGGTATAACTGGATTATTTGTATGCTGATTTCGTTCAAATTTATAATTTAATTAATTCAACACATCATACGTTCTTCTGCTAAATTAAATTTTAATTGATTTACAAATGCATGTAACACAATCATAATTAAATCCGTACATCCGAGTTAAGAAACAAAATACTATGTTTGTTGTATTTTACAGATAAATTTCCATCTTTGTTACGATTTATAGTGAACAGGTAGATTTCCAGTCTAAAGACACATACGCTGACAGTATCTTATAAAACAATTAAGGGATTAGACCTCCTGCAATTTTGAGGGCGAGGGTCACTTATGATGGAAATTTGTATTGTCTTTAAGCTCACGTGAGCATATGCTAAGGGTGATCACTCAATGACCGGTATACAGTTTCTGTTAACACTTTACTTCACATGACAACTTCTCCGAACCTACTTGCTGGATATTTATGGTGTGGATAATCCTTGGACGGTCCTCTATACAAAACCTTTATAAATTATGGATTTAAGATAAAACTTGGCTTCGCCGGGTAGGTTTTTTATTTTACCTCCTGCAAAGGGAGAAAACTAGTAATAGTTCCTGACATTGGTAAAGTGTTGGAGTAGTCTCCCTTTGATATAGAGTGTCTAAACAGCTGGTGTAATTCTTCTTGTATGCAGGGCATGTGTCCTGAAACTGTTCATTTGAGAATCACCCGGACAATTTAGGTCATGCTGAAATTATGTAATACTATCAAACTTTCCATATTATTAGATATTACATAAGTTATGAACTTTGAGTGACTTTGGAGAAGTATGTTTAAATTTCTCTGTTGTACTGATAAAAGTATGGTCCAGCTGACCTACTTTCTTGTTTTGTTAGTTACAACAAATGAATGTGAACTGTTGGTATAGTTTTGAATGTACATTTCAACTTCGGCATCGGGTGACATTGACCTACTGATCTACTTTCTAGTTGTTTAAACTATAGCTCTGAAATTTGCAATATGCTCACTTCTAAATGCTGATTTTAACCTTGACTTTTTTCAGACCTATATCTAGACTTACTGACGTAGTTTCCTGTGTTTAAAGCTACAGCAATAAAATTTAATCCATGGGTAAAATGGTAGGAAAATGTACTAAAGACCTTATTTCAAATACTGCGCAAACAGACTAATACTTGAAGGTCCGCCTTATTCCCCTAATCGTCTCAGAGAAACATATGTTCAAATTTACAACATATCACATACTAGGAGAAAGTAGGAGTATTCCACATGCAATCTGACTGAAAGTTTTCATGTCAGTTATTTCAACAATTTTTTATCCAAAATCCAAAACATGAGTTAGATATGTCTCCGGGCAGACAACGTACACACTTTATCCCTGGGGATAACAAAAACTTGACTTGTCTGCATATGGTAGCTATCATACTTACCTACTTTTTATTTCAAAAATGCAAATATCGATACTACAGGGACAATGACTCTATCGATATCTTGGGGTCATCTATTTTTTATCCACATTTGGTAATGATTGCTAAAATAATCTAGCATCAAGAATGTGTACAATGCCAAATATGAATAGCAATGCCACTAGAAGAACTAGTCCGATCTTCCCAATAATCAAACTTGACCGCGATTGATTATGTAGCCATATAAACTGTAACAAAATTTGGTAGGATTGCTTCAGAAACGTGGCTGGTAGTCTAAGAGCGTGCGAAGGACAATATACATTTATCAATTACAAAAGCTTACCCCGAGCCAGTGGTAACCCGTCCAGATTTTTAACTTCATGCACAAGTTCGGTTTTCGGAGCTCGTGCATAATGTATTTCTTTGGGGTTGAAGTGAATAACATTGTCATAAATGTACGGACTTACTCAGCTAACAATTTTAACTTGTCTGATCTAGCTTTATACACATCTAAGTATGAATATTTCACCGACATGTACTTAATGATATTGCCTCTGAAAGAAGCCTGTGTAAAGAGCAGACCGAAGAAACAATTCCCAAAACATATTCAAACCCAGCATATTTACGGTGAAAGGTAACAGACGCCTTTAAATATTAGCATCAACGTTTTCCTCAAGTGCAACAAGTAACGGATATCATATCAAATATTGTGAATACGTAATGAAGCGTAGAACATATAATAAACTAATATGTTGCAACAGAAGTTGCCGACATAAATTCCAAGAAATGCTGCAACTGTGGTTTAAACAACTGTGCCTTATATTTAAGTTACATTTCGTTATCTAAGAACAATACAGTTCGCTCGTTTTGTTGTATATAACTTGCATTAGCAACTAAAAAGCCTCGAGCAAGAGATTCATGGAGGACTTATATCGCTAACCTGAGCTCCGGTGCAAAACCTGAAAACCTTCATTCCGTCTGGGATGTAATTTTCTGAAGACAAAATTCTTTGTATAAAAAGTATAGACATAGAGACATGTACTTGAGGAAACCAATAATTTTCATGATTAAACTTCCTTTTACAATTTTGGCACGCGGTCACACAAGGACCATTTTTTATTAAAAGAGTTAAACGAGATCATACATACATGTGATTTGACAAATTTTGACATCATGGGAATTGGTAAGGTGATGATACATCTACGATCTACCTTATATTTAAGCTCAAGGCTTTGTCGTTTTGAATATGAATTCTTATTTTTTTCTCGTTAAACAAATGATCAAACGTGTACCATTCTTTAGCCAATGGCTATGACTTGACATCGTTTGCTAGAGAACGAATAGACAGTTCTACACACAAAATATCTAATGCCTGTGTCTTAAGATTTTAACTAAAATTGAATTTAAATACTTAGTATCATAATTTCTACAAATGGACAAACGTTTACATTTACCTGTATTTTGTCCAGATCTACGACACTCTTCTTCTGCTTTATCATCATTATCTTCATTATCATCTTCATCATGTTCATCATCATCATCATCATCAAATACTTGACATAGTTTGTTACTCTGGTTAGCAACTTCACTATCAAAACCATAATCTGGTATCTCGTCATCGCATCCTCGACATTTTGGACATGCTGGTTTTCTAGTATAGAGATAGAAATGGTCAGGTAACATTAACTCACGGGCTTTTTTAATCTCTTCTTCAGTGCATTCTTCAACATATGTAATAAAAACATCATCTTCATAATCATCACTATTTTCAGAAGTTTCAGTTACTCTACTAACGGCAGTTGTGCCGACAATAGATGTTCGTTTGATAGACTCTGATTTAGAATTTTGCTCTTCTTTAGAATTTGATACAGTCACCGTTTCCCCACTTGCAGTTATGGTATCTGATTTTATTTCGAATATGGAGCGATCTACAGTTGTAGAGTCTGGCTTCTCTCCAAATGTTGAATCTGGTTTTACTTCAAATGTTGAAGTTCCTAAATCTGTTGTTCCTTCCGATTTGGAACTCACAGTGACTGCAGAAACAGAGTTCAATCCAAATACTGAACTACAAGGAGTTGTTAAACAAGGTTTCACTCCAATGATGTCACAACTTGCAGCTGTGGAATCTGGGCTCACTGCAAATCTTGAATCTGGTTTCACTTCAAATTTGGAACTACTCGCAGTTTTGGAATTCGCTTTCTCCCCCAATATGCAGGTATTTGCAGCGGTGAAATCTGGTTTCACTTCAAACATATTAGTACTTGTAGTTGGAGAATTAGGTTTTACTCCAAATATGGAACCAATTGCAGTTGTACAATTAAGTACTCCTCCAAATACTGAATCATTTGCAGAAGTAGTTTTCACTCCAAATATGGCACCACTTGCAGTTGTAGAATTAAGGTTTTCTCCAAATATTGAATCACTTGCAGTTGTGGACGTAGGTTTTACTCCAAATATGGAACCAATTGCAGTTGTAGAATTAGGAACTTCTCCAAATACTGAAACATTTGCAGAAGTAGGTTTCGCTCCAAATATGGCACCACTCGCAGATGTAGAATTCGGCTTTCCTCCAAATATTGAATCACTTGCGGTCAGGGAAGTAGGTTTTACTCCAAATATCGAACCAATGGCAGTTGTAGAATAAGGTTCTCTTCCAAATATTGAACCACTTTCGTTAGGGGAAGTAGGATTACCTACAGATATGGAACCACATGCAGTTAGGGAAGTAGGTTTCACTCCAAATATGGCACCAGTTGCAGTTGTAGAATCAGGTTTTTCTCCGAATATTGAGTCATTACGTTTTACTTCAAATATGGAATCAATTGCAGTTGTAGAATTAGGTTCTCCTCCAACTATTGAACCACTTGCGTTTTGGGAGGTAGGTTTTACTCCAGATATGGAACCACTTTCAGTTGTAGAATTTGGTGTTCCTCCAAAGGTTGAATCTGGTTTTACTTCAAATATGGAAGTTCCTGAATCTGTTGTTACTTCCGATTTGGAACTTACATTGACTGCAGAAACAGAGTTCAGTCCAAATACTGAACTACCAGCAGTTGTGAAACAAGGGTTCACTCCAATAATGTCACAACTTGCAGCTGTGGATTCTGGGTTCACTGCAAATCTTGAATCTGGTTTCACTTCAAATGTGGAACTACTCGCAATTTTGGTATTCGCTTTCTCCCCCAATATGCGAATATTTGCATCGGTGGAATCTGGTTTCACTTCAAACATAGAGGTACTTGTAGTTGGGGAATTAGGTTTTACTCCCAATATGCGACAACTTGCATTTAAGGAATTTGTTTTTTTGTCAAATATTGAGCTGTTTGTACCACTGTCTGCATTTGTGAATGCTGGTTTCACTCCTAGTATGCCACTCGTTGCAGTTGTGGAAGTAGATCGCGCTTTAGATATTGAACTACTTGCAGCAGTGGAATAAGATTTAGTTGCCGTTGCGGAATTAGGGTTGGCGCCAAACGTCAAACAACGTCCAGTGTTTGAACCTTTTACCGCTCCAAATAAAGAACTACTTGCAGTTGTGGTGTAAGCTTTCCTACTAGTTATGGAGGAACTTGATGAACTTG
>JAFMSR010000017.1:10316828-10326923 GCA_022818135.1 Saxidomus purpurata
CCTGACAGCTTACGTGTTGTTCTAAGTCCAGACTGTTTATTCTGTTGAAAGTCACAGCTACTCGACAGTGTTGCCGATACAGTAGGAGCATTAAAAGCATTAAAACCAAACCGAGCTTTCATAGCTGGAGTTCCTCTCCTTCCAACAGCATAGTCTTCTATTCTCAACTCCTAGAAAAAGAAATATATGTTCTGAATACTCAAATAATTTTTCCAGTGACTAACAAAATTCAAAATATTAATATATCAACCTAAATTGAATAATGCGTCAAGAAATTTACTAATTATCTAATGCCAGAGCTCCCTCTACTGATAAAAGAACAACTTTAGTTCCACTTCTCAAGATTCTTTTCTCATCAAACAAAAACTATTCATGCCAAAAATAGATGGTAAGTAATATAGATATCATGTAGAGAAAGATGTAACTAACAAATGTTCTCTTAACCACTAAAAGTGCATGCTTTAAACATACGTCTAAGCTTTTGTCCTTGTATATCTTCATTGCAGTCATACACTGATATCTTGTCTTGATAATTTTCATTTCTCCAGAAACCATCACAGTGTCCTGTCCCTTTGGAGGCTTCAATTCGGCAACTGTGCCACCCTGTGGCTGTTCAAAAACTGCATTAAATTAATACATTTGTTTAATTAGCATGCAATGCGTAAAATAAATTAAATGAAGACTTTTCATTCAACTCTAGATAAATGTCACTCATGACACTTGATTTCATTCACCGAGTCCATATTTCCTGAAACATTATCTCTTTGGCACTCACTTTATAGCTAAATTGACATCGGTTTTTCAGTTTTATTTCTTGGAGTAGTATCAACTAGAACTATAACTGAAGGTGATGAATACCCCCAAAATACCGCACTGACACAGTATATAAAAAATATGTAACATTTGATAACAGTGCTGCCCCGCTATTTTGAGTAATAAAAGTGACCCGAAACATGGACCGTGCACAAAAAGGCATGGTTCTTATCCCTTTTGCGAAATGTCATTATATTGTTACCAAGGGTTTTGTAGATTAAGAGCGCACAAGATTTTACTATATCGAATCCCTGAAAACTTGACCTTTGACCTAGTGACATGCACAACTAGGCATGGTAATTTCTGTGAAGTATCATTAAATTCTGACCAGGGGTTTTGGAGATTAAAGAGTCCATAAAACTGCAACTACAGACGGACGGACTGACAGACAAACATACATATACATACATGTACAAGCTGAATCCAGTATACCCCCTAACACTTTGTGTGCGGGGTATAATAACAAGATACGTTTTTTCAACAAGATTTGAAATACCTATTAATCGCTCATGAACGTGTATTTCGTTTAAGTGTGCCTATAATTATGTCCTTCATTCTTTAAATGAAAACTAAGTGGTCAGAATTTCACAGTGAAAGCTTTGATAAAGAGACCTTTAATAGCAAGAAGTTTTAGCGGTCCTACCTGTTAATGTTCCTAAAGACTCGCTAGATAGTAGACACTTCTCTAATGTTGAATTAACGTCAAATGCCATAGTTCTTACAGCTTTTTGTTTTGCTATTTCCGTATAAATTTGTGCCTTTGATAAGTGTGTCTCTGCATATTTAATGTCGACAAATATCTGAGCTTCATTGCTGGTTTCAGTAGTATTTAGTTTGTTTACTTTCAATTCAACTTCTTCCAGCAAACTATCGATCTTTCTGCTTGAAGCTTCAATGTCGTCTGATATTTGTTTTCGTTTTGTCCGCACTTCACTTAGGGACTTCTCCTCTAATGTTGTAACTCTAGCAATAAATGTTTCCTTCACGTTCTTTAATTTACTGATTATACAATCGTGTTTCAAATCTAGTGCAAATAGGTTGAAATGCATTCTTGACTTCAAATTGTGCAATTCTAGTTTCATTTTTTTCCATGATGTTTCGATTTTCTGCTTGTGATGAGTCTGCGTGAGTCCTTTGGATATATTTGGAATATACTCTACACCTTCACATGCCCTGAAAAAGTAAAACGGTAAAGCTAAACTAATGGGAGACCTATTGTGATCATCGTCAACAAGTTCCTTATAAGTGCTCCAGAGACCACACTTTTTGCCCTATCTTCAATAAAGTTAGTTTATGTGTTATCAGCATAAATTCCTAAATGAGTTTTGTAGTGAGTGAATCAATTCAAATACCTAAGAGGTCATATTTTCATCCGATATACATGACATGTAATTGAAACACGAGCAAACTGTCTGTATTCATAAAATCTAAATCAAGTTTGAGTCTGGGACATCTTCTGAAAACTATATCACTAGCATATAGCAAAGAACATTCTTGTAAGTATATCAGAGGCAACATTTTCAACAATAGACAGATATAAAAGGATTATAATGATTGCCTTTATAAAATCTAAGGCACATTTGATAAAGGGTCCTTGTAAACGATACAGAGACAACTCTTAATGTAAGTTTTTGGAGAAACGTAAGGGGTCATCCTGGGTCAAAAACTAGGTCAGCAGAATAAAAGCATAGAATAATCATTGTAAGCACTTTAAAGGCATCATTTGCTATAATTGGTCTAAACATGAAACTGTTTACATGTATCTTTATCAAATTTAGGTCAAGTTTTTAAGTCGGTCATCTTCAGGACAAAAATGTGGTTGGTAACTAAGTCAAAGGAAACCCTTGTAAAAACTCAAGAGGCATCATGTCATGTACCTGACCTAAATGAAACATCATCAAATGTTTGTCTTTAAACAATAAGGGATTAGTTTGAGTCATACTAGGTTAAAAACTAGATCATTAACCTAAACAATGAAAAAAAAACACAATTAAAAACTGTCGCACAACACTTGTTCGCGGAGGAGTGACAAAAATACGAAAAACGAATCTGATTAAAATCATCTTTTTAAAAAACGCCATGTTACGAGGACCTGAGAACGCCCGATAGAAGGTCACGATTAGACGACCTTTCTGCCAGCCAATCAGAGCTTTGCTTTTAAGGTTTTGAAAGCGAAGGTGAAGTCCATATTTTCCAGAAAAGGCTATATGTATATGGGATCCCAAAGTATACCGCGCACTAATATTTTTAGAACGCCGATGTAAGGAAGTATTTTGACCCCCATAGAATAATGGCCCCGGTCGTTATCTTATAGAAATAAGAGGGCAATGATGGCTCTATATCGCTAACCGAAGTACTAGTGCACTTACCTAAGGGAGTCACTTGTTACTAAAGGAAGTCAGTAGTTGCTTAGAAAGTCAATGGTTGCTAAGGAAGTCATTTCTTCAAAGGTGGAGTCACTAGGTGCTAAGTAAGTCATTAGTTGTTAAGGAAGTAACTTGTTCAAGCGGGAAATCACTGGTTGCTAAGAAAGTCACTTGTCCTAAGGGGAAGTAACTGGTTGCTATGGAAAGTCACCCATTGCTAAAGAAGTCACTGATTACTCACTGGAAGCTAGGTTTTTCATTTAACTCTATTTACAAACAAGGGACCCATGGGCGTGGTCAATTTTGACCCCAGGGTCAGTATTTGAACAAACTTGGTAGAGGACCACTAGACAATGCTTTATATAAAATATCTTAGCTCTAGGCCTTGTGGTTTTGGAAAAGATTTTAAAATGTTTTTCTATATAAATAAAAGACCCCCGGACATGGCTAATATTCACCCCAGGGGCAATATTTGAATACACTTAATAGAGGTTAACTAGACAATACTACATACTAAACATTTAAGCTCTGTACCTTGTGGTTTTGCAGAAGATTTATAATGTTTTCTCTATACCAAGTAACCCACAGGCAAGGTCAATAGCAAATAGCTGAAAAGAACAACTGGAAAGTGTATTGGTCTGTTTCAGAAAAAAAACATTTAATTTTTTTTTCACCACCCTGCTTGGACCTCATTTCCGGGATGATATTTTATTTCTTCAAATGTTATTCATGTGTTATGGCTAACATGTGTTTCATAACATATGTCAAACATATGTTGCACAATTGCCTGTGTAGGTGCTTTTCTTGGGTTGTGAACTTGCAGCCAGCTAAAATGACAGTCATTGGTGAAGAAAGGTTAGTTTCTTAATCACGGAGCACAATATATTGGTCTAGAAAAAAGTACAGAAGAAACTGAAAAGCCCACCCGTGTCACGTATACGACAGTAGTATTGCCTAGTGGACCTCTTTTCAAATTATAACTTCCGGGTCAAAAATGACCCCGCTCGGAGAGTCACTTGATTTTACATAAAGTCTTTTTTAGTCTTATTTAGGAAAAACTTTAAAAGTCTTCTTCTTTGAAACCACAAGGCCTAGAGCATAGATATTAGTGAGCGCTCAAAGAGGGAGTCCATTTACTACAGAAAATTGACCTTCTTGGAATTTGTCTGAATTGCACCTGCGTCAATACATTTCAGCGAATAATGTATTTTATGAGCGATCATGTACATCTTTAAGAATCGATCGATATATTTTAGTACAATCTACAATTTTATTGAAGTTAAAGTTTCACATTAAAATGCCTTAATAAACATTTGCGTTTATAGCCACAGTGTCGTTATCGATTGATGTGTACGCTAAGTAAAACTGACACGAAAATGAAGTCAAGTTGCGGTGTTGTAGTGGTGAGCATAGTAGACCGATCATCAAAATATCAGGGTTCGATCCCCGGATGCGCCAGGCCGAATTTCCGTGTTTCTCAGTTTTAACTTTAAATAATAAATTGTGGTTGGTTCGAGCCCACCGGGGAAATCGACCATAATGGCTCTTAAATGTTTTAAAGTTGACAGTTTCTTACGGGGAATAGGGATCCTGGTTCTGGTTAGAAACCAAGGAACGATGGTTAGGCAAACTGCCTGAAAGATTTTTGAAAAGCGGGCGTTAAACTCCTGACACACAATACATTATGCTCACACTATGGTGTAGAAGACTTCCATATTTGCTTGCTCCCGTCCAGCAGCAATACTGGGGGTAAAAGTCGTAGTCGTAATAGTAATAGCCGTAGTAGTGAACAAAATATGTATGTTTCAAAAGTTGGTCACTTTTATACAACGCAACGGGAGTCATTATTTGATAAGGGAGTCGTTCTTTTACAGAAAATGGGCCATTTTTTTCTATAAAATATCAACGCGGGGTTATGGGTGTCAAAATACTTCCTTACACCGACATGCCGGCGCTGTGTGATAAATTACAAACACCACCAAACCGTATCTTAAACAATCTCCTCTTATTAGACTGGTCTACAGCAATAAACTAACAGGTAGCTAAAGTTAACTAATTGGTCGGTAACGATACTTTTAGTAATCGTAAAAATGTGCGTTTTTTTGTTTACAAACATTTTGATTGGCAGGAATAGTATTGTATATTCTTAAAATCACCTTAATGGAACATAGTAGAAAATTTATTATGATATTGCTGTGTTAACTTTGTTTTAATAAACGCTGAATGAAAATAGGGATCGTATATACAATCTAATGAAAAAAACAAACGGAAAGAGCATAAAGACTATTTAAAGCTTTTTCATGAATATGATTTCGTTTCTTTTTAAATTATAAATGATACACTGGAAATGAGAAAGTGTTACTAAATTGTAAATGCAAAATCCAGATAGTCAAGTATTTGCTTTACATGAACCTAGAATGTAGATTTATTCTGTCTCTGTTATAAAGTTTGTAAAACGGTTTATTTGCATCTCCAATTTCAAAATATTTACATGAAAGCTTTGTTTCTAGGCCCGCTGTGATACGTAGTATCACATTTTGTTTTGTTTTTTTATTTAGTATGAACTAGGTAGATCTCACGCCGAGGAAACGTCTTTTGAAACACTTGTGATTGGCTGATACATGTATATAAATAGCCTTATTTGAAATCCGGTTAGTACTAGTATTCAAGATCTTCCCGTAGTCAGTTTAATAGATAGCAATGTATTCATCAATATTGAGCAAAGTTTTATAACTATTCTATCTATAAAGTTAACGTATTACTACACACATTTCAAACGCTAATGGGATTTCAAGGTGACACATTATCACTGAATAGCATTGTGCTCTGCTGAATGGAAGCATATTTACCGAAATTTACCTAATTATAACATTCTTCTCAAAAGTACGTACTTGATTTCTTGCCCTGCAAGGGACATCACTATAAGATCTACTATGACAATACTTAGCTGGAGTACTACCCCTTATCTCAGTTCATATATCTCATAATTTATTAAATCGTCTTTTCGGTATAACTCATATTTTATCACATACAGATGATGTCTTAAGAATGGGTTATTTCGACTGGGGTTGTAGAAGGCTACTATTAAAGCAATTAGTCATGAATATTGAAGTTGGAAATTGCTCAAACACATAAAATTGACTGTAATCATGTTGAATAAATCTGTTAGTAGCTTCCAAATGCGGAATACATAGCTCTGCCAACAAACATATAGGCCATTTCATAATTGGTTGTTAATACTGGTATTTGCTTTTTTTCTTTTTAATTCGGATTAATAAAGTATTCTATTATATTCTATTCTATTCTATTCTATTCAATTCTATTCTATCCTATATGATCTTCTTCATTATTAAGTCAAATACTAACTACTCAAAAATACAAATAATTTTTTTATATCACCGATGTATTTAACTGTACGACATCGGCTGACAGGTGTATTTGATTAGAACTTGAATAAGAGCGTTCTATTTAATATATACCTGTGTTTCAGTGCTATACAAATGGCGCAGCAAACCGTATTATGTTGTCCACAGAACATTTTAATCACCTCCCTGTGGTGCTCTTCGCAAATATCCGTCGGCAGTTCGCTTGCACGTGCTGTTGCTTGAATTGAAGCTCGACCAAACTGAGCCGACGTTTTAGCAAGTACGGTGTGATTTTTGGTGAACTTGTTGTGAGAATCTTTACACTCGTGACAATAAAACATTTCACAGTCAACACACTCAAATAAACCCTCCGTATGTTTCCCATCATCACAGCACGGTGAGCACACGAATTCATAAACCTCTTCAGGTATCTTGATTTCCGAGCTTCCCTCCGCCATTCTACACCGATATCCAGTTAATACTGCGAAAACGAAAGTACAAGCCGCTTTTCAGGAAATCAATCTTTAATCTTCTTAGCGTGTATAAACATGTGATACTAGATTAGGCCAAGTTAATTACGAGTTGCTTCTTACTCCACTCAAACTTTTACGCTATCAATGTCCGAACTATAAATTCTTACTCTAAGTTTGGACGATTTTACTATGTATTAGTATCTTAAGTGAAATTATTTAGTAAATGTATTAGGTAGCCTCCAACTATGGAATTTTCAGCTCTGCCAACATCAATGTGCGCCATTCCGTTTTTGAAATATAGCAAAATGAGAGGTCAACATACAAAAAATAGATATAGACAGAAAAGAAGGCAAATCTCTTAAATTACGTTAGTAAAGGTCGGTGAAAAGAAATTGTAAAACATTTTAAATGAGAATTTATTCAACCTACATGGATAAATACACTCAGTCCCCCGACAAAAAACAACAACAAAAAACAACAATACTAAATATTTCCAGAGACACAGTACCGGTTCATTAATCTCGTCAATCAAATGAATTGTCCTCAATATTCAAGTGAATATCCAGATCTTTTCGGATAAATAATTTAAAAAACTTTACAGTGCTTCAGTTTTAACTGATACATGTATCATCTCTGTTCTGCATCCACGCGTTATTTGTAACATGAAAGGGCTGGTTTTCTTGCATATCGGATCAGCATTCTCGGTGATTTACCAATGCCGGGAAAATAAGTTCAGAACCCCTTTCTCTATGTGCCAGACGACTCTCCTGAATAACTTATAATAACTATCGTGACGTCACTTTCCCAAACAGAGCGGCTGAATATCGTTTTTTTATATCATAATCGGCATCATTTCGATATGTTTGTTTTTAGAATATATTTTTTCAAGCGCAAGCTTCGATCCGGCCAAAACAGATACCCTCAGTGCCGGATATTTCGATCTGAACCGAATGCTCATGACAGAGACAAAGTCTGTTATAGTGAAACATATTAGAACAATAAACAAATAAAGTGCGTTACTTGCTTTGGCTCCTTTGTATTTAATTTGTTCATAATTCTAATACAAAATGTAGTTACCTTAATGCCAATATGCTGATAATTTAACCACAGATGCAAAAACTATATATTCTGTAGAAAATTCGAAAGAAAGGTTTAGATTCTACACAACACGATGCATATTTATACATTTGTCTATAACTGTGTTGTTTCGTTCGACAATAGATACACAAATATTCTTTTGTGATCATGTATACACTAAATGTCATCATGTTATATCTCGAGAAATAGGACCCGGGAAGCTATAGGCATTTTAGTTGTCCTCGGTAGTTGCCTATTTCAGCTTAAACCGTTTCCTAAAAACGCATAGCCTATCGTTTTTTTTTCCGAAAATTTGAAACCGGCCGCTTAACGATAAAATAACCTTGGACTTGTTTACCCATAATTTATAACATTGTGATTGTAGGAGGTACATAACTTTAAAAATTAAACGAGAACGATTGTATTTATTGGGTAGACATATGGAACGCCAGGGTTGCCTTATTTGATTATTTTGTGTAATGTTATTACAATGTTCGAGAATATCCTCTTCTTTTAGACCGAATACATAAAACGAATTACACACATTTAGTGGGTCAGCTCTATTAATTTAAGAAACCAACCAACCGTGTATATTTGTATAAAAAAAGCCAACAATCAAGAACAAATGAATTAACCTTAATTATGAGATAAAGAATCAGTGACGTAGGGTCGACAACTCCCCGTCAGTCCAATTATTTCCCTATTAGGTAATACTGGCCGTTGTGACATAATCAACGGCGTAAGTCATAGTTAAGCGTTGATACTCTCTAGTATTTTTTTAGAGATGCTTTTCAACATTTTCATAAGCTACAACATACCTTTTAGCGGTGCCGCAAGTGATTTGTATATAACAGAAAGTTCGGTTAATTAAAAGGCAGATGTTTTACTATGACATCAATAAATCTAAATCTGCAAACCTACGCATTTTCTGTATCAGCACCGGACTATACTATAAACGGGGACAAGTGCAATTATATGCTCCGGAGAAGAAGTTCAGTCAGTCAAAATGCATGTAAAATCCCATAGGGATGATTCAATCCCGTATGCGTATATAATCTAATTTTTCAAATTACTAGAGTAAAAGCTTGAAACGGAAACTCGAACTTCCATTTGTAAAATCAGCAACTTCATGTCAAATGCTGTCACAAAATCGTCTTCAATATTGTTCTTTATTCAATATTGAATTTGGTATCCGGTTTCAGAAAAATAGAATATTAATGTTTTTGTTTTGATTATTAAAGAAAATGACAATTAAATGGCAATAACTCAGACGATACTTAGCCAATCTTGACGAATGTTGCACGTGCATCGCGGCATTATACTTTAAGTTTCAGACGGACATCCATCTGCCTTTGGCGGGGGATAATACCGGTAATACCCGATAGTAATATTTGGTAATCTGCCAAATCATTTCGTTTGAAACACCTTATGCTTAGATGTACTGATTATCTAGTGTATATCAAAATAAATAATTCGATGTAATTGTTTCCTTGCAATCAAAATCAAAATCAAATAACAACAAAGTACACACTCTTGATTGATTTAACTGTTTGACACTCTCAACAATTCAAGTTCGAATACCCTTCAAATTGTGGTTAAGAATGGTACTGAAAACCCAATAGAAGCTTCACACGAAAACATGTAAGAAATAAGTACATGTTTGAAAGATTTTCGTGAAGTTGGCAGACTGGCAGCGTAGCAACGTGTACTTGGCAGACTGGCAGCGTAGCAGTGTAGCAGCGTGAACTTGGCAGACTGGCAGCGTAGCAGGGTGAACTTGGCAGACTGGCAGCGTAGCAGCCTAGCAGCGTGAACTTAGCAGGCTGGCAGCGTGGCAGAGTTTAAGATTGTGCAGTATTGAATGAAATGTTGTTTTTTTAAATACGACAGAAGCACGAATTATGCGTAGATACAATAAATAAACACGCACTTTCATTTTGATATTTTATATCTTATATTCATTAGTTTCCGTTACTACAGTAGAAGAATGTTCGCTGCAAG
>JAFMSR010000017.1:10327423-10372689 GCA_022818135.1 Saxidomus purpurata
AAAATAGGGACCTTATATAGAAGGGAGTTAATATTGATATCATGTAGAGAACGATGTAACTAACAAATGTTCACTTTAACAATAATAGAGCATGCTTTAAACATACGTCTAAGCTTTTGTCCTCGTATATCTTCATTGCAGTCATACACTGATGTCTTGTCTCGATAATTTTCTTTCGTCCAGAAGCCATCACATATTCCCATTCCTTTGGAGGCTTCAATTTGACAACTGTGCCACCCTGTGGCTGTTCAAAAACTGCATTAAATTAATACATTTGTTTAATTAACATGCAATGCGTAAAAAAATAAATGAAGACTTTTCATTCACCTAGATAAATGTCATATATTACACTTAATTTTATTAACCGAGTCCATATTTTCTTGAGTCTTTGGCACTCACCTTATCGCTAAATCGACATCGTTTTTTTCAGTTTTATTTCTTACCATTTTTGGAGTATTATCAACTAGAACTATAACTAAAGGTGATGAATACCCCAAAACTACGCACTGACACAGTATATAACAATTATGTAACATTTGATAACTGAGCTCCCCCGCTATTTTGAGTATCAAAAGTGACCCGAAACATGGACCATGTACAAGAAAGCATGGTACTTATCCCTTATGTAAAATGTCATTAAATTCTTACCAGGGGTTTTGTAGATTAAGAGCGCACAAGATTTTACTATATCGAGTCCCTTTAAACTTGACCTTTGACCTAGTGACCCGAAACATAAACCATGCACAACTAGGCATGGCACTTATCACTATGAAATATCATCAAATTATAACCAGGGGTTTTCTCCCGTTTGAAAGATTAAAGTACACAAGATTTACTATCTCGAGCTCCTGTGACATTGACCTTTAACCCATTGACCGAAAACATAAACCATGCGCAACTAGGCATGGTACTTATAATTTCTGTGAAGCATCATTAAATTCTGACCAGGGATTTTGGAGATTAAAGAGTCCATAAAATTGCGACTACAGACGGACTAACGGACTGACGAACAGACATAAATATAAGCTGAATCCAGTATACCCCCCTTACATTTGTGTTGGGGTATAATAACAAGATACGTTTTTTCAACAAGATTTGAAATACCTAATTATCACGTATGACACGTTTCGTTTGAATGTGCACATATGTCCTTCATTATTTATATGAAAACTAAGTGGTCAGAATTCCACAGCAAAAGCTTGGATAACTAGATGCCCACGTGCAACATGTCGAGCCGCCATTTGTCCAAAGGGCTAACTCATTACCAAGTAAAGATAGGTCAAAATACACCTAAATATTGGATGTAACATGCATGTTGTACCACAGAAAAGTGGTCTCGATTTCTCTCTAAGGCCAGTGATAAACAAGAGCTGTCCCTCACAAGTGACGAATGCCCCCGAAAGAGGTGCCTCACAGTCTGTGTCCTCTCCATGTGCTCAATAAATGTACTATGTAATTTTAAAATCATTCCATGCATGACAGAGTAACCATGCATACAGTATTCCATTACTTTAACACTAAGTATGACCTTGACCTTTGAACTAGGGACGTGGGTATTGCACGCGACACGTCGTCTTGATGTGCTAGACATTTGTGCCAAGTTATTTTAAAATCCTTCAATGCATGACAAAGTTATAGTCCGGACACAAATGTATGCATATATACAGGATTCCATTACCTATAAACTCTAAGTGTGACCTTGACCTTTGAGCTAGGTTACAGTCCGGACACGAATGTGTGCATATATGCATATATAGAGGAATCCATTATGTGTGCATATATGCATATATAGAGGAATCCATTACCTTAAAAAAATCCTTCAATGCATGACAAAGTTACAGTCCGGACACGAATGTGTGCATATATAGAGGATTCTATAACCTTCATACTCCAAGTGTGACCTTGACCTTTGAGGTAGGGATCTGGGTCTTGCACGCGACACGTCGTCTTGATGTGCTAGACATGTGTGCAAAGTTATTTTAAAATCCTTCAATGCATGACAGAGTTACAGTCCGGACACGAATTTGTAAGTGGGGACGCACAGACGGACGGACAGACGGACTGTGCGATTTTAATATGTCACCCTTCGGGGGCATAAAAAGTTACAATATAAGATGTTTATAGTAACAACAAAGGGAAGTAATTCTTAAAACAAGGGTAGTTCATGGTGGTAAACATTTTTGCCAAGTTACATCAAAATCCCTCCATGCATGAAGAAGAAATGCTCCGGACAAAGATATTCTTGAATTTGACCTTTACCTCTAAGTATGACCTTGACCTAAGACCTAGGGTCCTGGTTCTTGCGCATGACACTCCGTCTCATGGTGGTGAGCATTTGTGCCAAGTAACATCAAAATACCTCCATGCATGATGAAGAAATGCTCCGGACAAAGTCATTCTTGAATTATTCTTGTATCTGACCTTTGGTCTGTAATTTTGACCTTGACCTTGAACTTAGGGACCTGGTTCTTGCGCATGACACTCCGTCTTATGGTGTCAAACATTTGTGCAAAGTCCCTACATGCATGAAGAAGATATGCTCCGGACAAAGTCATTCTTTAATTTGACCTTTAACTTCTACGTGTGACCTTGACCTTTGACCTAGGGACCTGGTTCTTGCGCATGACACTCCGTCTTATGGTGGTAAACATTTGTGCCAAAGTATTAAAGAATCCCTTCATCCATGAAGAAGTTACAGCCCGGACAAACTAAACTCGGACGGACGGACGGGCGCACGCATGCACGGACGGACGCACGCACGCACATACACCGAACCGCCATTTGGACAACTATATCGAGCTTTCGCAAGCGGCTCGACAAAAATGAACTTTAATAGCAAGATATTTTAGCGGTCTTACTTGTTAATGTTCCTAAAGACTCGCTAGATAGTAGACAATTCTTTACTGTTGAATGTACGTCCAATGACATAGTTCTTATAGCTTTTTGTTTTGCTATTTCGGTATAGTTTTGTGCCTTTGATAATTGTGTCTCTGCACATTTAATGTCGACAAATATCTGAGCTTCATTGCTGGTTTCAGAAGTATTGAGTTTGTTAACTTTTAATTCAACTTCTTCCAGCAAACTATCGATCTTTCTGCTTGAAGCTTCAATGTCGTCTGCTATTTGTTTTCGTTTCGTCTGCACTTCACTGAGGGACTTCTCTTCTAATGTTGTAACTCTAGCAATAAATGTTTCCTTCACGTTCTTTAATTTACTGATTATACAAGCGTGTTTCAAATCTAGTGCAAATAGGTTGAAATTCATTCTTGACTTCAAATTTTGCAATTCTATTCTCATTTCTTTCCACGATGTTAAGATTTTCTGCTTGTGAAGAGTCGGCGTAAGTCCTTTTGATATATTTGGAATATACTCTACACCTTCACATGCCCTGAAAAAAAGTCAAACGGTTAAGCTCACCTAATGGGTGATCTATTGTGATCATCGTCAACAGGAATCTTATAAGCGCTCCAGAGACCACACGTTTTGCCCTATCTTCAAGAAAAGTGGTATATGTGTTATCGGAATAAGTTCCTAGATGAATTATGTAGTGAGTGGATTAAATCATAACAACTGTTTGAACACTTAAGAGTCCATATTTTCATCCGGTATACATGTACATGCCATGTAAGTGAGCACACTGTCTGTATTCATAAAATCGTGATAAGTTTGAGTCTGGGACGTCTTGTGAAAACTATATCACTAGCATATAGCAAAGAACATTCTTGTAAGTATATCAGAGGCAACATTTTCAACAATAGACATATATAAAAGGATTATAAGGATTGCCTTTATAAAATCAAAGGCACATTTGATAAAGGGTCCCTGTAAACGATTCAGAGATAACTCTTAATGTAAGTTTTTGGAAAAATGTAAGGGGTCATCCTAGGTCAAAAACTAGGTCAGCAGAATAAAAGCATAGAATAATAATTGTAAGCACTTTAAAGGCATCATTGGCTGATTGGTCTAAACATGAAACTGTTTACATGTTTCTTTATTAAATTTAGGTCAAGTTTTTAAGTCGGTCATCTTCAGGACAAAAATTTGGTTGGTAACTAAGTCAAAGGAAACCCTTGTAAAAACTCAAGAGGCATCATGTCATACCTGACCTGAATGAAACATCATCAAATGTTTGTCTTTAAACAATAAAGGTCACATTTGGCGACCTTACCGCCAGCCAATTAGAGCTTTGCTTTTAAGATTTTGAAAGCGAAAGTAAAGTCCATATTTCCCGGAAAAGGCTCTATGTATATGGGATCCAAAATGTACCGCGCATTCATATTGTAAAGAAGTATTTTGACTCCCATAGAATAATGGCCCCGGTCGTTATTTTTAGAAATAAGAGGGCAATGATGGTTCTATACTGCTAACCGGAGTACTAGTGTACCTACCTAAGGGAGTCTCTTGTTACTAAAGGAAGTCAGTAGTTGCTTAGAAAGTCAACGGTTGCTAAGGAATAGGTAAGGAAGTCCTTTGTTCAAAGGGGAAGTCACTGGATGCTAAGTAAGTCAGTAGTTGCTAAGGAAGTAGCTTGTTCAAATAGGAAGTCACTAGTTCCTAGAGGAAGTCAATGGTTGCCAAAAAGTAACTGGTTGCTATGGAAAGTCACCGGTTGCTAAAGAATTCACTTGTTACTCACTGGAAGCTAAGTTTTTCCTTTAACTCTAGATACAAACAAGGGACCAACGGGCGTGGTCAATTTTGACCCCAGGGGCATTGCTTGGCAGAGGACCACTAGACAATGCTAAATAAGAAATATCTAAGCTCTACTGGTTTCTTTCAATTAATCGGACAGAAACGGGCCCTTTTTTCTGAATGATTCTGCCAAGATTGTAGATAGAAACACGTTATTTTCACGCAACAAACTTCGGTCTAAGCTGTACGCATCCGTAAAATTTGCGGAGGAAACAAAATATGTTTTCTAGTTCAATTCGAGTAAAACAATAACCAATGAAACGTCCCCGAAATATGCAACATCCGTTCAATCATCCGGACAATTGTTTATATGTGTAAAAAGTCTGTTATATCCTCAGAATTTTTCTTTCTGATTGATTTTCTCGCATTATGCTCTGTACAGCTAAAAGTACCAGAAAAAAGCAACTAGTTACTATTTATAGCATTAATCCTGAAACGAGGTCCGTCATGGTTGCATTGATTTAGGTCCTAATGTACTAACTACTAAATGTTTTATGTAATGCTTTCAGTATGAATTTGACTATCTACTTTTTAAGATTTAAATATTAACTTCACAGTTTGAATTGTTTTTTTTTCCCATTCCAAACTGATAAAATTTATACGAAACTAGTGTTGAAACGAAATGTTAGTATCGCTTTACATCTGCGCAGGTGCGCATGTGCATTGATATATTAAGTCCCCACGTGACAATGGCTGTCTGCAATTAAAACATAATGCAAGTGTGGTACATATATATCAAATTTATTAATGATGTTCACCTAAGTGATAAGTTGGCTACACTGTCACAGAAATGGAAAGCGTCTACATGATTCAGGTATCCTCATTACACGTTGGATCAAAGGATAACTGTGTAATTACGTGCAATTTGAAATTGTCCGGATGATTGAACGTCCGGTTAACATGAGGGATACCAGTAAGCTATATGGTTTTAGAGATTTTAAAATGTTTTCCTATAAAAGTATATGTAAAACAAGTGACCCCCAGACAGGGCTAATATTCACCCAGGGGCAATATTTTAATACACTTAGTATACTGAGGTCAACTAGACAATACTACATACTAAACATCGCAGCTCTGCACCTTGTGGTTTTGCAGAAGAAAATTTGTAATGTTTTCTCTATATCAAGTAACCCCCGGGCAAGGTCAATTTGACCTCGGTGACATGATTTGAACAAGCAAATTAAGTGAATTTATATCCCCCGTCAAATTAAGCAAATAGCTGAAAAAATCAACTGGAAAGTGTTTTGGTCTGTCTGTTTCAGCAAATAAAACATTTTAAAAATGTTCACCACCACACTGGGACCTCATCTCCGGGGTGATATTTTATTTTTTCAAGTTACAGTCATAAAAAATTTAACTATTGTAATTAATTTAGCCATCACTACTATTTTCAGACAACAAGAAATCTTAAGTTTCTATCTAGAATAATTATTCAAGAAAAACATTACAATCCCCTTAAGGGCCTCATTTCTGTAAAGATCAAAGTTTTCTGTTGTTAGAGAAGTTGATATCATTTTTAAAATTTCACCACCCCAGTGGGGCCTCATCTCTAAAAGGTAAATCTTGTTTCAGCATCTTACAGTGATACATGTACAGAACTTATCAGTTGATTAAATCAGTACTACATGTATTTGCTTCAGAAAACAAAATTTCTAAGTTTCTAAATAGTGCATTTTAGAAAAGCACTACACCCCTATATCACAGGCAATTGTGCAACATATGTTTCACACATGTTTTGATAAACACATGTTAAACATTTGATTAACATGTGTTATTCATGTGGTATGGTTAACATGTGTTACATAACATATGTTTGACATAGGTTTACTAACATTATGTTTGTACCTAACATGTGTTGCACGTGTGTTATTATCAACATATGATTAACATGTGTTGCACGTGTGTTATTATCAACATATGATTAACATATGATTAACATGTGTTATTCATGTGTTATGGCTAACATGTTTGCACGATTGCCTGTGTTGCAGGTGCTTTTCTTGGGTTGTGAACTTGCAACCAGCTAAAATGACAGTCATTGATGAAGAAAGGCCTAGAGCATAGATATTAGTGAGCGCTCAAAGAGGGAGTTTATTTACTACAGAAAATTGACCTTCCTGGAATTTGTCTGAATTGCACCTGCGTCTCTACATTTCAACGAATATTGTATAAAAAGCGATCACGTACATCTGTAAGAATCGATCGATATATTTTAGTACAATCTACAATTTAATTGAAGTTAAAGTTTCACATTAAAATGCCTTAATAAACATTTGCGTTTATAGTCACAGTGTGGTTATCGATTGATGAGTACGCTAAGTATAAAATTGACACGAAGTTGCGGTGTTGTAGTGGTGAGCATAGTAGACCGGTAATTAAAATTTCAGGGTCGATCCCCGGATGCGCCAGGCCGAATTTCCGTGTTTCCCAGTTTTAACTTTAAATAATAAATTGTGGTTGGTTCGAGTCCACCGGGGACCTCGACCATAATGGCTCTTAAATGTGATAAAGTTGACAGTTTCTTACGGGGGATAGGGGTCCTTGTACTTGTTAGAAACCCAGGAGCGAAGGTAAGGCAAACTGCCTGAAAGATTTTTGAAAAGCGGGCGTTAAACTCCTAACACATAATACATTATGCTCATACTATGGTGAAGAAGACTTCCATATTTGCTTGCTCCCGTCCAGCATCAGCACTGGTGGTAGAAGTCGTAGTTGTAATGGTAATAGCCGTAGTAGTGAACAAAATACGTATGTTTCCAAAGTTGGTCACTTTTCTACAACGCAACGGGAGTCATTATTTGATAAGGGAGTCGTTCTTTTACAGAAAATGGGCCATTGTTTCTATAAAATATCAACGCGGGGTTATAGGATTCAAAATACTTCCTTACACCGACATGCCGGCGCTGTGTGATAAATTACAAACACCACCAAACCGTATCTTAAACAATCTCAATGACGATACATTAACTGTGGATTTTATTGCGGGCCGCAGTAGCGGCCCGCTATATTTAATACGTGGTTGGAAAATGTAACATGTAGGTAAGGTAGAGTATAGTTCTTTGAACAAAATGTGATGAAAATCGCCAAGGAAGTTACGATAAAGAATGGGTTAAACCACTGTTCATTGATTAGCTTTAAAAGTGTCAAAAAATTGATATTTTCATCTTTTATCCATGTAAAACGACAAATGATCTTATTTGCTTATGTAACGTCTAGTAAGTAGCGCAAAGTTTTTATTGTTCGGCCAGTATAAAAACCGACATCGGTCAAACATGCCGGTATCTTTCGGTATCGGGTAAAGTGGGTCCATTAAATTACTATGACTCGATTTTTAAAGTTCAAAATTTACAATCACACTTCATTTGTTTTTGAATGGAAGTCAGACATGTCATGTTAGACCAATAATGTGAAAGGTAGCCAAAGTTTGATAACTGGTCGGGATGCACTTTCTATTTTTATCAGACTGGTTTACATTTCCTCTTATTAGACTGGTCTACAGCAATAAACTAACAGGTAGCTAAAGTTAACTAATTGGTCGGTAACGATACTTTTAGTAATCGTAAAAATGTGCGTTTTTTTGTTTACAAACATTTTGATTGGCAGGAATAGTATTGTATATTCTTAAAATCACCTTAATGGAACATAGTAGAAAATTTATTATGATATTGCTGTGTTAACTTTGTTTTAATAAACACTGAATGAAAATAGGGATCGTATATACAATCTAATGAAAAAAACAAACGGAAAGAGCATAAAGACTATTTAAAGCTTTTTCATGAATATGATTTCGTTTCTTTTTAAATTATAAATGATACACTGGAAATGAGAAAGTGTTACTAAATTGTAAATGCAAAATCCAGATAGTCAAGTATTTGCTTTACATGAACCTAGAATGTAGATTTATTCTGTCTCTGTTATAAAGTTTGTAAAACGGTTTATTTGCATCTCCAATTTCAAAATATTTACATGTATAGGTTATAGGTCTATATTGCAGGAATAAACAAATTCATTGCGAGGGAGCGTTAGCGAACCGATACAATAAGTTTTTTTATTTCTGTAATATGGACTTAGAACCGGCTTACAGTTTGTCCCGCCCACTGACGCTGCGTTGTGTTGATTGACAGCTCTGAAGCACAAGTGTTGCGCGCTATAAATAACGCCAACATCATCGCAATCTCTAAAACGCCCCTTTTACCTGCATTCCAACATGTACTCACATTTAATCAATATTAGGCGAGAGACAGTCATCCAGTGTATTAAAAAAAAAGTGATGTCAGAGTGTGATTTGACGGACTGTACTTTTGATACGTTAAATAGTGATGACGACTTCTACCAAAACTTTATGTTTGGGGATGTTTTAGATCTACCAAATACACAGGACATTAGTGTTACCCAATTACTAACAATAAACACACAGCAGCTAAATTGTCGTTCCGACACGGATGCCTCAAATCTTTGTCAGCGTACCCTGCCGGAACTGGATGTAAAACATATACCAGTAGGCTCTACATCTGAATCTCCGTCGGCAAACTTTAACGTAACAGATGGTAAGATTTTTCATGAATTGATTCTATAAACATAAATAAATGAAAGTATTTAATTTTTAAAATACAGTACTAGGCTACTGTTGTCCATTCGATATCAGTCTTCGTCCGTGCTAAACTGGAAAAGATACAGTTTTTGAATAATGTTTTGCTTTTTTTTTCCTTTTGAAGTTTATTCAACATCTTTTGTCAGCGCGGCCATTTTGGGCGGGCAATAAGGCGGAGTTTATCTCTGTGACGTCACAGTCCTACTTATTGGAAAAATAAGTGAAATAATCTTTTTCATATTGCAGATATTGAGTCAATATGGAGAATACAAATTGCTTTTTTGAATGAAATGGGGGCATTTGATTGGATTGGAAAGTAGGGCAAACTGTAAGAAAGCTTAGTTTCTAGGCCCGCTGTGATACGTAGTATCACATTTTGTTTTGTTTTTTTATTTAGTATGAACTAGGTAGATCTCACGCCGAGGAAACGTCTTTTGAAACACTTGTGATTGGCTGATACATGTATATAAATAGCCTTACAGTTTGCCCTACTTTCCAATCCAATCAAATGCCCCTATTTCATTCAAAAAAGCTAATTGTATTCTCCATATTGACTCAATATCTCCAATATGAAAATAATTATTTCACTTATTTGTCCAATAAGTACGACTGTGACATCACAGAGCTAAGCTCCGCCCTACATCTCTATATATTTCAAAACAAATATTGTCTGTATATGGGAAAACTGTAAGCCGGCTATAGGTCCATATTACAGAAATAAAAAAACTTATTGCATCGGTTCGCTGACGCTCCCTCGCAATAAATTTGTTTATTCCTGTAATATAGACCTATTACCTATACTTATTTGAAATCCGGTTAGTACTAGTATTCAAGATCTTCCCGTAGTCAGCTTAATAGATAACAATGTATTCATCAATATTGAGCAAAGTTTTATAACTATTCTATCTATAAAGTTAACGTATTACTACACACATTTCAAACGCTAATGGGATTTCAAGGTGACACATTATCACTGAATAGCATTGTGCTCTGCTGAATGGAAGCATATTTACCGAAATTTACCTAATTATAACATTCTTCTCAAAAGTACGTACTTGATTTCTTGCCCTGCAAGGGACATCACTATAAGATCTACTATGACAATACTTAGCTGGAGTACTACCCCTTATCTCAGTTCATATATCTCATAATTTATTAAATCGTCTTTTCGGTATAACTCATATTTTATCACATACAGATGATGTCTTAAGAATGGGTTATTTCGACTGGGGTTGTAGAAGGCTACTATTAAAGCAATTAGTCATGAATATTGAAGTTGGAAATTGCTCAGACACATAAAATTGACTGTAATCATGTTGAATAAATCTGTTAGTAGCTTCCAAATGCGGAATACATAGCTCTGCCAACAAACATATAGGCCATTTCATAATTGGTTGTTAATACTGGTATTTGCTTTTTTTCTTTTTAATTCGGATTAATAAAGTATTCTATTCTATTCTATTCTATTCAATTCTATTCTATCCTATATGATCTTCTTCATTATTAAGTCAAATACTAACTACTCAAAAATACAAATAATTTTTTTATATCACCGATGTATTTAACTGTACGACATCGGCCGACAGGTGTATTTGATTAGAACTTGAATAAGAGCGTTCTATTTAATATATACCTGTGTTTCAGTGCTATACAAATGGCGCAGCAAACCGTATCATGTTGTCCACAGAACATTTTAATCACCTCCCTGTGGTGCTCTTCGCAAATATCCGTCGGCAGTTCGCTTGCACGTGCTGTTGCTTGAATTGAAGCTCGACCAAACTGAGCCGACGTTTTAGCAAGTACGGTGTGATTTTTGGTGAACTTGTTGTGAGAATCTTTACACTCGTGACAATAAAACATTTCACAGTCAACACACTCAAATAAACCCTCCGTATGTTTCCCATCATCACAGCACGGTGAGCACACGAATTCATAAACCTCTTCAGGTATCTTGATTTCCGAGCTTCCCTCCGCCATTCAACACCGATATCCAGTTAATACTGCGAAAACGAAAGTACAAGCCGCTTTTCAGGAAATCAATCTTTAATCTTCTTCAGCGTGTATAAACATGTGATACTAGATTAGGCCAAGTTAATTACGAGTTGCTTCTTACTCCACTCAAACTTTTACGCTATCAATGTCCGAACTATAAATTCTTACTCTAAGTTTGGACGATTTTACTATGTATTAGTATCTTAAGTGAAATTATTTAGTAAATGTATTAGGTAGCCTCCAACTATGGAATTTTCAGCTCTGCGAACATCAATATGCGCCATTCCGTCTTTGAAATATAGCAAAATGAGAGGTCAATATACAAAAAATAGATATAGACAGAAAAGAAGGCAAATCTCTTAAATTACGTTAGTAAAGGTCGGTGAAAAGAAATTGTAAAACATTTTAAATGAGAATTTATTCAACCTACATGTATAAATACACTCAGTCCCCCGACAAAAAACAACAACAAAAAACAACAATACTAAATATTTCCAGAGACACAGTACCGGTTCATTAATCTCGTCAATCAAATGAATTGTCCTCAATATTCAAGTGAATATCCAGATCTTTTCGGATAAATAATTTAAAAAACTTTACAGTGCTTCAGTTTTAACTGATACATGTATCATCTCTGCAGAGCTTTCAATTTTCTGCATCCACGCGTTATTTGTAACATGAAAGGGCTGGTTTTCTTGCATATCGGATCAGCACTCTCGGTGATTTACCAATGCCGGGAAAATAAGTTCAGAACCCCTTTCTCTATGTGCCAGACGACTCTCCTGAATAACTTATAATAACTATCGTGACGTCACTTTCCCAAAAGAGCGGCTGAATATCGTTTTTTTTATATGATAATGCATCATTTCGATATGTTTGTTTTTAGAATATATTTTTTCAAGCGCAAGCTTCGATCCGGCCAAAACAGATACCCTCAGTGCCGGATATTTCGATCTGAACCGAATGCTCATGACAGAGACAAAGTCTGTTATAGTGAAACATATAAGAACAATAAACAAATAAAGCGCGTCACTTGCTTTAGCTCCTTTGTATTTAATTTGTTCATAATTCTAATACAAGATGTAGTTGCCTCAATGCCAATATGCTGATAATTTAACCAAAGGATGCAAAAACTATATAATCTGTAGAAAATTCGAAAGAAAGGTTTAGACTCTACACAATACGATGCATATTTATACATTTGTCTATAACTGTGTTGTTTCGTTCGACAATAGATACACAAATATTCTTTTGTGATCATGTATACACAAAATGTCATCATGTTATATCTCGAGAAATAGGACCTGGGAAGCTATAGGCATTTTAGTTGTCCTCGGTAGTTGCCTATTTCAGCTTAAACCGTTTTCTAAAAACGCATAGCCTATCGTTTTTTTTCCGAAAATTTGAAACCGGCCGCTTAACGATAAAATAACCTTGGACTTGTTTACCCATAATTTATAACATTGTGGATTGTAGGAGGTACAAAACTTTAAAAATTAAACGAGAACGATTGTAGATATTGGGTAGACATATGGAACGCTAAGGTTGCCTTATTTGATTATTTTGTGTAATGTTATTACAATGTTCGAGAATATCCTCTTCTTTTAGACCGAATACATAAAACGAATTACACACATTTAGTGGGTCAGCTCTATTAATTTAAGAAACCAACCAACCGTGTATATTTGTAGTTTGTGATATAAAAAAGCCAACAATCAAGAACAAATGAACTTAACCTTAATTATGAGATAAAGAATCAGTGACGTAGGGTCGACAACTCCCCGTCAGTCCAATTATTTCCCTATTAGGTAGTACTGGCCGTTGTGACATAATCAACGGCGTAAGTCATAGTTAAGCATTGATACTCTCTAGTATTTTTTTGAGATGCTTTTCAACATTTTCATAAGCTACAACATACCTTTTAGCGGTGCCGCAAGTGATTCATATATAACAGAAAGTTCGGTTGTTTTACTATGACATCAATAAATCTAAATCTGCAAACCTACGCATTTTCTGTATCAGCACCGGACTATACTATAAACGGGGACAAGTGCAATTATATGCTCCGGAGAAGAAGTTCAGTCAGTCAAAAAATGCATGTAAAATCCCATAGGCATGATTCAATCCCGTATGCGTATATAATCTAATTTTCAAATTACTAGAGTAAAAGCTTGAAACGGAAACTCGAACCTCCATTTGTAAAATCAGCAACTTCATGTCAAATGCTGTCATAAAATCGTCTTCAATATTGTTCTTTATTCAATCTTGAATTTGGTATCCGGTTTCAGAAAAATAGAATATTATTGTTTTTGTTTTGATTATTAAAGAAAATGACAATTAAATGGCAATTACTCAGACGATACTAAGCCAATCTTGACGAATGATGCACGTGTTTCAGACGGACATCCATCTGCCTTTGGCGGGGGATTACCAGATAGTAATATTTGGTAATCTGCCAAATCATTTCGTTTGAAACACCTTATGCTTAGATGTACTGATTATCTAGTGTATATCAAAATAAATAATTCGATGTAATTGTTTCCTTGCAATCAAAATCAAAATCAAATAACAACAAAGTACACACTCTTGATTGATTTAACTGTTTGACACTCTCAACAATTCAAGTTCGAATACCCTTCAAATTATGGTTAAGAATGGACCTGAAAACCCAATAGAAGCTTCACACGAAAACATGTAAGAAATAAGTACATCTTTGAAAGATTTTCGTGAAGTTGGCAGACTGGCAGCGTAGCAACGTGAACTTGGCAGACTGGCAGCTTAGCAGTGTAGCAGCGTGAACTTGGCAGACTGGCAGCGTAGCAGTGTAGCAGCGTGAACTTGGCAGACTGGCAGCGTAGCAGGGTGAACTTGGCAGACTGGCAGCGTAGCAGCCTAGCAGCGTGAACTTAGCAGGCTGGCAGCGTGGCAGAGTTTAAGATTGTGCAGTATTGAATGAAATGTTGTTTTTTTAAATACGACAGAAGCACGAATTATGCGTAGATACAATAAATAAACACGTAAGTAGCCTCAGGGTATTGAGTTGAAATGTTAGGGTAAAAGTTGCTCTTCAGTTTTTTGCAAATTTCACATGAAATAGTGATGGAATAGTGAATCTTTTTATATCAAAGGATACATCTAGTGGTGTTCTATTGGACTGTCATTTTCATTTCTGGAAAAAAGTTGTATTTGGAGACTTATTAGGCAGAAAAGAAAATTTCTTTGTCTTCTCATTGTTTTCACCTGGATCTACCTGGATATAGCTAGTTGGACATATATACAATTCACCTGTATAGAGATAATTTGAAAGGGCAATTCAATAGACTTGGATTAGTGACTACAGTATAAAAGGATTAACTGCTGGGACCACAAGTAACTGTATATAGTACATTGTTCACAAAAAGATATTCCATAGCCTGTGGGTACATAGTCATTTTGAATATTCAGCTTTACTTCAGTTGAACTATTAATTGATCATGGCTGGTAGAGGTCAAGGACAAAGTTCACAACAAAACAAAACCAAAGTCAAAACTAAAGCAGACGAACCACCAAGTAAAACAAAAAGAACTCACTCAGATGTTAGTAATGATAGTGTAGTAGATATGTCTATGATACAGTCTCAACTTGATGGGATCACAGAAGATCTAGGTATGTTAAAGGATGGAGTTCAAAAGATGCTGAAGGCAGATGAGGTTGAGCAAATGATAACAAAAACTATAGAAAAGATAATACTTGGCCTCGAAGAGAAAATGATGAAAGAAATGCAAAGAAATATCAAAGAACAAACAAAAGAGTTGAATGAAAAAGTAGAATCACTCTTCTTTGAAAACAAACAACTATCTGATAAATTGGCATCCACATACAAAGAACTAGAAAAAAAGATTGATCAATTAAATGCTAGAAATAATGATATAGACAACAGAAGTACAGAAGCTGCAAAGCGCTCAAACTATAATGAACAATATTCCCGTAAAAATAATGTCAAAATTATGGATGTACCAGAAGAGACAGGCGAGTCATTGGAGGGACTGACAGTGACGGTGTGTGATATTTTAAAGGGCCAGGGAGTTGAAATAGCCAGACAAGAAATTGTTGCAATCCATCGCATTCCATCTAGACGTGGGGGTATTAAGCCAGTGCTGTTAAAAACTATGAACAATAGTGTGAAATCGCGTGTAATGAGAAAACGCAAGGAAATGAGGTTAGCAGGCCACAAGCTAGTGGATGATGTGACAACCCTCAATACAGGCCTCATTAGTCGCTTGCAACGTCATACAGACATACAAAGTGCCTGGTACTTTAATGGTGCCGTTTATGGACTTACACAGAGGAATGAAAGATTGAGGTTTGATGTGTATGATAACATTGAAAACATTATAAAATCATACAGAGATAGAAGTGCTCAGTTTAGGAAATAGAAGACATTGATATACTATTACTGTAGAAAATGCATGTAACATTTTGACACTTCAGACAAGGTTATAAATACACATCTTTATCTTTAAACACAAAAAGTCCTTATATAGTTTCTATTTTGTTGTTGTATTGAAATGTTTCACACTACTGGTAACAATGCCAAAAATCATCCCATAAAATGCACTGATATTTACATTGATTACCATAACCCATCAGAGTTTTTACCATAATGTTACCTAACTACTAGTACTCATACATAAAAGTATATGCTAAGAATGGGTTATTTTTATGTTGAGACATCTTTTAAATCAATACATAAAACACTATGCAACATCTCTTGGCCTTAGGGTGCTAATTGATTTGTATTAAAAGTGGTATTTAATTTATATTTAGTAACAGTCATGCTTTATCTATTTTTGGAAATGGTTTTCCATAAATTAGGGTTTTCACAGTTTTTATTAGAATGTTAAAAGTAGTCAATTGATATCATTTGACATTTATTAAAGTGAGATTTGTGAGATACATGTTTAGTCAATATCCTTCAGATGTTGAATTGTGCACTTTTTTACACATACTTTTTTCTGTTTTTATATATGCATAGTACACCTTCTTTTGTAAGTTTTGAAGTTATTTGTTGTTATCAGCTACACTGGGATGATACATTCAGCGATGCATTACTTGTTCTATTATATACCAATGTGTAGCCTCAAAATATATTCTTACAATTGTCGAGGTTTAAATGATGATAATAAAAATTTGGTGTGTTAAATCTTTTTAAAGAGAAAAAAGTAGATATCGTTTGCTTACAGGAAACTCATTTTGTGAAAGAAAAAGAAAACAGTATTTATTCAGAATGGAATGGTGATTGTTTTTTCAGCCATGTTAAATCAAATTCCAGGGGTGTAGCGATTCTAGTTAAGAAAGGGTTAGATATTAAAGTGACAAATGTTAAGAAGGATCTTTCTGGTAATTATATTATATTAGATATCTTGTATGATGAAAATAGATTTGGTTTAGTGAATATTTACGCTCCAAACACAGATTGTCCCGAGTTCTTTAAGAACATTTTCAGTACTTTAGATACATTAGAATCGTTGGATTCCTACATAATCTGTGGTGACTATAACCTTGTACTTAATCCTGACTTAGATTATAATAACTATAGATCTTTAAGAAACAATTTCAAAGCCAGAGAAACTTTGTTAAACTTTATTTATGAAAGAAATCTGGTTGACATATTTAGAGAATTTTATCCAGATTCCTACAAATTTACTTGGAGACGAGTTAATCCAATTCAACAAGCCAGGCTAGATTTTTTCTTGAGTACAAATAATTTATTGTCATGTGTAAGAAAATCTGATATTGATGTGAGTTATAGGTCCGATCATTCTATGGTATTTATAGATTTATGTTTTACGCCCTTTTCCCATGGGAAAGGTTTTTGGAAAATTAATAACTCTCTTCTAAATGATATAGATTACATTAATTGTATAAATAAAAAAATAGATGAAATAAAATTGCAATATTGTATTCCTATATATAGGTTAGAAAATGTTTTAGATATAGATGATAATGATATACAATTTGTAATAAATGATGAGTTATTTTTAGAAACATTACTAATGGAAGTTAGGGGGCAACTATATCGTATGCTAGCTATAAAGTTAAACAAAGAAACAATTATGAAAAGAAATTACTAGATGAAATTTATAAAGTAGAACAGAATTTTAGTGAGGACAAAAAAGAGAGATTAACATTTTTACAAAATGAATTGTTTGAATTAAGAAATATTAAATGTAGAGGAGCTCTGATAAGATCAAGAGCACAATGGATAGAGCACGGTGAAAAAACTTCAAAATACTTTTGTAATTTAGAAAAAAATAATTATTCCAACAAGTCAATTCCATTCCTTGAAAAACCAGATGGCACTATGATCTTTGATCAGGATGAAATATTAAATGAAACAATGCACTATTATGAACAACTATACAAAAAAAATGATTTATCAGAGTGCAATTTAGAAACAGAATTTATGGACATACATGTAAATAAATTATCAGACAATCAAGCAATTGCCTTAGAAGGTCTACTCAGTTATGATGAAATTTCTACAACCCTTAAAAATATGAAAAATGATAAAAGTCCGGGGTGTGACGGTTATAGTACAATTTTTTTTTAAAGTTTTCTGGAAAAATATTGGAAAATTTGTTGTACGATCTATTAACTATGCTTTTATAAATAATTCTTTTTCAAAAAATATAAAACTTGGTACAATCACTTGTATTCCAAAAGAAAACAAACCAAAACACTTATTGAAAAATTGGAGACCAATAACTTTGCTCAACACTGTTTATAAATTGGCTTCAGGAAGTATTGCATCTAGGTTAAAAACAGTACTAAATAGTTTGATATCTAAAGATCAAACTGGATTCATCAAAGGCAGATTTATTGGAGAAAATACAAGACTAGTGTATGATATCATGAAAGTTACTGAAAACAATAATATTCCTGGATTGATAATGACAATTGACTTTGAAAAAGCTTTTGACACTCTCTCCTTTCGATTCATTGAGAAAACATTGGCTTTCTTTAACTTTGGGCCAATGTTTCAGAAATGGATTCACTTATGTTTGTATGACTCAGAAACTTGTGTTCAATTAAATGGATTTTTCTCAAAGTACTTTAAACTAAATAGAGGCTGTAGACAGGGCGATCCAATTTCACCTTATATTTTCATTCTGTGTGCCGAAGTCCTTGCTATCAAAATAAGGAATTGTAAAAATATAAAAGGAATTGAAATTGATGGTGAAGAATATAAAATTTCACAATTTGCTGATGACACCACATTATTGTTAGATGGTAGTGATGAATCTGTTAATACTGTGTTAGAAATGTTGTATGATTTTTCTCTTTATTCTGGGTTAAAAATTAATTTTGATAAAACAAAAGTTGTATGGATAGGCTCTCTAAAGTATAGTACAAGATCTATTAAAACCAAGTGGAAACTTTCTTGGAGAGAAACAACATTTAAATTGTTAGGTTTGCATTTTGATGTAGATTTAAATAAAATGATTTCGATGAATTTTGATGATAAACTTTCAAAAGTTAAAAGATATATCACTTTTTGGAAAAGAAGGAAGTTAACTCCAATGGGAAAGATAACAGTTATTAAGTCCTTATTGCTGCCATTATTTACTCATTTATTTATAAGCTTACCTTCCCCAAACAGAATTATTTTTAAAAATTTAAGCAGTTTGTTTTATAATTTTGTATGGAATGGACCCAGTAAAATAAAAAGCTCAGTTCTTATTAAAGACTTTACTGAAGGTGGGCTAAAAATGATAGATTTACCGAGTTATGTGCAGAGTCTTAAAATAAAATGGCTTCAGTATTACATAAGGAATAACGATGGTAAATGCTATAGATTACTGCAGTCCTTGTTTGATATTGACAAGGTCATTAATACTGGAAAGATATTTACTGACATCGTTATTAAGAAAATAAAAAATGATTTTTGGCTAGATGTCCTTAAATCATATAGTCTTTATGTTGATAAATGCTCTATTGATAACAAAGACAAGATAATGAACATGCCTTTATTTTATAATAATAACTTTTCACTTAGCAATGTATCAAATTACATGCCAAACTTATATAACAGAGGTTTAAGATTTGTAAAAGACATAATTGATCAAAATGGTAATTTTTTTACCATTCAGTATTTAGAAAATATCACAGGAACCAAGGTAAATTTTCTTCAGTACCATGCTTTAACCAGAGGTATAAAGATTTTTCTACGTAAACATAGCATTTCCTTGGAAAGTGACCTCTTTTTTTCATTACAGTATCCATATGTTAATTGCTATATAGAACCTTTTTTAATAAGAGATGATGTAAACAAATATATCTACTGCTTGTTTATAAAGAATGATGATATTCCAAAAAGCCAAGAAAAATGGAACACATATTTCGATAATAGCACAATTAATTGGAAATCGATGTACAGTTATGTTTTTAAATGTACTAAAGATTCATATATACAGTGGTTTCAAACCAGAATTGTCCATAGAGTTCTAGCAACAAACTCATTACTATTCAAAATGAAAATAAGCAAAAATGATCTTTGTACTTTTTGTAAAGGCAGTATTGAAACAATAGAGCATATATTTTGGGAATGTTGTAAAATCAAACCACTTTTGAAATGTATAGAAGATAATCTACGTCTCATTTATTCTGAAATTGTTGTCGATAGCAAACTAATAATATTAGGTTCAGATAATGCTGATCATAAGATAGACTTGTTATTCCTTGAAGTAAAAAAGTATATCTATTTATGCAAAAGAAAAGAAATAATACCAACATATGTAGGTCTAAAAGGGAGCCTCAAGTTTGCCTGTGAAATTATCAAGCAGTTACCCAAAAATGAAACAGGAAGATGGTCAATTGTAAGAACTTTTATACAACAATAACAACAAAGCTTGAAGGAAAAAACATTACAAAATTTAAAGTTTATAAATTACAGAAAACTTTTTTTATTTATTTTTTTTCACAGCAAATCACCTTTATTTTACTTTGTGACCTTTCTCTTAGATAGATAGGATTTTGTTAAAAAAAAAGACAAACATTTGATACATTCTTAGCAGTACGATACTATTGTTTATTATGATGTATATTATATAATATGAAACTTATTTGTAAAAATTACATGTTTTTAAATATATGATTTATGAAACACATAGTTGTGGTACCGTATATGTTATTGTAACAAAATACGTGCACATACTTTATGTATTAAAAATTGATATTTTTCGTTGTAAACAATTCTTTTTCAGGGATGTAGTCTATACAAAAAAACTGTTAATGTAGTCTTTTCAAAAGCCACAGAGCTTGTTTGTACTGCTTACATTGCATTTAAATAAATGGGGTTACCCTAAAGGGGGCCTCAAATTATATATAAAAAAAAAAAAAAATAAAAAAAAAAAAATAAACACGCACTTTCTTTTTGATATTTTATATCTTATATTCATTAGTTTCCGTTACTACAGTAGAAGAATGTTCGCTGCAAGCAGACCTTTCGCTGCCAGCAGCCCGGCAACTCAGCAGACCAGCAGCTCAGCAGACCAGTAGCTCAGCAAACCAGCAAGTCAACAGACCAGCAGCTCAGCAGTCGAAACTTTAAAGTTTAAGATTGTGCTAAATTGAATGAAATGGATATTTAAAATACGACAGAAGCACGAATTTTGTGTAGATACAATTAATATACACGCCCTTTCATTTTGATATTTTATATCTTATATTCATTAGTTTCCGTTACTAGAAGAGTTTTCACTGCAAGCAGACTTTTCGCTGCCAGCAGCTCAGCAACACAGCAGACCAGCAGCTCAACAGACCAGCAGACCAGCAGCTCAGCAGACCAGCAGACCAGCAGACCAGCAGTTCAGCATCCGAAACCTCAGAGTTTAAGATTGTGCTATATTGAATGAAATGGATGTTTAAATTACGGCAGAAGCATGAAATATGCATAGATACAATTAATATACACGCCCTTTCATTTTGATATCTTATACCGGTATTGTTTAGTTTCCGTTACTAGAAGAGTTTTCACTGCAAGCAGACTTTTCGCTGCCAGCAGCTCAGCAACACAGCAGACCAGCAGCTCAACAGACCAGCAGACCAGCAGCTCAGCAGACCAGCAGTTCAGCATCCGAAACCTCAGAGTTTAAGATTGTGCTATATTGAAATGGATGTTTAAAATACGACAGAAGCATGAAATATGCATAGATACAATTAATATACACGCCCTTTCATTTTGATATCTTATACCGGTATTAATTAGTTTCCGTTACTTGAAGATTTTTCGCTGTTAGCAGACTTTTCGCCGCCAGCAGCCCAGCAACTCAGCAGACCAGCAACTCAGCAGACCAGCAGCTCAGTTCAGCAGCCGAAACTTCAAAGTTTAAGATTTTGCTATCTTGAATGAAATGGGTTTTTTTAAATACGACAGAAGCACGAATTATGTGTTGATACAATAAATAAATACGCCCTTTCATTTTGATATTTCATATCTTATATTCATTAGTTTACGTTACTGGAAGAGTTTTCGCTGCAAGCAGCCCAGCAACTCAGCAGCTCAAAAAGATGAAGAGTATTTAAAGAATATAGTTTACCGTGGGCTAAGTCGTATGATAAATACTATAAAAATTTCAGCCCAAATCCACAAATCGCCACAGGTCGGGACCTGTGGAAAAATTCATTTTTCGAGCAATTTTTTTTTTCTCTCCATCTTTGCAGGGATTGTACAGGAGTCATTTTTATCGAAGGAAATGCATTTAAAATGAAGATATGTTACTGCAAACTCATTTTATCACCGTTTTCTAGGCCACATGGGTCAAGGTTGGGCACACCTAAAAAGGAGGTCGCAGAGGGGTCAAATGTGAAGATATACCCCAAGTATTATACCTTTTCGTGACGTACTCATCAAGACAAAAAGAATGACGTATGACACGACCCGGTTCTAGAGAAAAAAAATTCAGCCCAAATCCACAAATCGCCACAGGTCGGGACCTGTGGAAAAATTCATTTTTCGAGCAATTTTTTTTTCTCTCCATCTTTGCAGGGATTGTACAGGAGTCATTTTTATCGAAGGAAATGCATTTAAAATGAAGATATGTTACTGCAAACTCATTTTATCACCGTTTTCTAGGCCACATGGGTCAAGGTTGGGCACACCTAAAAAGGAGGTCGCAGAGGGGTCAAATGTGAAGATATACCCCAAGTATTATACCTTTTCGTGACGTACTCATCAAGACAAAAAGAATGACGTATGACACGACCCGGTTCTAGAGAAAAAAAAATTCAGCCCAAATCCACAAATCGCCACAGGTCGGGACCTGTGGAAAAATTCATTTTTCGAGCAATTTTTTTTTCTCTCCATCTTTGCAGGGATTGTACAGGAGTCATTTTTATCGAAGGAAATGCATTTAAAATGAAGATATGTTACTGCAAACTCATTTTATCACCGTTTTCTAGGCCACATGGGTCAAGGTTGGGCACACCTAAAAAGGAGGTCGCAGAGGGGTCAAATGTGAAGATATACCCCAAGTATTATACCTTTTCGTGACGTACTCATCAAGACAAAAAGAATGACGTATGACACGACCCGGTTCTAGAGAAAAAAAAATTCAGCCCAAATCCACAAATCGCCACAGGTCGGGACCTGTGGAAAAATTCATTTTTCGAGCAATTTTTTTTTCTCTCCATCTTTGCAGGGATTGTACAGGAGTCATTTTTATCGAAGGAAATGCATTTAAAATGAAGATATGTTACTGCAAACTCATTTTATCACCGTTTTCTAGGCCACATGGGTCAAGGTTGGGCACACCTAAAAAGGAGGTCGCAGAGGGGTCAAATGTGAAGATATACCCCAAGTATTATACCTTTTCGTGACGTACTCATCAAGACAAAAAGAATGACGTATGACACGACCCGGTTCTAGAAAAAAAAATTCAGCCCAAATCCACAAATCGCCACAGGTCGGGACCTGTGGAAAAATTCATTTTTCGAGCAATTTTTTTTTCTCTCCATCTTTGCAGGGATTGTACAGGAGTCATTTTTATCGAAGGAAATGCATTTAAAATGAAGATATGTTACTGCAAACTCATTTTATCACCGTTTTCTAGGCCACATGGGTCAAGGTTGGGCACACCTAAAAAGGAGGTCGCAGAGGGGTCAAATGTGAAGATATACCCCAAGTATTATACCTTTTCGTGACGTACTCATCAAGACAAAAAGAATGACGTATGACACGACCCGGTTCTAGAGAAAAAAAAATTCAGCCCAAATCCACAAATCGCCACAGGTCGGGACCTGTGGAAAAATTCATTTTTCGAGCAATTTTTTTTTCTCTCCATCTTTGCAGGGATTGTACAGGAGTCATTTTTATCGAAGGAAATGCATTTAAAATGAAGATATGTTACTGCAAACTCATTTTATCACCGTTTTCTAGGCCACATGGGTCAAGGTTGGGCACACCTAAAAAGGAGGTCGCAGAGGGGTCAAATGTGAAGATATACCCCAAGTATTATACCTTTTCGTGACGTACTCATCAAGACAAAAAGAATGACGTATGACACGACCCGGTTCTAGAGAAAAAAAAATTCAGCCCAAATCCACAAATCGCCACAGGTCGGGACCTGTGGAAAAATTCATTTTTCGAGCAATTTTTTTTTCTCTCCATCTTTGCAGGGATTGTACAGGAGTCATTTTTATCGAAGGAAATGCATTTAAAATGAAGATATGTTACTGCAAACTCATTTTATCACCGTTTTCTAGGCCACATGGGTCAAGGTTGGGCACACCTAAAAAGGAGGTCGCAGAGGGGTCAAATGTGAAGATATACCCCAAGTATTATACCTTTTCGTGACGTACTCATCAAGACAAAAAGAATGACGTATGACACGACCCGGTTCTAGAGAAAAAAAATTCAGCCCAAATCCACAAATCGCCACAGGTCGGGACCTGTGGAAAAATTCATTTTTCGAGCAATTTTTTTTTCTCTCCATCTTTGCAGGGATTGTACAGGAGTCATTTTTATCGAAGGAAATGCATTTAAAATGAAGATATGTTACTGCAAACTCATTTTATCACCGTTTTCTAGGCCACATGGGTCAAGGTTGGGCACACCTAAAAAGGAGGTCGCAGAGGGGTCAAATGTGAAGATATACCCCAAGTATTATACCTTTTCGTGACGTACTCATCAAGACAAAAAGAATGACGTATGACACGACCCGGTTCTAGAAAAAAAAATTCAGCCCAAATCCACAAATCGCCACAGGTCGGGACCTGTGGAAAAATTCATTTTTCGAGCAATTTTTTTTCTCTCCATCTTTGCAGGGATTGTACAGGAGTCATTTTTATCGAAGGAAATGCATTTAAAATGAAGATATGTTACTGCAAACTCATTTTATCACCGTTTTCTAGGCCACATGGGTCAAGGTTGGGCACACCTAAAAAGGAGGTCGCAGAGGGGTCAAATGTGAAGATATACCCCAAGTATTATACCTTTTCGTGACGTACTCATCAAGACAAAAAGAATGACGTATGACACGACCCGGTTCTAGAGAAAAAAAATTCAGCCCAAATCCACAAATCGCCACAGGTCGGGACCTGTGGAAAAATTCATTTTTCGAGCAATTTTTTTTTCTCTCCATCTTTGCAGGGATTGTACAGGAGTCATTTTTATCGAAGGAAATGCATTTAAAATGAAGATATGTTACTGCAAACTCATTTTATCACCGTTTTCTAGGCCACATGGGTCAAGGTTGGGCACACCTAAAAAGGAGGTCGCAGAGGGGTCAAATGTGAAGATATACCCCAAGTATTATACCTTTTCGTGACGTACTCATCAAGACAAAAAGAATGACGTATGACACGACCCGGTTCTAGAGAAAAAAAAATTCAGCCCAAATCCACAAATCGCCACAGGTCGGGACCTGTGGAAAAATTCATTTTTCGAGCAATTTTTTTTTCTCTCCATCTTTGCAGGGATTGTACAGGAGTCATTTTTATCGAAGGAAATGCATTTAAAATGAAGATATGTTACTGCAAACTCATTTTATCACCGTTTTCTAGGCCACATGGGTCAAGGTTGGGCACACCTAAAAAGGAGGTCGCAGAGGGGTCAAATGTGAAGATATACCCCAAGTATTATACCTTTTCGTGACGTACTCATCAAGACAAAAAGAATGACGTATGACACGACCCGGTTCTAGAGAAAAAAAAATTCAGCCCAAATCCACAAATCGCCACAGGTCGGGACCTGTGGAAAAATTCATTTTTCGAGCAATTTTTTTTTCTCTCCATCTTTGCAGGGATTGTACAGGAGTCATTTTTATCGAAGGAAATGCATTTAAAATGAAGATATGTTACTGCAAACTCATTTTATCACCGTTTTCTAGGCCACATGGGTCAAGGTTGGGCACACCTAAAAAGGAGGTCGCAGAGGGGTCAAATGTGAAGATATACCCCAAGTATTATACCTTTTCGTGACGTACTCATCAAGACAAAAAGAATGACGTATGACACGACCCGGTTCTAGAGAAAAAAAAATTCAGCCCAAATCCACAAATCGCCACAGGTCGGGACCTGTGGAAAAATTCATTTTTCGAGCAATTTTTTTTTCTCTCCATCTTTGCAGGGATTGTACAGGAGTCATTTTTATCGAAGGAAATGCATTTAAAATGAAGATATGTTACTGCAAACTCATTTTATCACCGTTTTCTAGGCCACATGGGTCAAGGTTGGGCACACCTAAAAAGGAGGTCGCAGAGGGGTCAAATGTGAAGATATACCCCAAGTATTATACCTTTTCGTGACGTACTCATCAAGACAAAAAGAATGACGTATGACACGACCCGGTTCTAGAGAAAAAAAAATTCAGCCCAAATCCACAAATCGCCACAGGTCGGGACCTGTGGAAAAATTCATTTTTCGAGCAATTTTTTTTTCTCTCCATCTTTGCAGGGATTGTACAGGAGTCATTTTTATCGAAGGAAATGCATTTAAAATGAAGATATGTTACTGCAAACTCATTTTATCACCGTTTTCTAGGCCACATGGGTCAAGGTTGGGCACACCTAAAAAGGAGGTCGCAGAGGGGTCAAATGTGAAGATATACCCCAAGTATTATACCTTTTCGTGACGTACTCATCAAGACAAAAAGAATGACGTATGACACGACCCGGTTCTAGAGAAAAAAAATTCAGCCCAAATCCACAAATCGCCACAGGTCGGGACCTGTGGAAAAATTCATTTTTCGAGCAATTTTTTTTTCTCTCCATCTTTGCAGGGATTGTACAGGAGTCATTTTTATCGAAGGAAATGCATTTAAAATGAAGATATGTTACTGCAAACTCATTTTATCACCGTTTTCTAGGCCACATGGGTCAAGGTTGGGCACACCTAAAAAGGAGGTCGCAGAGGGGTCAAATGTGAAGATATACCCCAAGTATTATACCTTTTCGTGACGTACTCATCAAGACAAAAAGAATGACGTATGACACGACCCGGTTCTAGAAAAAAAAATTCAGCCCAAATCCACAAATCGCCACAGGTCGGGACCTGTGGAAAAATTCATTTTTCGAGCAATTTTTTTTTCTCTCCATCTTTGCAGGGATTGTACAGGAGTCATTTTTATCGAAGGAAATGCATTTAAAATGAAGATATGTTACTGCAAACTCATTTTATCACCGTTTTCTAGGCCACATGGGTCAAGGTTGGGCACACCTAAAAAGGAGGTCGCAGAGGGGTCAAATGTGAAGATATACCCCAAGTATTATACCTTTTCGTGACGTACTCATCAAGACAAAAAGAATGACGTATGACACGACCCGGTTCTAGAGAAAAAAAATTCAGCCCAAATCCACAAATCGCCACAGGTCGGGACCTGTGGAAAAATTCATTTTTCGAGCAATTTTTTTTTCTCTCCATCTTTGCAGGGATTGTACAGGAGTCATTTTTATCGAAGGAAATGCATTTAAAATGAAGATATGTTACTGCAAACTCATTTTATCACCGTTTTCTAGGCCACATGGGTCAAGGTTGGGCACACCTAAAAAGGAGGTCGCAGAGGGGTCAAATGTGAAGATATACCCCAAGTATTATACCTTTTCGTGACGTACTCATCAAGACAAAAAGAATGACGTATGACACGACCCGGTTCTAGAGAAAAAAAAATTCAGCCCAAATCCACAAATCGCCACAGGTCGGGACCTGTGGAAAAATTCATTTTTCGAGCAATTTTTTTTTCTCTCCATCTTTGCAGGGATTGTACAGGAGTCATTTTTATCGAAGGAAATGCATTTAAAATGAAGATATGTTACTGCAAACTCATTTTATCACCGTTTTCTAGGCCACATGGGTCAAGGTTGGGCACACCTAAAAAGGAGGTCGCAGAGGGGTCAAATGTAAAGATATACCCCAAGTATTATACCTTTTCGTGACGTACTCATCAAGACAAAAAGAATGACGTATGACACGACCCGGTTCTAGAGAAAAAAAATTCAGCCCAAATCCACAAATCGCCACAGGTCGGGACCTGTGGAAAAATTCATTTTTCGAGCAATTTTTTTTTCTCTCCATCTTTGCAGGGATTGTACAGGAGTCATTTTTATCGAAGGAAATGCATTTAAAATGAAGATATGTTACTGCAAACTCATTTTATCACCGTTTTCTAGGCCACATGGGTCAAGGTTGGGCACACCTAAAAAGGAGGTCGCAGAGGGGTCAAATGTGAAGATATACCCCAAGTATTATACCTTTTCGTGACGTACTCATCAAGACAAAAAGAATGACGTATGACACGACCCGGTTCTAGAGAAAAAAAAATTCAGCCCAAATCCACAAATCGCCACAGGTCGGGACCTGTGGAAAAATTCATTTTTCGAGCAATTTTTTTTTCTCTCCATCTTTGCAGGGATTGTACAGGAGTCATTTTTATCGAAGGAAATGCATTTAAAATGAAGATATGTTACTGCAAACTCATTTTATCACCGTTTTCTAGGCCACATGGGTCAAGGTTGGGCACACCTAAAAAGGAGGTCGCAGAGGGGTCAAATGTAAAGATATACCCCAAGTATTATACCTTTTCGTGACGTACTCATCAAGACAAAAAGAATGACGTATGACACGACCCGGTTCTAGAGAAAAAAAAATTCAGCCCAAATCCACAAATCGCCACAGGTCGGGACCTGTGGAAAAATTCATTTTTCGAGCAATTTTTTTTTCTCTCCATCTTTGCAGGGATTGTACAGGAGTCATTTTTATCGAAGGAAATGCATTTAAAATGAAGATATGTTACTGCAAACTCATTTTATCACCGTTTTCTAGGCCACATGGGTCAAGGTTGGGCACACCTAAAAAGGAGGTCGCAGAGGGGTCAAATGTGAAGATATACCCCAAGTATTATACCTTTTCGTGACGTACTCATCAAGACAAAAAGAATGACGTATGACACGACCCGGTTCTAGAGAAAAAAAAATTCAGCCCAAATCCACAAATCGCCACAGGTCGGGACCTGTGGAAAAATTCATTTTTCGAGCAATTTTTTTTTCTCTCCATCTTTGCAGGGATTGTACAGGAGTCATTTTTATCGAAGGAAATGCATTTAAAATGAAGATATGTTACTGCAAACTCATTTTATCACCGTTTTCTAGGCCACATGGGTCAAGGTTGGGCACACCTAAAAAGGAGGTCGCAGAGGGGTCAAATGTGAAGATATACCCCAAGTATTATACCTTTTCGTGACGTACTCATCAAGACAAAAAGAATGACGTATGACACGACCCGGTTCTAGAGAAAAAAAAATTCAGCCCAAATCCACAAATCGCCACAGGTCGGGACCTGTGGAAAAATTCATTTTTCGAGCAATTTTTTTTTCTCTCCATCTTTGCAGGGATTGTACAGGAGTCATTTTTATCGAAGGAAATGCATTTAAAATGAAGATATGTTACTGCAAACTCATTTTATCACCGTTTTCTAGGCCACATGGGTCAAGGTTGGGCACACCTAAAAAGGAGGTCGCAGAGGGGTCAAATGTGAAGATATACCCCAAGTATTATACCTTTTCGTGACGTACTCATCAAGACAAAAAGAATGACGTATGACACGACCCGGTTCTAGAGAAAAAAAAAAATTCAGCCCAAATCCACAAATCGCCACAGGTCGGGACCTGTGGAAAAATTCATTTTTCGAGCAATTTTTTTTTCTCTCCATCTTTGCAGGGATTGTACAGGAGTCATTTTTATCGAAGGAAATGCATTTAAAATGAAGATATGTTACTGCAAACTCATTTTATCACCGTTTTCTAGGCCACATGGGTCAAGGTTGGGCACACCTAAAAGGAGGTCGCAGAGGGGTCAAATGTGAAGATATACCCCAAGTATTATACCTTTTCGTGACGTACTCATCAAGACAAAAAGAATGACGTATGACACGACCCGGTTCTAGAGAAAAAAAAATTCAGCCCAAATCCACAAATCGCCACAGGTCGGGACCTGTGGAAAAATTCATTTTTCGAGCAATTTTTTTTTCTCTCCATCTTTGCAGGGATTGTACAGGAGTCATTTTTATCGAAGGAAATGCATTTAAAATGAAGATATGTTACTGCAAACTCATTTTATCACCGTTTTCTAGGCCACATGGGTCAAGGTTGGGCACACCTAAAAAGGAGGTCGCAGAGGGGTCAAATGTAAAGATATACCCCAAGTATTATACCTTTTCGTGACGTACTCATCAAGACAAAAAGAATGACGTATGACACGACCCGGTTCTAGAGAAAAAAAAATTCAGCCCAAATCCACAAATCGCCACAGGTCGGGACCTGTGGAAAAATTCATTTTTCGAGCAATTTTTTTTTCTCTCCATCTTTGCAGGGATTGTACAGGAGTCATTTTTATCGAAGGAAATGCATTTAAAATGAAGATATGTTACTGCAAACTCATTTTATCACCGTTTTCTAGGCCACATGGGTCAAGGTTGGGCACACCTAAAAAGGAGGTCGCAGAGGGGTCAAATGTAAAGATATACCCCAAGTATTATACCTTTTCGTGACGTACTCATCAAGACAAAAAGAATGACGTATGACACGACCCGGTTCTAGAGAAAAAAAAATTCAGCCCAAATCCACAAATCGCCACAGGTCGGGACCTGTGGAAAAATTCATTTTTCGAGCAATTTTTTTTTCTCTCCATCTTTGCAGGGATTGTACAGGAGTCATTTTTATCGAAGGAAATGCATTTAAAATGAAGATATGTTACTGCAAACTCATTTTATCACCGTTTTCTAGGCCACATGGGTCAAGGTTGGGCACACCTAAAAAGGAGGTCGCAGAGGGGTCAAATGTAAAGATATACCCCAAGTATTATACCTTTTCGTGACGTACTCATCAAGACAAAAAGAATGACGTATGACACGACCCGGTTCTAGAGAAAAAAAAATTCAGCCCAAATCCACAAATCGCCACAGGTCGGGACCTGTGGAAAAATTCATTTTTCGAGCAATTTTTTTTTCTCTCCATCTTTGCAGGGATTGTACAGGAGTCATTTTTATCGAAGGAAATGCATTTAAAATGAAGATATGTTACTGCAAACTCATTTTATCACCGTTTTCTAGGCCACATGGGTCAAGGTTGGGCACACCTAAAAAGGAGGTCGCAGAGGGGTCAAATGTGAAGATATACCCCAAGTATTATACCTTTTCGTGACGTACTCATCAAGACAAAAAGAATGACGTATGACACGACCCGGTTCTAGAGAAAAAAAAATTCAGCCCAAATCCACAAATCGCCACAGGTCGGGACCTGTGGAAAAATTCATTTTTCGAGCAATTTTTTTTTCTCTCCATCTTTGCAGGGATTGTACAGGAGTCATTTTTATCGAAGGAAATGCATTTAAAATGAAGATATGTTACTGCAAACTCATTTTATCACCGTTTTCTAGGCCACATGGGTCAAGGTTGGGCACACCTAAAAAGGAGGTCGCAGAGGGGTCAAATGTGAAGATATACCCCAAGTATTATACCTTTTCGTGACGTACTCATCAAGACAAAAAGAATGACGTATGACACGACCCGGTTCTAGAGAAAAAAAAAATTCAGCCCAAATCCACAAATCGCCACAGGTCGGGACCTGTGGAAAAATTCATTTTTCGAGCAATTTTTTTTTCTCTCCATCTTTGCAGGGATTGTACAGGAGTCATTTTTATCGAAGGAAATGCATTTAAAATGAAGATATGTTACTGCAAACTCATTTTATCACCGTTTTCTAGGCCACATGGGTCAAGGTTGGGCACACCTAAAAAGGAGGTCGCAGAGGGGTCAAATGTAAAGATATACCCCAAGTATTATACCTTTTCGTGACGTACTCATCAAGACAAAAAGAATGACGTATGACACGACCCGGTTCTAGAGAAAAAAAAATTCAGCCCAAATCCACAAATCGCCACAGGTCGGGACCTGTGGAAAAATTCATTTTTCGAGCAATTTTTTTTTCTCTCCATCTTTGCAGGGATTGTACAGGAGTCATTTTTATCGAAGGAAATGCATTTAAAATGAAGATATGTTACTGCAAACTCATTTTATCACCGTTTTCTAGGCCACATGGGTCAAGGTTGGGCACACCTAAAAAGGAGGTCGCAGAGGGGTCAAATGTGAAGATATACCCCAAGTATTATACCTTTTCGTGACGTACTCATCAAGACAAAAAGAATGACGTATGACACGACCCGGTTCTAGAGAAAAAAAAATTCAGCCCAAATCCACAAATCGCCACAGGTCGGGACCTGTGGAAAAATTCATTTTTCGAGCAATTTTTTTTTCTCTCCATCTTTGCAGGGATTGTACAGGAGTCATTTTTATCGAAGGAAATGCATTTAAAATGAAGATATGTTACTGCAAACTCATTTTATCACCGTTTTCTAGGCCACATGGGTCAAGGTTGGGCACACCTAAAAAGGAGGTCGCAGAGGGGTCAAATGTGAAGATATACCCCAAGTATTATACCTTTTCGTGACGTACTCATCAAGACAAAAAGAATGACGTATGACACGACCCGGTTCTAGAGAAAAAAAAATTCAGCCCAAATCCACAAATCGCCACAGGTCGGGACCTGTGGAAAAATTCATTTTTCGAGCAATTTTTTTTTCTCTCCATCTTTGCAGGGATTGTACAGGAGTCATTTTTATCGAAGGAAATGCATTTAAAATGAAGATATGTTACTGCAAACTCATTTTATCACCGTTTTCTAGGCCACATGGGTCAAGGTTGGGCACACCTAAAAAGGAGGTCGCAGAGGGGTCAAATGTAAAGATATACCCCAAGTATTATACCTTTTCGTGACGTACTCATCAAGACAAAAAGAATGACGTATGACACGACCCGGTTCTAGAAAAAAAAATTCAGCCCAAATCCACAAATCGCCACAGGTCGGGACCTGTGGAAAAATTCATTTTTCGAGCAATTTTTTTTTCTCTCCATCTTTGCAGGGATTGTACAGGAGTCATTTTTATCGAAGGAAATGCATTTAAAATGAAGATATGTTACTGCAAACTCATTTTATCACCGTTTTCTAGGCCACATGGGTCAAGGTTGGGCACACCTAAAAAGGAGGTCGCAGAGGGGTCAAATGTGAAGATATACCCCAAGTATTATACCTTTTCGTGACGTACTCATCAAGACAAAAAGAATGACGTATGACACGACCCGGTTCTAGAAAAAAAAATTCAGCCCAAATCCACAAATCGCCACAGGTCGGGACCTGTGGAAAAATTCATTTTTCGAGCAATTTTTTTTTCTCTCCATCTTTGCAGGGATTGTACAGGAGTCATTTTTATCGAAGGAAATGCATTTAAAATGAAGATATGTTACTGCAAACTCATTTTATCACCGTTTTCTAGGCCACATGGGTCAAGGTTGGGCACACCTAAAAAGGAGGTCGCAGAGGGGTCAAATGTGAAGATATACCCCAAGTATTATACCTTTTCGTGACGTACTCATCAAGACAAAAAGAATGACGTATGACACGACCCGGTTCTAGAGAAAAAAAAATTCAGCCCAAATCCACAAATCGCCACAGGTCGGGACCTGTGGAAAAATTCATTTTTCGAGCAATTTTTTTTTCTCTCCATCTTTGCAGGGATTGTACAGGAGTCATTTTTATCGAAGGAAATGCATTTAAAATGAAGATATGTTACTGCAAACTCATTTTATCACCGTTTTCTAGGCCACATGGGTCAAGGTTGGGCACACCTAAAAAGGAGGTCGCAGAGGGGTCAAATGTGAAGATATACCCCAAGTATTATACCTTTTCGTGACGTACTCATCAAGACAAAAAGAATGACGTATGACACGACCCGGTTCTAGAAAAAAAAATTCAGCCCAAATCCACAAATCGCCACAGGTCGGGACCTGTGGAAAAATTCATTTTTCGAGCAATTTTTTTTTCTCTCCATCTTTGCAGGGATTGTACAGGAGTCATTTTTATCGAAGGAAATGCATTTAAAATGAAGATATGTTACTGCAAACTCATTTTATCACCGTTTTCTAGGCCACATGGGTCAAGGTTGGGCACACCTAAAAAGGAGGTCGCAGAGGGGTCAAATGTGAAGATATACCCCAAGTATTATACCTTTTCGTGACGTACTCATCAAGACAAAAAGAATGACGTATGACACGACCCGGTTCTAGAAAAAAAAAATTCAGCCCAAATCCACAAATCGCCACAGGTCGGGACCTGTGGAAAAATTCATTTTTCGAGCAATTTTTTTTTCTCTCCATCTTTGCAGGGATTGTACAGGAGTCATTTTTATCGAAGGAAATGCATTTAAAATGAAGATATGTTACTGCAAACTCATTTTATCACCGTTTTCTAGGCCACATGGGTCAAGGTTGGGCACACCTAAAAAGGAGGTCGCAGAGGGGTCAAATGTGAAGATATACCCCAAGTATTATACCTTTTCGTGACGTACTCATCAAGACAAAAAGAATGACGTATGACACGACCCGGTTCTAGAGAAAAAAAAATTCAGCCCAAATCCACAAATCGCCACAGGTCGGGACCTGTGGAAAAATTCATTTTTCGAGCAATTTTTTTTTCTCTCCATCTTTGCAGGGATTGTACAGGAGTCATTTTTATCGAAGGAAATGCATTTAAAATGAAGATATGTTACTGCAAACTCATTTTATCACCGTTTTCTAGGCCACATGGGTCAAGGTTGGGCACACCTAAAAAGGAGGTCGCAGAGGGGTCAAATGTGAAGATATACCCCAAGTATTATACCTTTTCGTGACGTACTCATCAAGACAAAAAGAATGACGTATGACACGACCCGGTTCTAGAAAAAAAAAAATTCAGCCCAAATCCACAAATCGCCACAGGTCGGGACCTGTGGAAAAATTCATTTTTCGAGCAATTTTTTTTTCTCTCCATCTTTGCAGGGATTGTACAGGAGTCATTTTTATCGAAGGAAATGCATTTAAAATGAAGATATGTTACTGCAAACTCATTTTATCACCGTTTTCTAGGCCACATGGGTCAAGGTTGGGCACACCTAAAAAGGAGGTCGCAGAGGGGTCAAATGTGAAGATATACCCCAAGTATTATACCTTTTCGTGACGTACTCATCAAGACAAAAAGAATGACGTATGACACGACCCGGTTCTAGAGAAAAAAAAATTCAGCCCAAATCCACAAATCGCCACAGGTCGGGACCTGTGGAAAAATTCATTTTTCGAGCAATTTTTTTTTCTCTCCATCTTTGCAGGGATTGTACAGGAGTCATTTTTATCGAAGGAAATGCATTTAAAATGAAGATATGTTACTGCAAACTCATTTTATCACCGTTTTCTAGGCCACATGGGTCAAGGTTGGGCACACCTAAAAAGGAGGTCGCAGAGGGGTCAAATGTGAAGATATACCCCAAGTATTATACCTTTTCGTGACGTACTCATCAAGACAAAAAGAATGACGTATGACACGACCCGGTTCTAGAGAAAAAAAAATTCAGCCCAAATCCACAAATCGCCACAGGTCGGGACCTGTGGAAAAATTCATTTTTCGAGCAATTTTTTTTTCTCTCCATCTTTGCAGGGATTGTACAGGAGTCATTTTTATCGAAGGAAATGCATTTAAAATGAAGATATGTTACTGCAAACTCATTTTATCACCGTTTTCTAGGCCACATGGGTCAAGGTTGGGCACACCTAAAAAGGAGGTCGCAGAGGGGTCAAATGTGAAGATATACCCCAAGTATTATACCTTTTCGTGACGTACTCATCAAGACAAAAAGAATGACGTATGACACGACCCGGTTCTAGAGAAAAAAAAATTCAGCCCAAATCCACAAATCGCCACAGGTCGGGACCTGTGGAAAAATTCATTTTTCGAGCAATTTTTTTTCTCTCCATCTTTGCAGGGATTGTACAGGAGTCATTTTTATCGAAGGAAATGCATTTAAAATGAAGATATGTTACTGCAAACTCATTTTATCACCGTTTTCTAGGCCACATGGGTCAAGGTTGGGCATACCTAAAAAGGAGGTCGCAGAGGGGTCAAATGTAAAGATATACCCCAAGTATTATACCTTTTCGTGACGTACTCATCAAGACAAAAAGAATGACGTATGACACGACCCGGTTCTAGAGAAAAAAAAATTCAGCCCAAATCCACAAATCGCCCAATTTAGTGAAACAAGACTGTTGTTGATAATTAGATCTCAAAATATTAAGCAGAAATGATATTACAATGTTCAGGTCATGAAAGTTGAATTAAAATTGTAACCGGTAGAGTGTTATCAAGTAAATGCTATCGGAGGTCACTGTGATCTTGACCTTTGGCCCACTAACCCTAACGCGATAGGGACCATCTACATGTTGTATACAATCTTCTGAGCTAGTTTCATAAAGGTCAAATGAAAATTGGGACCTGCAGAGTGTTACCAAGGAAAGGTTTACAGACAAACGGACGGACGCCGGACAAATTACTCAACATAAGCTCTGCTGGACTTCGTTCTGTAAAGCTAAAACCAAAAAGACCTGAGCAAAAAGCATTGAATAAAAAGCACCAGTACTGTTAAATTAAATGGATTATCTCAAATGAAAGTAAGGACATTATTTTGAGCAACACACATGCGGATTAGCCCACTTACCAAAATTTCGGGTAACGGACCATACAAAGGTGGTATACTCTGATTCAACATATTATTACAATGTACCCATATCCTTTGAAAGCCTATAACGTAATAAACCGTATACGCGGGTTAAGACAGGTTTGGCCTTCCATAGAAGTGAAAGTTACCGTATGGAACACGTTTTGTCTGTATGAATTTAAAGGCTATGCCGACAGCTCCTGAATGTTGAAATCTCAGATGTCCGAGGCAAATGCTGACACTTTAAGACAACCTTGAAAATGACCTTGGACACAATTTTACCAGCTTTGAATTTTGAAAATTTTCATTTTACCAACGTTCGTGTTCAGGCCCCTGTGGGATAGTGTTTTGAGCGCATGCAAATATTTTTTCACAGACATAAAGCAGACATGTCGTACTCAAACCTAGGTATATTGACATCTTTTGAGAACGCTTAAAATTGACCTCTCGTTAGTAAAAAAAAAAAAAAAAAAAAAAAAAAGAAGTCCATGCGCAGGTTAGCGGACAGGGTGACCCCTGCGCGTGACCTCTGTAGGTGGGCCAATGGAAATTTTACTTTCATGTTACAGCTCAATCTATTTGCTGACGTATACAACACGCGCAGTAAACCGAAAGTAGCATAGTTTACAAAAACACACGCATGGCTGTGGAGTGTGTAACAAAATATGCCGTTGTGCAAAGGTTATATGTGTTTTTTCATGACTTCGTGTTGTGTTAACAATTTGTATGTATTTACCTTTTCTTCAGCACGTGTAACTTGTTTGCTCCCTTTTCTAAAAGTTAAGGCATTCATTCTTCTGCGTGCGTGTAAGGCTGCACTGTTTGGTGGTCTACAACAAACTCCATATAGAGACTCTGGATATAGCAAAATTCGGGATATAGCGAACAAATTTCTTGATTTAAAACCTAAACAAAAGGATATTAGCTAATATAGTAGTAATTAAGTGCGATTTGTAAACGCATTGAAACAATATTATTAGAGCATACACAAGGCCAAACCATAGATAATTCATAGTATTTTATTTTGATTTAAAGTCATGTTTGTTTTACCACGGCATTTGTTTCAATTGGGGAAAAATGACCCATTCTGAAACATATTTAGAATCAAATAAAAAGAACATTGGCTGTACATGGATCGCAAGTAATTTTCTAACGACCTTCTGTTATTTACTTTTGATGATACATTGCTGTTTACTACCTTTTTATTAGGACACGATGGACATAAAGTACATGGGCCGGACTCCGTCATATCAATGTTGGACCACGCCTTCTACACGTACGGTACCGGAGAGAATGACTGTGGTATTCATGCGGATAATTGTTTTGGTATTTATTTAAGTCAGATTAGTTTACATTTTAAGTATTCTAACAGTCATTCTGCGTATATGTTTAATCTCCACCAAAATGCTTAGAAATCAGCGAAACAATGTAACTATAGCTGCTATAGAATCGCCGTTTCATATTGAAAAATAATAGCAAACTGCGTTTTATTTAACACATAAACAGACGTCGGCATGTACACACTATTAACTATTATTATCTCATTTAACTGGTTAATATATGAAAATGATGAGTAATTATTGAATGCACATTCGGTTCCATAATGTGCGTGTATTTCACTTATCTAATGGAAATTTTTTTTTGTTTTCAAAGTGTTACATTTGAGCCAGGTTTGCTCCTCTTTTGTAATTTACAATTTAATGTTTATTACTGTATTAGAGAATATGCATAACGGTACATTCTGTTAATCTATGTAAAATTCCAGGACAGAACAAGAATAGATATGTGCTGGCGTACCTTTCATGGCGCACTATGACTGGAAGGCATAGAAACATCATCAGATATATGATGCAGATACCGGGACACACAAGGTTATCATAAAGACTTTATTTTGCAGTTGTTTCATAGCATAATTTTCATATGCTATACTTATGTAAATATGATAATGCATTGGCAAGATCAATTTTTGAAACTTCGGCTTCTTAATTTTGGGAGTTATATAAAGGTACATGTGTATTTATTATACATTTATTTATTTGAGGAATGTGAAAACTAGATATACACCAAGCTTAGTTTGGGTGCTTACTCCTCTAATGTCTAAGAAACGGTTATTTTTGTCAATGAAATATTAACACAAAAAAGGCACAATTTTTGAGTTAATGTTTTTTTTCTTGAACAATTATAGCCGCCGTGTAGTGTTCATGCACATAGTTTCATAGTGTTTTCTCAATTAGCAGTATAAATAGAATGTCACTAAAACCTAGAAAACAGGACACCCCAAAAAAACAACCAACCACGCAATCAGGGGGTCCCAATCAACCCCTATAATAATAAACGAGAATAGTACAAAGCAAACTAATAACAGTAACGGGGGGACGATAAATGAACCTATAGAAATTAATGCCACCCCTCAAAATGATAAGAAAAAAATAAGTAGGACATCCCCTATTCAGTTACAAAATAGGTTCCACATTTTGGAGGAGGGAGGGAAAGAAATAACAATATCCGAGAAACAAAAGGAGACCAATAGAACCACCACCCCAACCCCGTCCAACACACAAAAAAAGGCTAATTCACCAAAATCGATACCTCACGAAAAATGGACTGATATGGTAATAAAGGGGATTCAAGGGGGGCTTAGCACACAAAAAATCAGAGACATTGAAAACAATTTAAGGTCACAATTTGGGGGGGATAAAATAAAAAATACTAAAAATCACAAAGGTATACTATACTTTAAGGTCAGATCAGATTACGAATCAAAAGTGTAACATTTTAGATTTGGTAGGCATGACTTGAAAGTAGAAAACAAAAAAAAAACCAACCCCCAAAATAGCAAGTATCAGCATGGGAGTACTAGAGATACCAAAGCATAAAAGCTCCGAACAATTTAAAAAGGAATTATTAGATAATAACAAAAACATTGCCACAATCAGGCAAAAAGAAATCAATAACAAGGGGAAAGTGGAAAAAACAAATCAATTTATTTTGACATTCACCACTTCAGAAATGCCCATTGAATTAAAAGGGGCCCAAGAATTAGTCAAACCAACAACTCTAAGCATAATAAGATGCAGAAAATGCCAGGCACCGGGACATAAAACCCAACAATATAGAAACAAAAACAAATGCCCAAAATGTTCAGGAAACCACGAACTAACAGAATGTCAAGCACAATCTCTCAAGTGCAATAATTGTTTTGGCAATCACTGGGGATCAAGCAAAATTGCCCTGTCTACCGAAAATATATGTCTACAATCAACGATAATAACGCCAAACTAATGCAAGACTATGAAATTAAATGTGCCAATTTAAAGCACTCCCATCAAAACAAAAAACCCACACCTACTGTCTCCCCCACCCCAATTACAGCAAAACCCCAAAATAAAGACAATTTCTCAGACCCCAAAATAACCATACCCCCGCAAATACCCAGCATTAAGCAAATTTTACGAGTAAAGAAAGAAAGGTGTGCTAACCCCCTACCCCCTCGCCATAGGCAAATTAAACAAGAAACATACTGGGAAGGGAACTATGGGTATCAAAAACAAAGGCAAACAGGACCCAAATACTATAGGTATCCGGGGGGATATAACTCTGTACAGGCTTTAAGGACAATAACAAATTCACATCACCGACACCCACACATCTTATATCCAGGACCTCATTGGCACATGAATGTGTATTGCCCACTAAATTTATGTAGAACATAGGCTAAATTCAATAACACAAAACAACTCCGAATAAACCATTAATGGATAACACAACAGCTGAGGTAATTACTGAGTCCATCAGGCCCTGCCTCAGCATCATTTCATGGAATATTCGGGGTATGAGAACAGAATCATACACAAAATGTATTGAGTTACAAAATTTTCTTATAGATAAAAAAGAACCAATAGATGTTATTTGCTTACAGAAAACTCATTTGGCAGAAAAACATTATCCTTTCAAATTTAAGGATTATCAAAAACCTGTTATGTTCTATAATAACGAAACCCCCACCATAGGTGTGTTATGCATATATGTCCGTAATGGCCTATCATACATAACCAAGGAAACTGATTATAACTCTGTTAACCAAAATATTGCAATAGAAACCATTGGCAAAGATAATAATGTTTCGGTCTATAATTACTATACAAATAATAAAGACAACAACAACATAGATATTTTTAGAAACACATTAAAAAATCTAGGACATTCAAATGTAATAGTAGGAGACTTCAATTTAAAACATCCACTTTGGAACCCAGAAAATGACTTTAGGCGCGATGCTGGGGCAGAGGATCTGATAGACTTTATGAACGAGTCAGATCTTAATTGTATAAACGATGGACAATGCACCCGTCTTGCCGAGCAGGCAAACCAAACAGATTCAGCGCTGGATCTGTCCATAGTCTCCGCAGGTCTCCACCCTAGGGCAACGTTCCTTGTAGTCGACAACTGCTTCAATAGTGATCATCTTCCTATAATTACAATAATAGAAACTCCAACAAAATTTGAAAATGTAATGATAACTGAAAAATGGCTGATATACAAAGCATTCGCTGCCCAGTGATAGAATTAAGTTACAAGATCAAAAATCAATCAGTTGAAGAAAATTTCAGAGAGTTCCTAGAAAATCTCAATAGTATTTTAGAAAGAACAATACCAAAATCAAAACCAAAAATTATCAAAACCAGAGTCAAAAAAGTATGGTGGACACAGGAATGCCACGAATAACACGCAGAGAAATTAAACGTAAAATTCATAAAACACCCCGGGTACCTACACGCCGGAACGATACCTAAAACGCCGGTTCAGTGTACATGTATAATGTTTGTGGTCATGCCAATAAAAAGGCATTTATTCAACATTTATTGAAGATTTGATTATGTTTTATAAAGGAAAAAGTAAATAAACACTTTTCCCTACATATCTGTAAGTTGTCCGTCTCCAGTTTCACGAAACAACGTGAAAAAAAGTGTTTATTGTCATGTTTACGTATAATTTCGATGATTGGAACACTTATCTTCAAAATTTTAGCTAATTTTGTACATGAATAAAGATATTTTCTAAAAACAAATGGAAAGCAAATGTTCAGTTTGTAAGCAATTATCATTGTTTCATTGAAAATTAAATAATATTGAAAGTGGATCAATTTTTCGGAGACATGTGTGTAGAATTTTTGCTACCGCTGACGATTAGCGTAGATACCATCCTCGCCGGTTTTGTCGGTCAAAGGGATACCGCAATCGCCATAGAAGTTAACCATAGAAATGAATTGTTTTGAAAATGAGAGATGATGTGTAATGAACCACCTATGGTATAATGGCATAATGAGTGTACGTATGAATCTGAAATAAATACCAGACGTTGAAAATACTTTTTATTTGGACTTGACACCGCATTTTACCAATGTTTAGAAAGTATGTACACCTATACATCTCTAGAGAGGTCTCATGTACCAATATCAATTTAAACAAACGAAATGGTGATGCAAACGATGGTCGCTATATGTTAAAGATCTCTATAAATTTAAAAAAAACGGTTACAACTAAGGTGTCTGAGATAATGAAAAGCTGTTGATGTACTATGGCTTGCCTGAGAGACGTGTGTCACAAAAATTCCATTTCTGTCTTCTAATTAATTTAAGCCATTATGTATTGTATGATTTTCATGGTCACAGCGCATACACGACTAAAGTTCCACCCGCTTCAATGCTCTGCTAGGAATAACCTCTGCCACAACAGAATATCTCAATCTTTAAAAAAAACTTTAAAGACAGGTATAATGAACTATGTGACCAAGTTTCCTAATGCAGAAAATAGTGCATAATAAACACTAAAGATTAACATAGCATGTGGTACCCGTAGCTGTCAGAACTGTCCAACTTTGCTTACGAGTTAAAGAAACTTAACATTTTATGACCTTATTGTTTCAGCCGAAATGAGCTCCTGCATTTGTTTGTTTTAGTTTGTATAGATAATAATCTGACCTTTTAAAAGTGTATGGGTTTACATGAATCCTGCCCGTACGAAAAAGATAGGCGAATTCCGTCTAAAATAAGGCGGATTCCGCCCAAAAAATTGATGAAAAATACATTTTCAGGCTAAAATCAGGCGGACATGGAATTTCTCCCAAATTCCGCCAAAGGGCCCTGATACTCTTAAACGGAATCCGCCGAACTGTTGAATATAAACTACGACAAATTATTGTTTATTAGACGATAACAACGCTGAAAAGGATGTTATTAAGATTCTTACATGACCAGATATTACAAAAGGTGAATACATGCAAAGCTTTATTTTCTACGCGAACTCTCATTTAACGTCATGCGGCGCAATATGACGGTCACGTTTACACCGTATCAGTTCCCGCGTTGTTTATGGTTTAATATAACATAATTTTTCTACTCTTTGTATATAGAGACAAAATCGTGAGTCATATTAGCATATTGAATTTTATTGCGTTTATAACTGCCCAACAGAATTTTGTTGGGGAAGTGGTCCCAGCTATTTGCACATAAAAGTGAGACGTATTAGGCGGACAACTCTAAAATGCCAACCTGTAAAATCGGTCTGCCTTTGAAGTGGAAATAGTTGGACTACATTACGGTATACATGTATGCAAAGTTCATCTTGTAGATGCATTATATATAGAAGAAATACCAAGAAAAGTTAAGGTTCCGTTCAGCTGATGTGCCGTTAAGTATATTCTACATAGGTTTCTGCTAAGTGAAATTACTAATAAAAACTGTTTATATTCCATGTATACAGATCAAAGTCCAAACAAATAAACTGTGCAATTACGGCAACGCGAACCGTATACCTTTCCTACCCGACTCTACAATCTTTATTCAATCTTCAATGCCAAAAAAAACGTATTTCAAATTAAGGATTACTTACTTAGCTGGAACAAAAATTATTTCGTGCGTCAAAAACACTTTGGCGGGGTAACATTGGGTACGAGGCAAGGCCGAATATTGTTGAAATAGTGCCCCTAACAGTTTCTACACATCCGAAATGTTAACATTCCAGTCCCCTGTGCAAAACATGGAAGAAATTTTCTTTCAAACTCCTCACAGCGATTTGTTTTGGTGAGCTCCGCTCTCAAATGTATACTGTAAGGGGAAGTAACCCTTGTGGGAAGTTTGGTTTTTTTGCCATTACGAAGTTGGTATCCCTGCTTTTATGATTAGGTATCATTGTTTATAACTGATGATCGTCAGCGGTATCTCCAAATTCTTCTCTTGGTCGCGTAAAACGCAACATTTGACAACAAAAACACAAAAAGGGTAAGTGAAACGTACATTCATCCGTCGGTTATGTATAGTTCTATCAGGGAAAATGGCAACTTTAATCATTTTCCACATATTTATTCATATAGACAAATATCTTTAACTTCAACATTTACAAAACTAATGCAAAAAATGATCAAACCCAGACTGTGCACATATTTAGAAAAGAACAATCTTGTGTCCAAATACCAGTCCGGATGCAGATCGCATCACTCATGCGATTATAACATCTGATTCACTAGATTAGAGTCCGATTGCAAGAAAGCACAGGCAGAACATGATTTTCGTGAAGTTGGCAGACTGGCAGCGTAGCAGTGTGAAGTTGGCAGACTGGCAGACAGGCAGTGTAGCAGCGTGAACTTGGCAGACTGGCAGCGTAGCAGCGTGAACGTAGCAGACTGGCAGCGTAGCAGCGTGAACTTGGCAGACTGGCAGTGTAGCAGCGTGATCTTAGCAAACTGGCAGCGTAGCAGCCTAGCAGCGTGAACTTGGCAGACTGGCAGCGTAGCAGCGTGAACTTGGCAGACTGGCAGCGTAGCAGCGTGAATTAGGCAGACTGGCAGCGTAGCAGCGTGAACTTGGCAGACTGGCAGCTTAGCAGCCAAGCAGCGTGAACTTGAATGGAATGGATGTTTAAAATACGACAAAAGCACGAATGATGCGTAGATACAATTGATATACACGCCCTTTCATTTCGATATTTTATATCTTATACCGGATTTCATTAGTTTCCGTTACTTGAAAAGTTTTCGTTGCAAGCCCAGAAACTAGGCAGCTCAGCAGACCAGCAGCTCAGCAGACAAGCAGACCAGCCGTTTAGCAGCGGAAACTTCGACAGAAGCACGAATTATGCGTAGAAACAATAAATACACGCCCTTTCGTTTTGATATTTTATATCTTATATTCATAAGTTTACGTTACTTGAAGAGTTTTCGTTGCAAGCAGACTTTTCGCTGTCAGCAGCCTAGCAACTCAGCAGACCAGCCGCTCAGCAGACTAGCAGCTCAGCAGCTCAGCAGACAAGCAGCTCAGCAGACGAAACTTCAAAGTTAAAGATTGTGCTATATTGAATGAAATGGATGTTTAAAATACGAAGCACAAATTATGTATAGGTTATAGGTCTATATTACAGGAATAAACAAATTTATTGCGAGGGAGAGTTATAATCGTCACTTTGAAAGGTAATCACTTTGAGGTTTCGCACAACAAATACTTAGAAAAACACAAACGGGTTGCACAGAAATGGTACATGTAAGCTGCACAAATATGCAGGTATAAGACTGCTAAATCTGCAGAGTTGTATTAAGTTCCATGCAGCAGTTTCCATAGCTTGTTTGAATACTCGAAAACGAACGGAAACCTAATTTCACGCACGTGTACATCAAAACGTTGACATCGCATACTTCATACAACTCTGCGCAAGCTATGAAAATATGTTTAGGTATAAAACTGCTAAATCTGTTCTGAAGTCACATACGATAAAGTGTCGCAATAAAATGTGCTTCGGTAGTGAGATATGAGATAATATTTGATTCTAGATGCTGCATTGAGATGACATTAAATGTTGCAATCTGACAGACATTACTTCATTTTCTGACAA
>JAFMSR010000017.1:10373189-10414697 GCA_022818135.1 Saxidomus purpurata
CCAGTGTATCCTATATATAACAGGGACTAAAATGGTTCCCTTGTTAAACAAGTCTCTGTTCACAAATTTCTCCGGGGATTTCCCAGACACCAAGCACTGGAAAAAGAATACATCTAGTGCTGCTACATCTCTGTAATTGGTAGCAATGAGGGACATGTATCCGTTTATCACCTGTAAAAATAGAAACAATGCAATGTTTCCAGTTATGAAATGATTCTGAATTATGTAGTAAACTTGACTTTTTTTCATTTCAAGTAACCGTAACCTAACATGTGTGTAGTAATTGAACCATACACTGTTCATAATACGCCTGTTAAGAATGTTCGTGAAGTTGGCAGACTGGCAGCGTAGCAGTGTAGCAGCGTGAAGTTGGCAGACTGGCAGACTGGCAGTGTAGCAGCGTGAACTTGGCAGACTGGCAGCGTAGCAGCCTAGCAGCGTGAACTTGGCAGACTAGCAGACTGACAGCGTGAACTTGGCAGACTGACAGCGTAGCAGCGTGAACTTGGCAGACTGGCAGACTGGCAGTATAGCAGTGTGAACTTGGCAGACAGGCAGCGTAGCAGCCTAGCAGCGTGAACTTGGCAGACTGGCAGCGTAGCAGCGTGAACTTGGCAGACTAGCAGCGTAGCAGCGTGAACTTGGCAGACTGGCAGCTTAGCAGCCTTGCAGCGAGAACTTGGCAGACTGGCAGCTTAGCAGCCTAGCAGCGTGAACTTAGCTATATTGAATGAAATGTATGTTTAAAATACGACAGAAGCACGAATTATGCGTAGATACAATTAATATACACGCCATTTCATTTTGATATTTTATATCTTATACCGGTTTTCATTAGTTTCCGTTACTTGAAGAGTTTTCGCTGCAAGCAGACTTTTCGCTGACAGCAGCCCAACAACTCAGCAGCTCAGCACACCAGCAGCTCAGCAGACCAGCAGACCAGCTGTTCAGCGGCCGAAACTTCAAAGTTTAATATTGTGCTATATTGAATAAAATGTATTTTTTCAAAAATACGACAGAAGCACGAATTATGCGAAGAAACAATAAATACACGGCGTTTCATTTTGATATTTTATATTCATAAGTTTACTTGAAGACTTTTCGTTGCAAGCACACTTTTTGCTGCCAGCAGCCCAGCAACTCAGCAGACCAGCCGCTCAGCAAACCAGCAGACCAGCAGCTCAGCAGACCAGCAGCTCAGCAGACTAGCAGCTCAGCAGACCAGCAGCTTAGCAGTTCAGCAGCCGAACTTCAAAGTGTAATATTGTGCTATATTGAATGAAATGTTTTTTTCCCAAAAATACGACAGAAGCACGAATTATGCGTAGAAACAATAAATACACGCCCTTTCATTTTGATATTTTATATCTTATATTCATAAGTTTACGTTACTTGAAGAGTTTTCGTTGCAAGCAGACTTTTCGCTGCCAGCAGTCCAGCAACTCAGCAGACCAGCCGCTCAGCAGACTAACAGCTCAGCAGACTAGCAGACCAGCCGCTCAGCAGCTCAGCAGACTAGCAGCTCAGCAGCTCAGCAGACCAGCAGACCAGCAGCTCAGCAGATCAGCAGCCGAAACTTCAAAGTTTAAGATTGTGCTTTATTGAATGAAATGGATGTTTAAAATACGACAGAAGCACAAATTATGCGTATATACAATTAATATACATTTTGATAGTTTTTATCTTATACCGGTATTCATTTGTTTCCGTTACTTGAAAAGTTTTTGATGCAAACAGACTATTCGCTGCCAGCAGCCCAGAAACTCAGCAGACCAGCCGCTCAGCAGACCAGCAGCTCAGCAACTCAGCAGCTCAGCAGCTCAGCAGACTAGCAGCTCAGCAGACCAGCAGCTCAGCAGATCAACAGCCGAAACTTCAAAGTTTAAGATTGTGCTATATTGAATGAAATGGGTGTTTAAAATACGACAGAAGCACAAATTATGCGTAGATACAATTAATATACATTTTATATTTTGTATTTTATATCTTATACCGGTATTCATTTGTTTCCGTTACATGAAGAGTTTTTGAGGCAAGCAGACTTTTCGCTGCCAGCAGCCCAGCGACTCAGCAGACCAGCCGCTAAGCAGACCAGCAGCTCAGCAGACTAGCAGCTCAGCAGACCAGCAGACCAGCAGCTCAGCAGCTCAGCAGACTAGCAGCTCAGCAGACTAGCAGCTCAGCAGACCAGCAGCTCAGCAGATCAGCAGCCGAAACTTCAAAGTTTAAGATTGTGCTATATTGAATGAAATGGATGTTTAAAATACAACAGAAGCACAAATAATGCGTAGATACAATTAATTTACACGCCCTTTCATTTTGATATTTTATATCTTATATTCATAAGTTTACGTTACTTGAAGAGTTTTCGTTGCAAGCAGACTTTTTTCGCTGCCAGCAGCCCAGCAACTCAGCAGACCAGCCGCTCAGCAGACCAGCCGCTCAGCAGACCAGCAGAACTAGCCGCTCAGCAGCTCAGCAGACTAGCAGCTCAGCAGACCAGCAGCTCAGCAGATCAGCAGTCGAAACTTCAAAGTTTAAGACTGTGCTATATTGAATGAAATGGATGTTTAAAATACGACAGAAGCACAAATTATGCGTAGATACAATTAATATACATTTTGATATTTTATATATTATACCGGTATTCATTTGTTTCCGTTACTTGAAGAGTTTTTGATGCAAGCAGACTTTTCGCTGCCAGCAGCCCAGCAGCTCAGCAGCTCAGCAGACCAGCAGACCAGCAGCTCAGCAGACCAGCAGCTCAACAGACCAGCAGACCAGCAGTTCAGCAGCCAGCAGCCTAAACTAATCTAGCTGCAACAGGAGCACGATGTATGCGTAGATACAATTATGTTACACGCCCTTTTATTTTGATATTTTATATCTTATTTTCATTATTTTCGTTGCTAGAAAAGTTTTCGCTGCTAGCAGACTTTTCGCTGCCAGCAGCCCAGCAGCTCAGCAGACCAGCAGCCAAAACTTATCCAGCTGCAACAGGAGCACGATATATGCGTAAATACAATTATTTTATACGACCTTTTATTTTGATATCTATTCATATGTTTTCGCTACTAGATGAGTTTCTGCTGCTAGCATACTTTTGCTGCAAGCAGTCCAGCAGCTCAGCAGCACAGCAGCTTAGCAGTTCAGTAGCCGAAACTCCAAACTTAAAGATTCTGCTCAATTTTATTAAAGTGGGTTTTTAAATGCAACAGAAGCACTAAATATGCGTAGATACAATTATTTTACACGCCCTTTTACTTTTGATACTTTATATCGTATTTTTTGTTTAGTTTTCGCTGCTAGAAGAGTTCTTGCTCGAAGTAGACTTTTCGCTGCCAGCAGAGTTTATAGACAATATGAACGAATATGAAGAAATCGTGATAAATGGCGTAGTTATTACCAACTTTAAGTTTTCTGGACAAAAACTAAGTACAAAAAGAGGCATAAATCTGTTACACATGACTTTATCATATGCAATTTGGATGCACTACGACCCTGTTGTCATTCGCTATATAATTTTAAAGTTTAATGAAGATATTTGCAGAAATAGTCAAATTAAAACTTACGTTAAAATTTTTCAGACGGACAGACAGCGTTTTATATGTCTAAATTTTTGTCCAAAAAAGCGACAGAAAGATGGGAAGCAAAAATACGATGCGCATAATGTCACTTTAAGTGAAAAGTTTCTTACTACGCAGTTTAGACATGTAGTTTACCACTTCATCAAGCCGTCGATAAAAACACGTTAAATGACGCGAACGGAACACCACAGTTGTCGTATGTTGTAATACATACTATTAAAGTGGTCTCTATCAAGTTCACGAGGAAGCGTTTACGAACGAACGAACGGACTTGCCTCCGTGTTTAAGTGTATGGATGTACCCGTTCATCCTGATGAATGACAGCGCTCCAGCTGTGATCAAAATGGCCACCTGCTGTAAATGGAATCTTGGCACAGTGCCATAGACTTATGCCATTCAACCAACTTAAAGATCCAGAACGGTGCAAACGTAGCGTCTGGTAGCTTCTTCTAGCTCCGTATGATCTTTTAGAGGTTGCAATTGTAAAGTATCCGTATGGACATCGCAGACAAGTCGTGCGGAGCTTATAAGGAGCGATAGTTTTTCATTTTAGCTACAATCGTCAAGGATGTCGTACGTAGTCCGTGCAAGTTACCCAACCGGTGTTCGTACTATCGTACGAACGGAAGACTTCTTGCGATAGTCGTACGAACACCAACAAGCTCTTACGGGCCTCGCGGTGTTCCAAATCCGCACGGACATCATGCGATGCCTGTACGAACTCCACCGGGGCCGTTGCGGTGCTCGGGTGTGGCCATTGTGAGCTGCTCCCAACTTTGAAAATTTATACCAGCTTGACGAGAATTCGATACTTCGGTAAGAAATTTCAACTGAGTTCCCGAGTCCTATACAAGTTCACAAATTCCATCTAAGTTAATAAGACAGGGAGCATAGAACTAGCGAAAACGACCGAATAACAGAAAGAAAAATGACCGAAAACAGTTTATGCAGAAAGAAAACATTTTTTTTTCAAAGGATATTGTATACTTTTATTTTTAGATAATTGAAGAAATGTGTCAATAGTGAATAATCAATAAGTACTAGCGATATGATAATCTTTATCAAACAAGTTGTTTTTGGTAGGTAGCATTTCTTTTTAAAGTCTTCTGGTTTCATTTAATTTGATTTCTATTACAATATTTACATATTCTGCTTCATTTATCCACGGACCTAGTAAGAATGGGAAGAGACAATAAAACAAAATGAACTTTCTCGAATGCGTTGATAATTTAGCACGATATATAAGCTCTTCTAGCAGCGAAAACTAGTGAAAATCGCATAATTATAAAGTTACTGTGTCAAAATATGAGCATGTGCAATAATTGTATCTATGCATAAATGGTTCTTCAGTCGCATTTAAAACATCCAATTCATACAATTCAACACAATCTTTAAGTTTGAAGTTACCGCTGCTGAATAGGTTTTGGCTGATGAGCTGCTGCTGAGTTGCTGGTCTGCTGAGCTGCTGGCAGCGAAAAGTCTGCTAGGTATGAGACGCCTAAATAGTAAATACATTTCCATAGACTTACATCATAAGGTTTTCTTCCGGTGCGACTACCCAAAATCTCACCGACTGCTGAAATGAACTTTACTTTGTAGAATCATCCTAGTCCCACATAAAAATAACAAAATTTATACATGTGATCCAATACTTTATGCCAGTAATTTGGAGCTGAATGACACCACCCCCATTTTTGTTGCAGTTTTAGTGGTCACCGACCAAATATGTCAGTATTTTCAAATACCAAATATTTTGATTGTAGGTCCGCTGAGCTGCTGGTCTGCTGGACTGCTGGCAGCGAAAATTTTAAGTGTGCTTGCAGCGAAAATTCTTCTATTAGCGGAAACTAACAGAAATAAGACGTAAAGTATCAAAATGAAAGGGCGTGCAAATTAATTGTATCTACGCATAAGTCGTGATTCTGTCATTTTTAAACATCCATTTCATGCAATATAGCACAATCAAAAACTTTGAAGTTTCGGCTGCTGAACTGCTGAGCTGCCTAGCGGCTGGTCTACTGAGCTGCTGGTCTACTGAGTTGCTACGTTGCTAGCAGCGAAAAGTCTGCTTGCAGAGAAAACTCTTCTAGTAACGGAAAGAAATGAATATCAAAATGAAAGGGCATGTATATTAATTGTATCTACGCATTATTGGTGCTTCTGTTGAACATCCATTTCATTCAATATAGAACAATCTTAAACTTTAAAGTTTCGACTGCTGGTCTGCTGGTCTGCTGAGCTGCTTGTCTGCTGAGCTGTTGAGCTGCTGGTCTGCTGAGCTGCTGAGTTGCTGGGCTGCTGGCATGAAAAGTCTGCTTGCAGCGAAAACTCTTCTAGTAACGGAAACTAATGAATATAAGATATAAAATATCAAAATGAAAAGGCGTGTACATGTATATTAATTGTATCTACGCATAATTGGGGCTTCTGTCGTATTTTAAACATCCATTTCATTCAATATCGCACAATCTTAAACTTTAAAGTTTCGGCTGCTGATGTGCTGAGCTGCTGGTCTGTTAAGCTGCTGAGCGGCTGAGCGGCTGAGCTGCTGAGTTGCTGGGCTGCTGGCAGCGAAAAGTATGCTTGCAGCGAAAACTCTTCAAGTAACGTTTACTAATGAATATAAGAAATAAATAGACTGTGTCTACAGTATTCATCTCAGAAGTTCCTGAATTTTTCAATGAAGAGAGACGCATATTTTCGATCTAGTGCTTAAGACTCAATACACCTTTTACTCACCACGTATTAAATATAGCGGGCGCAATAAGATATAAAATATTAAAATGAAAGGGCGTGTATTTATTGTTTCTACGCATAATACGTGTTTCTGTCGAATTTTAAAAAAGCATTTCATTCAATACAGCAAAATCTTATTTTAAGTGTCGGCCGCTAATGAACTGCTGGTCTGCTGGTCTGCTGGTCTTCTGAGCTGCTTAACTGCTGGTCTGCTGGTCTGCTGGTCTGCTGTTCAATATAGAACAATCTTAAACTTAAGTTTCGACTGCTGATCTGCTGGTCTGCTGAGCTGCTGGTCTGCTGGTCTGCTGTTCTGCTGAGCTGCTGGTCTGCTGAGTTGCTGGGCTGCTTGCAGCGAAAAGTCTGCTAGCAACGAAAACTCTTCAAGTAACGGAAACTAATGAATACCGGTATAAGATATAAAATATCAAAATGTATATTAATTGTAACTACGAATAATTCGTGCTTCTGTCGTATTTTAAATGTCAATTTCATTCAATATAACTTTGAGGTTTTGGCTGCTGATCTGCTGATCTGCTGTCTCGGGCTGCTGGCAGCGAAAAGTCTGCTTGCAACGAAAACTCTTCAAATAACGTAAACTTATGAATATAAAATATAAAATATAAAAATGAAAGGGCGTGTATATTATTTGTATCTACGCATAATTCGTGCTTCTGAAGTATTTAAAACATCCATTTCATTCAATATAGCACAATCTTAAACTTTAAAGTTTCGACTGCTGAACTGCTGGTCTGCTGGTCTGCTTAGCTGCTGATCTGCTGATCTGCTGAGCTGGTGGTCTGCTGAATTGCTGGGCTGCTTGCAGCGAAAGCTCTTAACTAACGGAAACTAATGAATATAAGATGTAAAATATCAAAATGAAAGAGCGTGTTTATTTATTGTGTCTACGTATAATTCGTGCTTATGTCGTACTTTTGAGAAAAAAAACCTATTTCATTCAATATAGCAAAACTTTGAAGTTTCGGCTGCTGAACTGCTAGTCTGCTGAGCTGCTGAGCTGCTGGTCGCTGAGCTGCTGAGTTGCTGGGCTGTTGGCAGCGAAAAGTCTGCTTGCTCAAAACTCTTCAAGTAATGGAAACAAATGCATACCGGTATAATATAAAATACCAAATGTTTTTATTTATTAGTATAGTTCGTGCTTCTGTCGAATTTTTGAGAAAAAAACCTATTTCATTCAATATAGCACAATCTTAAACTTTGAAGTTTCGGCTGCTGAGCTGCTAGTCTGCTGAGCTGCTGGTCTGCTGGTCTGCTGAGTTGCTGGGCTGTTGGCAGCGAAAAGTCTGCTTGCATCGAAAACTCTTCAAGTAACGGAAACAAATAAATACCGGTATAAGATAAAAAATATCAAAATGTATATTAATTGTATATACGCATAATTTGTGCTTCTGTCGTATTTTAAACATCCATTTCATTCAATAAAGCACAATCTTAAACTTTGAAGTTTCGGCTGCTGATCTGTGGCTGCTGAGCTGCTGGTCTGCTGGTCTGCTGAGCTGCTGAGTCTGCTAGTCTGCTGAGCTGCTGGTCTGCTAGTCTGCTGAGCTGCTAGTCTGTGAGCGGCTGGTCTGCTGAGTTGCTGGACTGCTGGCAGCGAAAAGTCTGCTTGCAACGAAAACTCTTCAAGTAACCTTAACTTATGAATATAAGATATAAAATATCAAAATGAAAAGGCGTGTATTTATTGTTTCTTCGCATAATTCGTTCTTCTGTCGTATTTTTGGAAAAAAAACATTTCATTGAATATAGCACAATGTTAAACTTTGAAGTTCGGCTGCTGAACTGCTAAGCTGCTGGTCTGCTGAGCTGCTAGTCTGCTGAGCTGCTGGTTTGCTGAGCGGCTGGTCTGCTGAGTTGCTGGGCTGCTGACAGCAAAAAGTCTGCTTGCAACAAAAACTCTTCAAGTAACGTAAACTTATGAATATAAAATATCAAAATGAAACGCCGTGTATTTGTTGTTTCTTCGCATAATTCGTGCTTCTGTCGTATTTTTGAAAAAAATACAACATTTTATTCAATATAGCACAATATTAAACTTTGAAGTTTCGGCTGCTGAACAGCTGGTCTGCTGGTCTGCTGAGCTGCTGGTCTGCTGAGCTGCTGAGTCGTTGGGCTGCTGTCAGCGAAAAGTCTGCTTGCAGCGAAAACTCTTCAAGTAACGGAAACTAATGAAAACCGGTATAAGATATAAAATATCAAAATAAAATAGCGTGTACATGTATATTAATTGTATCTACGCATAATTCGTGCTTCTGTCGTATTTTAAACATACATTTCATTCAATATAGCTAAGTTCACGCTGCTAGGCTGCCAGTCTGCCAAGTTCTCGCTGCAAGGCTGCTAAGCTGCCAGTCTGCCAAGTTCACGCTGCTACGCTGCCAGTCTGCCAAGTTCACGCTGCTACGCTGTCAGTCTGCCAGTCTGCCAAGTTCACGCTGCTACGCTGCCAGTCTGCCAAGTTCACGCTGCTACGCTGCCAGTCTGCTAGTCTGCCAAGTTCACGCTGCTACGCTGCCAGTCTGCCAACTTCACGAAAATCTGTTAAGACTGATCTTCTTAGAAAATAAAACAAATCATTCGTAAAACCCTATTTTCTGAACCCTCGGAGGGTAGTCACTTTTGATCCGGGGGTCCTAATTTGAAAAATATAAGTAGAGGTCCGCTAGAAAATGCCACATGATAAACATCTAAGCTCTAAGCCGTGTGGCTTCATAGAAGAAGATTTTTTTTAAAGTTTTCCTATGTGTTGCCATACCAACTAGAGTTCTGCATAATACAATATTATTTGAACAACTTTGAAAATGCTCCATGCAAGGATCATCCCTGCATAGTTTCAACAACATTGGTCCAGTCATTTAAAAGGAGATATCGTTCTCATAAAAAAGCGGACGGACGGACGGACGGACGGACGACCGATGACTACGTACGTGGAACCCGGACGGTGAGTGATCATAATAGATCACCCTTGCACTTTCTGTCAGGTGAGCAAAAATATAACATAAACTTTCATTTCAAGGAACGAACTGATAGGGTACTATAGTATGTATGCATAAAGTGTGTATCAGTGAAAGTGTTTCATTAAACTGTTTCTGCTAGAAGAATATTAACCGTCAATTTAATGTATTCATACCTGATCATTCAGGCAAGTATTTGGATTCAGTGCCGGATAGGAGTATTTCTCCACACGTGGCTATTTCCGCATACGGACATTTTTCAATCAGTGCATTTACGTCAGCCATAGTCATTTTCCCATAAAAAAGCACATAAGCGGATCTCTGAAAGATTTAAAAACAAAACATATATTCAATATCATTTTTCAAGATATATCATTCAAAGTTTCAAGGTTGTCATTTTACTTTCAGGCCATAACACGTGTTTCAATCTGCGAATCGTAACTTTAAAAGAAGTCACTTCACAATTAGTTATTCAATAGAAAGTAAGAACAAAAAAAGTATTAAAATGACAATTGTTCAAAGTAGGAAGCTATTGTCGTTTTCTGGAAATATTTGAGATTGGGGTCATGATGGGGTGATAAAGTTGAACAAGTTTTTTTGTGTTTCAAATTAATTATCTTTTACAAGCAGCCTGCACTATTCAATGCAGTAAACATTTCGACAATAGTATCGAATCTTGTGCTTTTTCTATGACAAGATTGTAGGACCACATTCGTAACAGATCGCATTTGTAACAGGTGTTACAAATGAGATCGCATATGTAACAAGTGTATCACGTGAGATCGCATATGTAACAGAAATCAAGCACACATATGACAATTCTTGAGACGAATGTTAACGATGCCGACTTTTGATGTGACATCTGATCACATTTGTCACAGCTCACTTTCAATCGGTAAAATGAACAAAAAAGGGCATTTTTACATCTGAATCCCATTTGTAAAATGTTTAGCTCTCTTATACGAAGTGACAAAGTAAGCTATTGTGATCAACCGTTGTACGTCGTCTGTAATGTTAACATTTCTATAGATAACTGCACTACCACACAAACTCCGCTATTTCACGGCGGGATTATATTAAGAGAAGGCATATTGTCTCACCGACGGGCTCAGTGGGGTGAGGGTTATTAATAAAAAAGGTGTATTTTGTTTAAATTTGATAGACATAAGATCGAAGCACAAGGCCGACCCCTCCTAGACTTAAGGCTAACGAATCCGTCAGTGACAAGTTGCATATAATATGTCCCAGGACATGGGAACTTCCTGTTTGTCACTTAAAACGTCTCTGGATGACGAAAGATAGCTACAAATGTATGTCTCCACCGGGTTTGAATCAGTGACCTAAGCATGTTGATCTTCATTTCAGCTAGTCGAAGTAGCAGTACAAGTAGATGAGGTTGTAATCATATTACAGGGGTAGTGGCAGCGGATGCCGAAATGATAATAAAAATTGAGCCACGTCACGGGAAAATTGGCATTGGACATTTTCGTGAATTTCCGGAAAGTGTATATCTAGGCTGACCAGTGCATTTATGCATCTGAATAAGGGTCAGATAATTTCATACTTTGAAACAACAGCGAACGGTGTGGGACCTGATCAGACTGTGCGGATGCGCAGGCCGACTGTAGCCAAGACTTGTCACAAAGCCTCGGAGATTACCGAAAGCCAAGTTTCTTATGATGCGGCTCAAATAATTTTATGACGTCGCTAACTTGTGATGTTGCTTATTGCAGTCATTTAATGATGTTGCGATGAAAACCAACTGATTAAACATATGCACTATAAACATCAACATTAAACATATGTGCTTCTCATATCAACCCCCATGTTGGACAAACATATTCGTAACACATTTTACCTGCTACGAATGCGATCGCATACGTACGAAATATGTTACAAATGCGATCTGTTACGAATGTGGTCCTACAAAGCTCTAAGCTTATCGAGTCTCTCTCGAGTCCACTTCCTGGAAAAAGAACAATACTGGTGTCATATGAAGAGGTACGGTAATGACGCCAGTGCGGTTCAAACCTGCAGCCTCCGGGATGAGCGGCAGACACCTTAACCTCTACACCACAGCTTTTCACTTCACATCTGATATATATCAATTTCCTTGTCATGACGTTTACAACACAGATATCAAGGAATGTGTGGGCTTTTCAATATTTGCAAGCACGTTTTTGCCAGAAGTCGAACCATAACTTTGAGCTATTTGAATTTTCGTGATACATTGAAAGAAGTATCACTGCCGGTCCTTATATGACAATATTAATATCATGCAATAAATCTTCTGAAATTGAAAATACAGCTCTATTGTATTTGACAGTTTTGAATTCAATCTTAATGAACGAAAGAGTGTTGTGGGCCGAAACAGCTCTTACACTAACAAAATCAACTTATATAAAAAAATATGGATGTAACATACAATTCATATCGGTTAACTTGGTTTGCAGTTCGCAGTTCGCGATTCGAATCACGAAATGTCGTTATTCTAAAAGTGAACTGATTAACCATGGCTAGCAATCAGCAATTCGAACCATAAGTTGGGATGAAGTGGAATCGTTAACTTAGAACAGGGAACTTGGCTGAAGTTAACAATTCTCAATTCTGCGAACTGCGACCTGCGAAATGCAAACCAACTATACGGATATATAACATTCTAACTCATACATTAAAATGAAAACAGACTCATAAAGAACAAAAAATTAAATGTTCCGTATATTGCACGCCCCGTATATTGCACGCCTGGTATGAACTACCGACGGCAGTACCATGTACGTAAAACAAAATGACGGCAACAGAAATCTTTCAAATGCAGTTCAAATGTGAAATATGGATGAGTTGTCGAATTTGAAGAAAACGGGACTTGTGGATTAACAGCAAAACTCTTCAATGTATACACTCGTTACTTTTTAATCCACGCCAAAAATATTTCATACATCAACTTTTTTTGGTACTAATTCGAAATATGCGTCTATTCGATCTTTCATTTCAATGCCAAAAAAGTATTTCATTTTTTTCTTTGTTCTATTGAAAATATCCCGCGCTGCGTGAAAAGAGTAACACTGAAACTAAATTAAATTTCTGCCTTGATCCAATTTAAATTGTAAGATTATTGAGTCGTTTTTGAGAAAACGATTTCTTAAGATTTTTTTCGGGAATCTTAAGATATACGAAAGCCGAGAAGGGTCAAATGAAAAACAAAAAATATTGAACTTTAATTATCTGGCACATGCATACAACATGTTATTATATGCTTTCATATTGTCCCGTTCACTTTGCCTTAGAGAGTTCGTTCAGTATTCTACGGTACTGCACGTTGGCAAGGAATGATACTGAACGTTGGCAAGGGGGCGGTCCTAGCGATCAGCTGTACGGACTATTTTATTTGTTTGCCAACATCGTTTTACTGAGGTTTATATGTCGAAGTGTGACCGTTTTTTACAATTAAATAAACTACGGTCTTAAAATAAAAAAAGAAACTTCAATCGTTTCCAAGTAGACGTAAAAGAGTTTCATTTTTAAAAAGGTTCGAATTTTTTAGGGCACGCAATACCAGTTCTGGTTACGAAAGTTACTGGTACGTATTTCAGCCAAGTATTGATAAACAAAAGGAACGATGTCTTGCATGTAATCGTTAGAAAGAGAAAACATTTTTAGGAACGTACATCAAGTTGATGTATTCACATTTCAAAGTACAAACCGGCATCCGTAGGAAAAGTCTTGCGTTTTTCAAAACAAGATGGCGTTTCTAACCGTATAATTGACGTCAACGTTTCTCCTAATAAATGACGTCACGTATAAACAACAATATTGAATCGAGTCTATTAATACGCAATAAAGAAAATGTACATGGTGAAATAGTACGCTAGTTGTCTGAGAAATTTCAAGATTCATTTATTGCTTTTTGCTAACAGAATGTCATTTTTGTTCATATTCAATATGAAAGTATATAATAAAAAGGTTATTGAACTTGTATGGCGAAATATTACTTGGAACTAGTTGTTCCCGCCAAATCAACTCGTTCCAAGTAATATTTCACCAGACAAGTTCAATAACCTATAAAACCAGATTATTACTAGAGCCGTCGGCATTATAGATGCTGGGACCTCGCATCGGCAGGTATGACTGATTTTGTAAATTAATTTATCAATTTCGACAGAATGTGAGAAATAGTATCAAATATTAACATATATATTGAATATATTTTATTCTTATATGAAAATTAAACATGAAGTGGACGTTTAGAAATTATGTCCAGTGCAATACGTCTTACATTCTGTCGAAATTGATAAACTAATTTACATAATCAGTAAATCGAGGTAATGCCGACGGCTCTAGCCCGCTAGTGGTCATTCTTGTCATCATATTTTTTTTCGGGTTGGACATTCTACATTTATTGGATTGAAATAACATTTAGCGCTAAATTCACGATACACGTGATCCACGTACCAAAGTCATCGTTTCGTGCGGTCAACCGTGACAGTAAAATGTCATGTTTTTGGTAAAAATCGATGGATCACTATATATAACTCTGGATTTCTAAATTTAAAGTCAAGTCACGCAAAATACTTTCCTTATAACTGAATTTTATAAAGAGGACGTTTAGAAATTCGGTTCAGTGTACATATACTGTCTTCTTTTAACCGAAACGTTAAGGCTGGGAGATATTAAATGATATTTTTTCGTATTTCTCATCGCAGCCAGATCTGATAACATCAAATAGAGGCATACAAACATAGAAAAAAAATGACAATACATTTACCATGGTATTGAAAAAATTATGCAAGCTCAGAGATTCCTGCGCAAATAGTCAATACAATTTATAATTTTGAAAAATATTACTAAAATTTTCAAATATAGTGCAACGAAACAGTTACGACGTTACTACTTGTAGCATCAACTTGTAGCATCAACGGACGCAACATTTCCCCATGCAATATTTTTATTTTTATTTTTTCCGTTTTGCACAATTAAGTATTGCAGACGGACACACCTCAGACAGGAACGGATGAACTTGAACGGACGGTGTTTGTAACCTTCATTTTATTATTAAATTATATCGCATATTATCTGTAAAGCATCACTAGCTTATTGGTTTGGTACAAAAAAACAGTTGTCAACTCACCAATTTAGCATCCAAGTTTCCAGACCAAGAATGTTCTTCTTTAACACAGTCTAGTGCCGGAGTCCACTTTGTCTTGAAATAAAACAAAAATGCGGCGTCGCAAGCGCTCGTTATCGACGAAATGACCAGAGGCTATTGACGAATATACCTTCAATATCGTTGCCTTCAGAGGTTTGCGAGGTTAGACAGCAGTAGTTCAAAAGTTCAAATCGTTTATTACGATTCAGGCCAGCTGCACAACCAACTTATTATGCAATAATAGAGAGTTATCGAAGACGTAATTAATCCCGAAGTATGTTCCGATTAAATTTTTTCTCGTTAGATGGATCCAGGCATATATAAACCGATGTTATCGTAATATTTTGAAGAAATACCTTACCAAAAATGCTACGATCACGACGATGTCACTATTTGAAAGACTATTTTATTACAAGTAGTTGAGAAACAAATCATGCTTCACGAATTTTCATAACAGGACTCTGTGACGACATCAGCATGTAATTGAGACAACAACTTTCAGAGATACTGAATTTTTAAGTCTCTGTATATTGTAAATATATAAAGGTACTAAATTTTCTCATATCAATCATTTTATAACATTTTTGAAAGGCTGGTACTGGATGCACCCTTTCACGTCACCCTTTCACGTTAACTACGGGACAAATAAAAGGGATAGCTCCAATCAGGGAGCCTCATAAAAGGTACTAATGGCAATAATTCTACTAACTACCTAATGTATAGCCTCAGTAGTAACCATGTCATCTAAGTTTTATTATATTACCCCAAACCATGTCGCATATATGGCTCAGGATGGACGGAGGGACGGACCGATGGACATACAACGACAACTTTATATCCAGGAATGATAACCATTAGTTGCTATGAGGCTGCTGTATCACTGGCAGTATCTGTTAAGCTCGATCCTGTGTTGTTAAATCATATCAAAATTTTTAAAAAAACGCATTACTCGGAAAAGCTGTATCTGATTCTACAAATATTCATCTACGTGGTTGCTAGTATATATAATATAACTAAATCTCTTCTATATCCCTCTTAATAGTAATTACTGACGAATGTATGGGTACATAAATGAAAAATCACCATATCAAAAGGTTTGGATATAACATAACCGTGAAAAATATATCGATTATAGTAAGGTTATCAGTCAGGTATCATGCCCCAAACATAGGGTAGGTAGGGAGGCAATATTTTTTTTAAAAATATTTTTTATTCTCAAAAAAACAAAATTCAACATATATTTTGATGAATTCATGCTAAAAACTAATAACTCGCAAAAAAATATTCTATGGTCGGGGCAAAAATATAAGGTAACTGAAACTGAAACAAACATATTCTTTTTTTACGCCTAATCGTCATAATGCTGAAAGAAAAGTCTGTGTTGTATAAATCAGTGTTGTGCAACGGGCTTATCAAAATTTCATGTGTCTGCTATTAAGCGTGACTGTGAGTTTAATTTTATTTTATTTATTGAGACAAGCGTGATTTTTTAGTCATTTTTAAAAATACATAGGCGGTCAATTTCAGGCCGCTAGGCCGCCAACTTCAGGCTGCTAGTGTTTTTGTTTAAAGGCGTTATTTCTAAGTTGATTGTTGTTAAAATTCGCAGTAAACCGACTTTGTTTGTGTGTGTTCTGTTGAGCTTGAAGTGAGTTTTTTGTTTCGATTGTTTATTCAAGGCGTAATTTTTTAAGTGGCTTTTTGTGTACAGTTGAGCTTTAATTTGAGTTTTTATATTATATATTTGTTTAAGGCATAATATGTAAGTGATTTTTGTTAAAAATACATAGGCGATCAATTTCAGGCCGCTAGGCCGCCAACTTCAGGCCGCTAGGCCGCTGGGCCGCTAACTTCAGGCCGCCAGTCCGTTATCTGCACATATCTTTTTGTGTGTTCAGCCAACAAATGATGTGAGTGTTTTTGTTTAAAGGCGTTATTTATAATTTAATTCTTGCTAAAATTCGCAGTACACCGACTTTGTTTTGTGTGTGTGAGTGTTCTGTTGAGCTTGAAGTGAGTTTTTTTATTGTTTATTCAAGGCGTGATTTTTTAAAGTGACTTTTTGTGTACATATGTATATATTTGTTTAAGGCAGAATATGTAAATGATTTTTGTTAAAATACATAGGCGGTCAATTTCAGGCCGCCAGGCCGCTAGGCCGCCAACTTCAGGCCGCTAGGCCGCCAGGCCGACAACTTCAGATTTTTTTCAGTGTGTTCAGTTGAAATTAAATGTGAGTTTTTTTTTGTTTTAAGGCGTTATTTCTAAGTTAATTTATGAAAATTCCCAGTCCACCGACTTGGTTAATTTTTGTGTGTATACTGTTGAGCTTTAAGTGACTTATTTTCTTCGATTGCTTATTCAAGGCGTAACATTTTCAATGACTTTTTGTGTACAGTTGAGCTTTAATTTGAGTTTTCATATTTTATATTGGTTTATGGCATAATTTGTAAGTGATTTTTGTTAAAAATACATAAGCCGTCAATTTCAGGCCGCTAGGCCGCCAGGCCGCTAGGCCGCCAGGCCGCCAACTTCAGATTTTTTTCAGTGTGTTCAGTTGAAATTAAATGTGAGTTTTTTTGTTTTAAGGCGTTATTTCTAGGTTAATTTTTGTTAAAATTCCCAATCCACCGACTTGGTTAATTTTTTGTGTGTATTCTGTTGAGCTTTAAGTGACTTTTTTTCTTCGATTGTTAATTCAAGGCGTAACATTTTCAATGAATTTTTGTGTACAGTTGAGCTGTGATTTGAGTTTTCATCTTTTATATTGGTTAATGGCATAATTTGTAAGTGATTTTTGTTAAAAAATATATAAGCCGTCAATTTCAGGCCGCTAGGCCGCCAGGCCGCTAGGCCGCCAACTTCAGGCCGCTAGGCCGCCAGGCCGCCAACTTCAGGTTTTTTAGTGTGTTCAGTTGAAATTAAATGTGAGTTTTTTTTTGTTTTAAGGCGTTATTTCTCAGTTAATTTTTGTTAAAATTCCCAATCCACCGACTTGGTTAATTTTTTGTGTGTATTCTGTTGAGCTTTAAGTGACTTTTTTTCTTCGATTGTTAATTCAAGGCGTAACATTTTCAATGAATTTTTGTGTACAGTTGAGCTGTGATTTGAGTTTTCATCTTTTATATTGGTTAATGGCATAATTTGTAAGTGATTTTTGTTAAAAATATATAAGCCGTCAATTTCAGGCCGCTAGGCCGCCAGGCCGCTAGGCCGCCAACTTCAGGCCGCTAGGCCGCCAGGCCGCCAACTTCAGATTTTTTTCAGTGTGTTCAGTTGAAATTTAATGTGAGTTTTTTTGTTTTAAGGCGTTATTTCTAGGTTAATTTTTGTTAAAATTCCCAATCCACCGACTTGGTTAATTTTTTGTGTGTATTCTGTTGAGCTTTAAGTGACTTTTTTTCTTCGATTGTTAATTCAAGGCGTAACATTTTCAATGAATTTTTGTGTACAGTTGAGCTGTGATTTGAGTTTTCATATTTTATATTGGTTAATGGCATAATTTGTAAGGGTTTTTTGTTAAAAATACATAAGCCGTCAATTTCAGGCCGCTAGGCCGCCAGGCCGCTAGGCCGCCAACTTCAGGCCGCTAGGCCGCCAGGCCGCTAGGCCGCCAACTTCAGGCCGCTAGGCCGCCAGGCCGCCAACTTCAGGTTTTTTAGTGTGTTCAGTTGAAATTAAATGTGAGTTTTTTTTTGTTTTAAGGCGTTATTTCTCAGTTAATTTTTGTTAAAATTCCCAATCCACCGACTTGGTTCATTTTGTGTGTGTATTCTGTTGAGCTTTATGTGACTTTTTTTCTTCGATTGTTAATTCAAGGCGTAACATTTTCAATGAATTTTTGTGTACAGTTGAGCTGTGATTTGAGTTTTCATCTTTTATATTGGTTAATGGCATAATTTGTAAGTGATTTTTGTTAAAAATACATAAGCCGTCAATTTCAGGCCGTTAGGCCGCCAGGCCGCTAGGCCGCTAGGCCGCCAACTTCAGGCCGCTAGGCCGCCAGGCCGCTAGGCCGCCAACTTCAGGCCGCTAGGCCGCCAGGCCGCCAACTTCAGATTTTTTAGTGTGTTCAGTTGAAATTAAATGTGAGTTTTTTTTTGTTTTAAGGCGTTATTTCTAGGTTAATTTTTGTCAAAATTCCCAATCCACCGACTTGGTTAATTTTTTGTGTGTATTCTGTTGAGCTTTAAGTGACTTTTTTTCTTCGATTGTTAATTCAAGGCGTAACATTTTCAATGAATTTTTGTGTACAGTTGAGCTTTAATTTGAGTTTTCATATTTTATATTGGTTTATGGCATAATTTGTAAGTGATTTTTGTTAAAAATACATAAGCCGTCAATTTCAGGCCGCTAGGCCGCCAGGCCGCTAAGCCGCCAACTTCAGGCCGCTAGGCCGCCAGGCCGCTAGGCCGCCAACTTCAGGCCGCTAGGCCGCCAGGCCGCCAACTTCAGGTTTTTTAGTGAGTTCAGTTGAAATTAAATGTGAGTTTTTTTGTTTTAAGGCGTTATTTCTCAGTTAATTTTTGTCAAAATTCCCAATCCACCGACTTGGTTTTTTGTGTGTATTCTGTTGAGCTTTAAGTGACTTTTTTTCTTCGATTGTTAATTCAAGGCGTAACATTTTCAATGAATTTTTGTGTACAGTTGAGCTTTAATTTGAGTTTTCATATTTTATATTGGTTTATGGCATAATTTGTAAGTGATTTTTGTTAAAAATACATAAGCCGTCAATTTCAGGCCGCTAGGCCGCCAACTTCAGGCCGCTAGGCCGCCAGGCCGCCAACTTCAGGCCGCTAGGCCGCCAGGCCGCTAGGCCGCTAGGCCGCCAACTTCAGGCCGCTAGGCCGCCAGGCCGCTAGGCCGCCAACTTCAGGCCGCTAGGCCGCCAGGCCGCCAGGCCGCCAACTTCAGGCCGCTAGGCCGCCAGGCCGCTAGGCCGCCAACTTCAGGCCGCTAGGCCGCCAACTTCAGGCCGCTAGGCCGCCAGGCCGCTAGGCCGCCAACTTCAGTGAGATCGTTATTTTATACTCGCAAATTTAAACGACGTCAGCAATCAGAAACGACTTTACATCGGTACTGCGTTAGAATGTCTTTTCATATTTACGAGCCTAGAATAGGATAAATACAATATTAAGAGTTTAAATATCTTGGTTATTCTTATCAATATTTCCTACATGCCAATATACTGTAATAACTCTTAATGTAATATTGTATATGTGTAGAATTGTTTTAAATGTCTATTGTATCTCAATTTATGTTTTCTTTTACTTTCCAAGTCAAATGTTTATGTTAGATTAAGGTTTCATTCCATTCCATACAAACATTAAGAACTTCCTGTGAAAAATTGATGGTCTTAAAAATATGAAAATCAACTGTTTCTCAAATTTTGCTTCAAAGTTGCTTTAGTACTGCCTACTGAAGATTGATATTATAAATTTTTTTTATCTAGAATCAAACAAAGAAAATAGATACCTATAACAATCTGTTTATTACAGTTATATAACTTCTACAATCAGGTTTTTAAATGAGGCTGTGCTTTCCGTTCATATAACCATTCAGTGTGTATTTTTTAGATGGACAGTTAAACTTCCTGTTTTAAGCATATTTCCATTACATTATCATTATAATAGTATGCCTTTTCAACAGTATTTTTGGAAATTTCTGTTTTAGTTATGTGAAAATATTACACATCGTTGCTTAACACAAAGTAATGGTTGAGACCAGAAGAAGCCAACAATGTTGAGCATAGTTATCACACACCAGTATATCTGGAAGTCACAAAAACACATATTTACAGTAACAAGTTATGCATGATCAAGCTTTATATTTTTTTGCTGTTTACGTTCTTGCATGTAGTGCTTTTTATACCTGTATAGTTCAATATTCTTGAAGTAACCTTATTATCCAACTCTTCCCAATTCTCAATACAGCTTGATGCCAATGCCTTTAGATTTTGCCTAAGGAATGCAATATAAAAAACAAGAGAATAGAGTATTGCTAGCAAATCATTTGTCCCTTCAGTTTATAATAGAAGTTTATGCATAAACAAGGTTACAGCCACGACACAACATAATGTTATATTGTCCTATGCAAAGTCTTCATAATTTCCTTAGCCATATTAACTACCACTATTGTGTTTCTGAATAACATCATGGTGCAATAACAATCACAATTTTTGTTAAACTTAAAAAAAATAAAGTTGTCATATATATGATTATTTTCAATACTTAAGAGTTATCACAGGCTCTATATGTGTAATTTGCTGATAGACTGACGAACAGGCAAACATTCAGTTGGCATGTATTTTATATACACAAAATAGGGTAAACTGTTTTGTATTTTTGGTATTTGCACTGTATCTGTTGTTAGCCGGAGCTGTTAAAACTGTTTGCGACCACTAAATAATACACACGGTCTGCAGAATGTGTTTAAATGCGATAACTACAAAACCGTTAAATGTTTGGGACTATGTGTCATTTAATAGTCGCAAATAGAAATCATGTAACCAGTCTGAAACAATGTAACATCGGTACTGCTTCAGAACATTCTATAAACTAACTTGGTGAAACTCAAATTAATAGATATTCACGAGAATGATCTACATGTATCTTTCTTTAATTTTTTACCTAATCGTAACTCAACAAACACTAAATAAGAACAAGTTATTTCCCTTTTTTACCAACATAATCTAGAAAAACTAATTTACATTCATTAATACCCTTTTCTGTCGTCATCTATCATTTTTGCGGCTGTGAGCCCATTCGTGCCTAAAGACTTAGTTAACTGACCTTGTCTCTTCAGGCAGACCTTGCAGATGTCTAAATAACTGGAAGCAAAATTCCATATCAGTTAATATTTTAGCTCAATGAAATTTCCTAGGGTCACTTTGAAGGTACTAAATTAAATATATAACAAGAGGGCCAAGATGGCCCTATATCGCTCACATGACTACCATCGGCTATCATTCAAGGGGTCATGATTTAAGCATAATTCGTAGAGGTCCACTACTCAATGCTAAGTAATATTCCAAATATCTAAGCTCTGCCTGCCTGCCTTGTGGTTTCTCAAAGTTTTCCCAAAATAAGCCTATGTAAAATTAAGTGACCTTCACCCCTCCCCGGAAGGGTTAATTTTAACCCGGGGGTCATAACTTAAACAATCTTGGTAGATGTTCACTAAGCATTTCTACATGTCAAATATCTAATCTCTAGGCCTTGCGGTTTCAGAGGACAAGATTTGTAAAGATTTTCCTATATAAGCCTATGTAAAATCAAGTGACCGTCAAATTTTACCCGGGGGTCGAGGTGCACTAGACAATGCTACATCCCAAATATCTAAGCTTTTAGGCCTAGTAGTTCCGGAGAAGAAGATTTTTAAAAGTTTTCCTATATATCCTACTTTCTCCAACATTCGGCCCTTGCACTGGTTTCGTGACGTAGACAATATTCGGAATATTTGCTCGTGACACTGGCTGAAACGTCCGAGTTTTTCTTTCCCGGATAATTATATTGTTTTTCAGCCGTATCAACAAAGAAAATGCGTAAAAGGCAGATTAAACCTAAGTAAAGTACTTAATTTAAAGCAAAATTCCCGTTGCCATGCAGATTGTGTCCAATATAAATCAATTTGCAGCCGCGATAACCAATCGGTGTCATTCAGACGCTTTACCGAGTTTACATGCACTACCTTAGTTAATAGAAGCCAAATACATTTAAGTTCAGATAAACAACTCCACTCGCAACATTCAATTATTTCTCAATTTATGTTCCAGATTATGGACGATATTACATTGCCAATACGGTAAAGAAACACATATTATTTTGCTATTCATGGACGTAGTCATCCGCATCCCCTCCCCTTTCCTGGCCAGTAATGCTGTTATAGCTTACACACTGTTTATGTAGTTAAAACTCAACTTATTTCAAACAAAAGTTAGATCTACCTTTGTTCCATATAAATCCAAACTGTTGAATTCTTAGCATATTTTAATGACACATGTTATCAGAGACACGTGGAAAGTTATTATGAAGTGATTAAAGTGATCAGTGGCTATTTTGTGTATCTGATATTGGAACACACTGTCTGAAATGGACTGTATAATTGTTCTTTCTGCTTTAACTTTACATTATTTGGCGCGAAAAAAATGAGGTCACGAATCGTGGAGAAAGCTTCCAGACGATTCTGATCATGATACTCATGTTAAACATGAACGCTTTTTAAACATATTTTTGCAAGATTAAATACTTTTTAGTGGGTAACTAGTCTAGGATGGACTTCATCTAACATTTGATTATAATTTGACCCTATCTCCCTGCATGACGTAACGCGCATGCGCGAAAATCAGTGTTAAGGGTCACGAAACTAGGACATAGCAGGGTAAGTTTTAATTTGTAAAACTGAGCGACCCCCCCACCCCGTACGGGGTCAATTTTCACCATGGCGTCTTAATTTGAACAATCTTGGTAGATGTCCACTGCCTTATGCTACATGCTAAATATTCAAGCTTTAGGTCTTGTGGTTTCAGAGAAGAAGATTTTTAAAGTTTTCCCATTTGTTGCCATATCAACCAGAGTTCTGCATGGAATGGAATTCTTTGAACAACTTTGATAGAGCTTCATGCAAGGAACATCCCTGCATATTTCATCAACATTGGCCTAGTGATTTCAGAGAAAATGTAGTTTGAAGGAAATGGTGGACGGATGGACCGACGGACGGATGGACAGGCGGACGACGTACGACAGACCCCGGACGGTGACAATTAACTGTCACCTATTGTTGCCATAGCCACTTTACCCCCACCTTTAGTGCTCGGATGAATAGTCCCATGGGCAGGCAGGAAGGAGCAGGCAGGGGAGTATGTAAATTTGCAAATGAAATTTAATCGTTGATCAATGGCTACCTTAATGTATAAACACATATATTTACTCACAGTCTGAGGAAATGAGGCATCTGGCCTTGTAATACTATATTCCTCAAATAGTGCTTGTCAGGTTCCAATTTACTGATGAAAACCCAGCAGTTGTCAGGATAGTTGAAACTGATCCTTCTGTATATTTCTGCAATTTATCAAAAAGAGTCATATACTTGTAAAAATCAAACAACCTATAAGGTTTTGAGAAACCTCGACCAAATCATATAAAAGACAATACGTAACAAACCTACTTACAAGTAGATTACACAGGATGAAAACGTAGGCTTTACTGGTAATTTCAATAAAACTACTACTCCGGCGATGCTTTGTATTAAGAGACCATTTTATTAAGCGACCGCTTTTGGCCTTTCCCTTGGGCGGTCTCTTAATACAAGTTTAACTGTATATGCACTAAAATGATGTCATTTTTTATTATTGCATTCGGCAGATTGGCCTTCTACATTTAATACTGGGAGTTAGAATTTTGATATTTTCATATTGAATTGAGCATATTGAAAAGAAATATGAAATACTATAGGGCAAGAACTCTTTCACCAGTACTAGGTCTTTTAAGGATTTATGTCCAACTGTTAACATACCAACAAAGTGATAGAAACCCAGGCACAACCTTATTTCATGTCAGTTAATATTAAAAAGGCTATTAATGAACATTTACCTTTCCATCTAGCACTTGTAGAGTTTTCAAGGCATCCTTTTTCCATTTCCTATCGCCCTCCCTCTCCTCAAATTCTAACACGGTCCTAAAACATATAAAGAGAAAATGCAATAAGAAGGAAATTATGTGTTGATTCATATTGTATATGACATTATAAGATCTGATTAGTTTTTTTAACATTGTGCTTGAAATTTGAAAAGCAATTGACTGTTCTTTGACTTTTGCTGCAAGTTATAAATCTTTAAGTTACTGATTCTTAGACTGCATATTTTATTGGGGAATTGAAGGAATAGTTTAAACATTATTTATTTGTTTATCAAAGCACAAACAAATACAATACAGTTATAAACAGCTACCGGCATTGAGCAAAAAGCTATACAGCTTAGTTGAATCTCTTTCCCGACATCGTAGGTATAGCAGTGTGTCTGTAGTAAAGTTTATTCATATAAAGAGAAACAAAAGTGCCATAATGACCCTATATTGCTCACCCGAGTCAAGCATGAAACAATAAACAAGAAAGAATGTGATACAAAGTATCACAGCGGGCCAACAAACAATACTGCCATGTAAATATTTTGGAAATTGGTGGTGATGGTTGATGTTGAGGCATGGCCCCAAAAGAACTCGAGAAACCAATTCTGGTTGAACAAGCAAATTGACACGACATTACATCTACTGACTGACCTCAAGTATCGGAAATTTACTGCAAATAATATTCATACAGTATGTCCAAGAATGCCCTATATTCCGTTCCTGGTATTTCTCAATTTTTCATTACCATTATCCGTATTAATTTGACATGAATGAAGTTTTTTAATGATTATTTGCCATAAAACAGTAACAGTACTATACCATATGTCCAATAGCTTGGATTACCACATTACTTGTTGTGTTGATCGAAAAATTCAAATTTGCATTTTTAAGTGTTTACATGTTTGAAAATATTGTTGCAGGAAGTGGCTGTTGTTATTTCCTTGATCTATGTCATTTTTAAACACAATTCCTGATTGAATCAATTTGGGAACAACGAACATTTATTTTTGTACTTAATGAATCTGTTTCCCCGTGATAATTCTGTTCTCATTTCTACAACACTTTGCAAGTATGACTTTAATCATTTAAATTTACCCGTATTTTAATAAGCTCTTGACAGAAGTCTGCAGGAATATAATGAATAACAATAATTATGTTATACACTATGTAAGTTCAAATAGAATATCAAAAGGTCTCTCCCGTATATGTGAAATATATCGTGGTACAACTCTCCAATTCGATTCATTAAGGACTTTTATCAATTTAGAATTCATCGTTTCTATATAAGACTCCACTTCTATGATTTCGATTCCACAATTATGTTTGTTTCTTATCAAAGCTGTTCTCTTTTTTCTGTTTTATTGTAGCACAACACATCTTTACATTTTTACCGATCCATATACCTTTTGTTTTGCTTATATTTAAAGCTGCTCGCTCTCAGATTTTGGTAAAAAAATAAAGTTCTTCACGCTGTATGTAAATAACGTATTTTAGAAGTTATATTCATATAAAAAGGCTCCAGTATAAATTCATGCCACGTATATCTCTAAATTTAAAAAAATACACTACCAAATTCAAAAGCGTTGCAAACGGTTTTGAAATTCCAGTATAAATGTACAGTGTAGCGGTGCCGTGTAACCGACATATTTAATCGATTTCTGCAAATTCCTACCTAGATGTTTGCTTAAAACTTGATTCTAGCCTAGTTTTATATTTACGTATAATTATGTCATTATTTTTTTTTTCAACGGCAACTGAGAGCGAGCAGCTTTAATCTAACAAAGACGAAACACCTAATTCTTTTATAATTAAAGTGACATTATGCGCATTTTTTTCAAGTAAAGATCCAGCTGAAAATGGTGTGTGTACAAAAGCGTAGAGGAAATAATAGCTTTTAACCCAAACACACCAAACTCTGCCCGCTACCAGTATGAAAAAATAACTTTCCAAATATTGATTTTCTTATTTGACTGGGAAAGTCAATTTAAGAAAAGAACAACTGCATGCAGGAGTTGCTTCCCTTCCACTGCCCATTAACAACGACACAATCCACTATCATTTTATGATAGTCCGATTTTTTTATATCTAAAGCACCAACTTCAAATACTAATGCGGCATACTCATTAATTTAACACATTTAAATGCACAGCAACCAAAAATTGTTTTTATAAAACTGTCACCAAAAATACAATATGTGCAGTAAGATGCGCATAATGTCACTTTAATGCTGCTGATATTTCCAATAAACAATGCTTTGCCATCAGCTAATAGAGAAAAATTTATATATTTTATACCGGTGCCTTTCTTTACTTTACCTTCAACATCGTTTTGGTCTGAAAATTGTCGGTTTTTACCATCGTTCGCTTACAGACCCTTATGCATGGGGTTGCATGCAAATATGACATATACAGACCGGTAAACCCGATAAAGCGGGAGCGACTGGATAAAGCCTGCGCGATTGACAGAAAAGAGAACACTTTTTGTAACGGTTAATATGTCCCTGTTTTCTTGGTATACCATTAAATCTATCTAAACAAGTAATTAATAGCATTAAAGGGCGATGATTTATGCACACAAAATCTTTTAAGATTTAAATTTGATGAAGTATTACCTGAGAAAACGCTTGGAAATGGTTAAAACGTCAAAACGTCGATGTACGTGTTGCAATTTGGAGAGATTGTAGTTAAGGCCACACCAATTTAATTTCTTGGTCATCGGAATATATCCCAAAAAAATAGGAGCGAGCGAGCGAAAAAAAAATTAAAATATTTTTTTTCCCAATTCAACCATTTTTGGAGCGGGCGAAGAGCGATTTGTTAAAAAAATTTAAAAACTCCTCACAAAAACAATATTCACTGTCAAAACAGATAAAAAAGACATGGAAATAGATAAAAGAGCTACAGACACCTTAATAAACTGCCAAAAAGGTGCAGACCACAAAGTGACTCCTATATATACTAAGTTTACAGGGGTATAATAAAGTGTTTCTTGCAAGAAAATATTTTTATTCTTTTAAAAAGACCATATTTTGTTTTCTTACATACATGTACAGCCAATACAACAAGTCTTTTGAAAGAGAAACAATTTGTTATCATTTAATAAACCATCAGACTAATGTGTATTTCAATTTATGCCTAAACACTTTGTAATGAAACCCATTTGTTAGTCATATCAAAATAACCCACAGAACAACTTCTTTAGTTAAGTCAAGGCATATGCTATTTTACTGCACTTCTTCTGACCATAAGTGTTTTGACTAGAGATAATTGTTCAATTTCACAATGCTAAAAACTTGCTAATAAATTCTTGATTTTTTTTCCTTCCCAAAGTTTTAGCCTCAGCGCCATTATCAATACAACTTTTACACAGAGGGCACACTAAATGTCTTTAAATGTTTCCGAGTTGTCTGTCTGGACAGCAACTCGTCTTCCTTGTGTGTATGTGCGTGTTGTGTGTGTGTGTGTGTGTTGGTGGTGTGCACTTCTGGGTGCTGTGGGGCTCGTTTTGGGGAGGCTGCGTTTTTGGTACGTGGCTTTCCCTGTTTGATATTATTTTTGTTTTTTTCCACCGACGCTTCCCTGGCTTATGTTAATGGGTGCATAGAATGACCGAAAAAGACCGTAAAATACCCCCCAAAAAAGACCGAAAAATGATTTATCTTTACCGAAAACAACTTTGTTTCAAAAGATAATGTACGGTTTATAACTTGTAATGTAATGAATATTTTTTGTTTGTTTTGATAATTTCCTGTGCTGCATCCATTACAAAATCTGGAGTGCTAATTTTTCGGTCTGCAATATTTGTTTTTCGATCTTTTTACTTGATTTGTAATACAATATTTACAAATTTCTTCATTTAAACTGTAAGTTATATATACTCTTTTAAAAAATAAGTTGTATTCGGTCTTCATAAACTGTTTTTCGGTCTTTTTCGTTTTTTCGGTCATTCTATGCACCGAACATTTTCATACTGGTGGCTGCCATTTTGACAATATGTAGTCATGATTATACAAATAAAGTAGCGGGAACATGTTCTGCTGGCGTTTATAATCGAATTGTAGGTTTGAAAGTACTAAATTTACGAGTTCTCCGCGACAAAAAGGCCCGCTTTGAATTTTTGGTCTTGGTTTATAAAATTGATGCGGGCGGAAGCTCAAATTGAAAGAAAAATTTTTTTTTTTGATTTTGAAAAATAATGGAGCGGGAAATCCGTTGACAAAGTAATTAATTTGGTGTGGCCTAATACAACATTTAATCGGATTACTATAGTTAGACATATGTGTTGGTACATCGTTGCTTTACCAGATATGGACTCGTAAACCAGGTTTTAACCATTTCCGACGAGAAATTGAGCTTTTAACACGCGATTTCTCAGGTAATACTTCACCAAATTTAAATTCTGAAAGACCTTTTGGTGCATAAATCATCGCTTTTTGATACTATCAATAATGATACACATTAAGAGTAGCGGTGCCGTGTAACCGACATTTTAAATTGATTTCTGCAAATTCCTACCTAATTTTTTGCTTAAAATTTGATTCTAGCCTTTAATTTTATATTTATGTATAAGAATGTCAAATTTTTTTTAAAATATTTTTTTCAACGGTAACTGAGAGCAAGCAGCTTACATGTTAGACATCTTAAAGCTGCTCGCTCTCAGATTTTGGTAAAAAAATTAAGTTCTTCAAACTGTATGTAAATAGCGTATTTAAGACCATATAGTCATGTAAAAAGGCGCCAGTATAAATTCCTGTCACGTTTATCTCTCAGTTTAAAAAAATACGCTACCAAATTCAAATGAGTTGCAAACGCTTTTGAAATTTCAATATAAACTTATAGCGTAGCGCTGCCGTGTAATCGACTTTTTCAGTCGATTTCTGCAAATTCCTACCTAGATTTTGGCTTATATTTTGATTCTAGCCATAGTTTTATAATTATGTATAATTATGTCAATATAAAAAATAAATAATTTTTCAACGGTAACTGAGAGCGAGCAGCTTTAGGAAAGATGTAGAAAGAAATTTGGTAAAGCAAGTGGTATTGATAATATTCCAGTCGAGGTTCTTAGAAATGACACAATCTATAGATTTTCCACGTATTCTGTTAAATGTGTGTTTTGAATCTGGTACCATCAAATAATTTGGTAACTTACGAGGTATTTGCGAGACCCGTTTCTCGTAAGTCTGAAGATACGAGAATATTTACGATTAAAGTGACATTATGCGCATCTTTCTGCACATAGTGTATTTTTGGTGACAGTTTAAAAAAAAAATTTGGTTGCTGTGCATTTAAATGTGTTAAATTTATGAGTATGCCGCATTAGTATTTGAAGTTGGTGCTTTAGATATAAAAAAATCGGACTGATAAAATGATAGTTGATTGTGTCGTTGTTGATGTTGGTAGAGATGGAAGCAACTTCTGCATGCAGTTGTTCTTTTCTTAAATTGACTCTCCCAGTCAAATAAGAAAATCAATATTTGGAAAGTTATTTTTTCAGACGGGTAGCGGGAAGAGTTTGGTGTATTGGGTTTAAAGCTATTATTTCCTCTACGATTTTGTACACACACCATTTTCAGCTGGATTTTACTTGAAAAAATGCGCATAATGTCACTTTAAATTGAGTAAAGCGTCTTATGAAAACAAAAAAACAAAAATAATATCAAACAGGGAATGCCACGTACCAAAAACGCAGCCTCCCCAAAACGAACCCCACAGCACCCAGAAAGCCCTCGTAAGTCCGCAGATTACATTTCTCGTAGCTTTCTCGTAAGTACAAAATGTAGGTATTAAACAATGACGCAGTCTAACCATCGTTATATCCGGTCTCGCAGACTTTAGCGCACACCTGTCAAATTTGACGTCTGTCACAACTTTCAAAATGGCGAAACGCCGGCCAAATTGGGCCGCCCCAGAAATTGAAAAACTGGTAGAGTGTTGTGTGTCTCGTGGTAAGAGCGACACACTTTGGAAAGTTACAGCAGAAATGTAAGAATATTTCAACAATGAAATTCAATTTTATGAATCTGTGACATTTTGGTGTTTTCCCAGTGAAGTTGGTTTGATGCCATACTTATTGCCAGTATAGGTGTATATTACCATCACGCAAGTTTTGCACAATATATCATGTTTTACATACTACAGGGGGTCGGACGTAAACGATGTATCTCGGGGCTTTAAGCGAGAATTTGATGTAGTTCTGGTCAAAATGGCGGAAATTTAATGTTTATTTTGGGAGACGGATAAGAAAATTGGTAAGGAAATGTTTATTTTTAATTTGATCGAACTGTTATCATGCCCTTTGTATAGCCACATGTAATATATGAAATCGTCACACCCGTTTTGGATCGTGGACCTAAAAATAAAAAAGTTATTGAAGGGATAAATTGGTCGGTAGTGTATATGTTTAGATTTTCCGCCGTTTTCTCCCACGTTTGGACGGTTCAGACCGCTTTACTCGAGCTTATTTGAATGCATTTCGTATAAAAATGATGCGATCCATAGTTATGTAATGTGTGCACGTTTCCAATACGAACTATCGCCGATTTTTTAAACTTTAAACCGATTTCGATGTATCTCGGGTCGTTTTAAGACGATTTGATGTATCACCGGGTTCCAAAAGCAACTGTAAACGGTTAACATGTGTAAATTGTGTCAAAAATGAATTTTTGAACCATACAACATTCAACTCTAAATTTCAGCAGCCACAATGCCTGTAACTAATGGATTTCTGTTAAAAAATGCACGAATAGATACAAAGATTAGCTACATTTTGTTTCATTCAGCATCACATGTTGACAGCAGATTCAGTTTAATACAATTCGATATTGTGTTATTTAATTCCATGGTCGATGAAACGCTAGTGTGGGCAGCAGCCGCGCTGGTTCGCAATTTACACATGGTACATCATCCATGCTGTCCGTTGGTTTACCGTTTACAGTTGCTTTTGGAACCCGGTGATACATCAAATCGTCTTAAAACGACCCGAGATACATCGAAATCGGTTTAAAGTTTTAAAAATCGGCGATAGTTCGTATTGGAAACGTGTACACATTACACAACAATGGATCGCATCATTTTTACACGAAATGCATTCAAATAAGCTCGAGTAAAGCGGTCTGAACCGTCCAAACGTGGGAGAAAACGGCGGAAAATCCAAACATAAACACTACCGACCAATTTATCCCTTCAATAACTTTTTTAGTTTTAGGTCCACGATCCAAAACGGGTGTGACGATTTCATATATTACATGTGGCTATACAAAGGGCATGATAACAGTTCGATCAAATTAAAAATAAACATTTCCTTACCAATTTTCTTATCCGTCTCCCAAAATAAACATTAAATTTCCGCCATTTTGACCAGAACTACATCAAATTCTCGCTTAAAGCCCCGAGATACATCGTTTACGTCCGACCCCCTGTACTAGCTGTTTACAGCCTATTGAGGGATTAGATTACATGTACGCTGTTACGTAAACATATAACCTTCTGTTGCATTAGTCTTACTCTACGCACCATAAAAGCAATTGAAACGTCAATGCAATCCTCAGGATTGAAAAGAAAATTTAGGAAAACAAAATGTCAATTCAAATTTGGAAAGTTTACAAAAACACATCTGATCTACTGTTATGGATAAAAATAAACATTTCACCTACTTCCCGTTCTCATCTTTATTTAGTTTTGAAATGGATCATTTCCAGTTCCGTAATCGTGTTGGAATCCGAAGTCTCGTATAGCATTATATAGAAATCCTATCCATATTCTCAAGAACAAACACTATCATAATAATACATGATCATTATTTCGGTGACAATGTTCGCCATTGGACCACACGTAGAAGAACATGCACCAGCTGAAGTATTGAAATGAAACACTTACTCAGTATTTCTCATTTGCATGGTTCAAAAAAGACCCGATAGTGACGAGACATACTATTATTTCAGATCACCCACAAGTGAAATAAAGATATATTAATTGACGAATAAATCCTCGTTCATATGACTTGTTCAACAAGCGACAGTACTTGCAAATTTGGCCATGGACAAAACCAAAATTTGAAAACATAGACCTACGTCATTAAGACGAGACTTATGACGTAGTGTTATTCATAGAATAAAGTCCGTTTGTATTCCCATATTCGGTCCATATTGCCGGCATAGCACATAAGTACTTGGTTTCACATTAATAGATTGTTTGTTTTATTGTGTAAATAAGAATGCACAGGAAAGAATAAAAACAATAGATTGATTTGAAACCAAGTGATTATTATAATAACAAATCATTATGTTTGAACAATCTCCTTTGCAGAGTTCCTTACGCTCACTCTCGTGTAATGATAGCCGATAGTGTAAGAAAGTGGTATTTGAGGTGTGTGTCGCATACACTATGATTAAACCTATTCCCTAGCATTGATAGACAAAAAATAAAATACTAAATCTTTACATAAACTAAATAGTGCAATTAAGCGACACCGATTATGGTTTCAATTTAACGACTGCTAAATAAAAATTGCAAGTTAGGTGCTTCAGAGTAAGTGAAATATGATGCAGGAAATTGCACCATTCATAGACACAATTCAATTTTTTTCAGTGGGCAGGGGACAACCCTGCCTGACGTGGCTGAGTTAACCCCCCTCTGTATGCGCCTCTGACATTCGTTGATAACGTTTCCTTGATACTGGTCTACATATCGTAATTTTCGATTTTCATTTCAATTTAATGAAACTTGCTGATAAGTTTCCATGAGACGTGTTTATCTCCCGTAATGTTTTGGGGTCATTTGATCAAGGGTAAAGGTCACGACCTCCCCCCCCCCCCCCAAAAAAAAAATAATATCAAACAGGGAATGCCACATACCAAAAACGCAGCCTCCCCAAAACGAGCCCCATAGCACCCAGAAGTGCACACCACCAACACACACACACAACACACACAATCATGTACACACACACATACACTACCAACACACACTAGCATACAAAGCAAACACACGAGGACAAAACGAACAATTAAAGGAACACAGTGGGGCACCGCCTTGGAACGGTCAGTGGCAAAAACACCACTGGGGAGCTTAAACCGGTTTATGGTGCCAACCCATTATTTGATGATGCCCTTTATGTCATAATTTTCATTCAACTTCGTTTTGGGGAGGCTGCGTTTTTGGTACGTGGCATTCCCTGTTTGATATTATTTTTGTTTTTTTGTTTTCAAGCAAAGTATGCTTAGTTTCCGCTATTGTTTTTTGGGTCATTTGGTCAATGTTCAAGGTCAAAGTGACCCCCGTTATATTTTCCATGATGTAGAGGATAATTGTTGGTTTCGGTGTAAGATCACGTTATAATTTCATCGAGTGCGCACCAAAAGGGATATGTTCACGAGTGGCGCAGCTACGAGTGAAAATAACAACTGTTGGTGTTCATGAGTGAAATTAACGTGATATTACACCGATATCAACAAATTTTTTTTGTTTATTTTATGTTAAAACTCTACTTTTATTGAGTTTGTCTCTATAAAATATCGAAAATTGCGGGAAACGCCATTAGAAAACAAAGCGCAAATGACGTCTTTTAAACGACGTCATCGTCGCATGGTTTCAAGCATAAATTACGCTCGGTATACTATTTGACGCTAATCCTGGTTTAAGATTGCAAAAACCGTGAAAAATAAAAATAGTAATCCACTGTTTCAAAACTGTGGATTATCACTTTTATTTCACTGAGAAAAAACATAAAGTAAAATGCTTTGCATGTTACAGTAATTAAACGTTCTCATAATGTTTCATGCACTATACAACTGACCACTATCAGTGTTATGGTCCGCAAGTCAAAGGTCAATGTCTTAAAGGGGCACTCCCAGATTATATTTCGAAACATAGATTATGTGTTCAATGAACGTAAAATGATAAATAAATACAATTTCAAAGAAGAACCTATGACGAAAAAAATGCCTCATTTTACCACAAATAATCAATATAGAGGTTTTCTGTAATAAATCGCATCCACCCATTAGATCTAAAGCTGCTCGCTCTCAGATTTTGGTAAAAAAATAAAGTTCATCATGTATGTAAATAACGCATTTAAGAACATTTAGTCATATAAAAAGGCTCCAGTATAAATTCCTGTCTCGTATATCTCTAAATTTAAAAAAATACGCTACCAAATTCAAAAGCGTTCCAAACGCTTTTGAAATTTCAATATAAACATACAGTGTAGCGGTGCTGTGTTACCGACATTTTCAATCGATTTCTTCAAATTCCTACCTAGATTTTTGCTTATATTTTGATTCTAGCCTAGTTTTATATTTAAGAAATAATAAATGTCTTCCTGTATTTTATCGTGGAATAAAATATAGTCAATAGTGTGAATGCGTAGTAATAAAATCACGAGTGCGTAGCATGAGTGATTTAATTTTTCGCATTCAAACGACTGACTGTATTTATTCAACGATTAAATATAGGGAACAATTTATTATTTCGATTCTAATACGTTATTTTCTTTGAATATTACCCCGAGCTTTATTTAACGCGTAGCAGAACCTTAAAACGCGAAATACGATTGGATGCGCTTGTTTACATACGTCACGTCGTTACGTCATTTACGGCACGTCATGCTGTATTTTATCGTAAAATAAAATACAGGCTTTTCACTATATGTTCATATAGGAAATGCAGCTGCTTGTGTTAGAATTATGTATAATTATGTCAATTTAAACAAAAAATTAACGGTAACTGAGAGCGAGCAGCTTTAACAACAACAACTTTACATAGATAATTGAATGGTTTACGGCACTGCAGTAAACTCTTAACTGCTGATTTTATAGATTATGACTGGGAGTACAGAGCTGCAACTTTCAGGTTCAGTTATAATACTTCGAAATATTCTATAGGAGTGATCGTGTTTGCAAACAAAACCCGGTATTGCGCAATAATTTCTACTGATAAGAGATAGATGCGGTGGGCAGCGGTCGGTAGTCCGTGTTTTTGAATCGTGAGGGATGTTTTTTTAACAACAGTAACTTTTTTAAAACAAAAGATATTTTGAAATGTTTTATATCACTGGAAAGCTAATAAAATAGACCTTTTATTCATTATTTTCAATTATTTTTAAGATTCAAAATGAAAACTTTGCGAGCGAGTAACTTACACTGTTTTCATAAATGGTTATAGCAGCAACAAGCCGTTACGAAAAATCAAGTGTCATTAAAAACGGTATTTCTTTCAAAAGAGATATTTTGATGTAAAAATATGAGTATCAAGAGCATGTCATAACTTTTTGAATTTTAAAAATCCTTCAGGTAGTAAAAAAGTTATAAAAATTCAAAAATTCCTTTCTGATACATAAGCATTGTAAACACAACTGTTATTGCCCACCAGCAATCTTATCAAAATTGCCGTGTGACGTCACGGCGATCACTCCTATTCTTTATGTTTTGGAGGTTATATACTACATAGGGCTATGTTATAATCACATATCAATGCAAACGATTTACCGAAATCTAGCTTTTAGCACTCCAAAAGCATTTTCAACAACACATCTTCCTCTAAAGTGTGCATCATCGTATCTTTGTTCTCTCACAGTCCCAACAGCGGTAATAACGTAACTTCTAAGCGGATATCAATTATCCCGAAGCATATGGCCTACATTTAAAGCTTCAATGTGATGCTTAAAAATACAACGGAACAATCAATTATAAAATAACTCTCTTCATAAAGAACCTTTTCAGTCAAACTCTGTAGGTTGTTATGGAAAATCTATTTGAGTATGATTACAAGACCTGCTTAGATCAAGCAATTGAATTGAAAAGAAAAGCTGTCAGTTAGATAATATGTTTGACTGTTCTCATTCTCATTATCATCAAAAAAGTGAAAAGTTACCTACAGGATCTTAACTGTTGAATACACATAAGGGCCCATACCAAGTCTCAAATAGCACCCATAAATGAGTCTGAGTAAGAGCATGATACACACAAATTTGTACAAAACTATCAAAATAAAGCAACGGCCATAATGTGTAATAAACTCACTCAGTGGTAATGTAAGTTGATACCTTGAAATACTAATTTGAAATTCATTTCAATCTTTTGAGTGTTTACAATCATATAAATTATGAAAGTACCTTCCATGCAAATCTCTAACCAAGTTTTCTTAGTCAAACAAATGGCAAGAATTGCATGAGTCATCTAACTTGACTGTCTAGCTACCCTTGATACTACAAAGAAGTTTGTAATCAATCCCATATGGTGTCATTGTGTAACACTTTATCAAAAATTGCCTGTGTGCCACAATAATCAAAGATAGCAGAATCATGTTGAGATCCAGGCCATTTACAAACAACATTCATAAATATGTTATGTAAAATGTAATATAAAACTTGCTAGAATTTAAAAAAACGGATTAATATATTATGATAGAAAACCAAATGAAATTAAATTCTGACATTTTTGTTCCTTCCAAGGAAGGAACAGTTTGGATTGTACAGACACACTTGACTGAACAATGCGTTTTTCGGTGTGTTTCCGTTATAAGTTAAACGTTGTGATATTGAAAATGCGTTCTGTCGATTGGATGAAACCAACTAGTAACCAATAGCCGTTCTTTTCCGGACACAGTATATGTTTACGTTAATGTGGTTACTTCCCTTTATATTGCAGTAACGTCACTTGGTAAGCTATTGCATGTTGAACTGACAATGCATTTGATTTTACATTGCTAGTTTGACAAATAGCTGAAATGAATGTTAATTTACATATCGTTTGCATAGCGTAGAAATATGCTATGAAGAGCTGGAAGTATTGGCGCGAACTTATCATGTGACCACATCAAAACAAAAATAATATCAAACAGGGAATGCCACGTACCAAAAACGCAGCCTCCCCAAAACGAACCCCACAGCACCTCCCAAAACGAACCCCACAGCACCCAGAAGCAGATGTCAGAGAGTTACTGTAGCGTAGTAACAGATGCATGGAGTATTAAAAAAAGTAGACGTTAAGAATCAAATACCAATACCTTAATATGCTTTGACTGTCGTATTTTGTACTGCAATCATATGTATAGAAAGATGTGCCATAGAAGGAACTTTTGGAATGCTATAACTTGTAGGACATTAACATGTACACACGACTTATAAAGTAAATTTTGTGTTATTTACAATGTGTACAAATAGCACGAGCCAGCCATGAGTTTCCTTCATTAGGAATGCAGTAATCTTTTAAAGAACACATTTATATATAAAAAAGTCGACATTGATTTCAAATTTTACCTCACCTTGTGTCCACAACAGCTTGGACATGCAGAGAGTAGAAACCCTTTCCTCACATGTAGATTTCAGCATTAGCAGTTAGGGCTATAATAGGTGTAAAAGTACCATCTATAGCGCTTACTACATTTGGTAAACCACATCTCTTGTAAAAGCCCAGCTTAACAGTGTTTAAATGAAATCTTTCTAATGGAAATCTGTATATTTGCAAATTAAGTGGAAGCTATAGAATACATATTCTACTCACTGCTTAACTATCAGTCACCATGTCTAACTGAACATCCAATTACGGAACTACTGATTGATTTTCAGTCACAAAGTCTGACTTAACATCCCTTTAATGATTTACTGATTGACTGTAAGTCACCGGGTCTGACTGAACATCCAATAAATGAATTACTGATTGACTCTCAGTCAAAATATCTGACTACACATCAAATTTATGAACTTATGATTGACTATCAGTCACCAGGTATGACTGAACATCATATTTATGAACTTTTAATTACCTATCAGTAACCAAAAAAACAGAAATAATATCAAACTGACTGATCATCCATTTAATAAGATACTGATTGACTATCAGTTTCTAGGTCTGACTAAACATCCCTTTAATGAACTACTGATTGCCTATCAGACATCAGGCCCCGTGATTATAAACAATTCTCCATGCTCTGCTCAAAACTCATACTCCGTGCTCAAACTCGTTCTCAAACGAGAACCATGCTCAAGTCACGATTATAAAACGTCCCGAGTACGTACTCCACGGAGCACGGAATTTTTGATTAAATAAGCAGCCCGATTGTTTATTTATAACTTCCGTGTCGTCTGTCACTTTTGACAGCTAGCTGCAATTATGGAAAGCAAGAAGGCGATAGAGAGGAGATGAACAGCACCGAAAGGCTGACACTTATAGACTTGGTATTAAGTCGAGATTGTAGACACTTTGAACAGGTATGAACAGTTTTTTACAGAAAATTTTACTAAGGTGCAGATCTTTGGTTATGTCAGGCTTTGAAAGATTAACTGGATAGATGTATAAGCAATTTGACCGAATGCAAAGCGAATATTGCTCCACAATACTGCAGTGTTTAGCGCTGTAGATCCACAACTTTGTTAAAGACTGGAGGAAATGCGGTTCTTGTAAATTGTATTCGGCCCGTTTGTATTATATTTTACTAAATACAGTTATTTTAGAGTTCCAGTATTGGCCCTAATTACTTGATGTATATCACAATGCCTATTTAGATATATAGTAGCTAATTGTGCTAAATTTTCCCTGTGGAGCCTCTTTACATTACTGCATTAGTTACTACCCTTGTGCTACCTTGACCTTGTTTACTTTTCAGTCGTTTCACAAACGAAAAGAGGAGTGTGGAAAAGGTGAAAAAGAAGTCCCACAATATCGAACAGAGAGGTGGGTATGTGTGCTGATTAAAGTGACATTATGCGCATCTTACTGCATATAGTGTATTTTTGGTGACAGTTTTATAAAGCAACTTTTGGTTGCTGTGCATTTAAATGTGTTAAATTACTGATAATGCCGCATTAGTATTTGAAGTTGGTGCTTTAGATATAAAAAAATCGGACTGATAAAATGATAGTTGATTGTGTCGTTGTTGATGTTGGTAGAGATTTCGGCAGTGGAAGGGAAGCAACTCCTGCATGCAGTTGTTCTTTTCTTAAATTGACTCTCCCAGTCAAATAAGAAAATCAATATTTGGAAAGTTATTTTTCATACTGGTAGCGGGAAGAGTTTGGTGTATTGGGTTAAAAGCTATTATTTCCTCTACGCTTTTGTACACACACCTTTTTCAACTGGATTTTTACTTGAAAAAAAATGCGCATAATGTCACTGGTGGGGGTAAGAGCGAGGTTGGGTGCGCACCATAAACCGGTTTAAGCTCCCCAGTGGTGTTTTTGCCACTGACCGTTCCAAGGCGGTGCCCCACTGTGTTCCTTTAATTGTTCGTTTTGTCCTCGTGTGTTTGCTTTGTATGTTAGTGTGTGTTGGTAGTGTATATGTGTGTGTGTGTACATGATTGTGTGTGTGTGTCGTGTGTGTGTGCGTGTGTGTGTGTTGGTGGTGTGCACTTCTGGGTGCTGTGGGGTTCGTTTTGGGGAGGCTGCGTTTTTGGTACGTGGCATTCCCTGTTTGATATTATTTTTGGTTTTAATAATATCTACTTTTATTGTTTTAAATCTTTTCACGGGGAATTTGTTAGTCTTACTATTTCCACTTCGAAGGCAAACCGATTTTACAGGTTGACATTTTACAGCAGTCCGTAAACAGGTAGAGGTGTGACAGTTATAAAATATCAGATCCGTGAAAGGGGTCACACTGAAATGCCAAATTAATAAGGCTTGAAATTTGTAAGATATAGGCCTGTGTCAAGCACCTGTGGTAGCACTAGCATGTGTTTTCAATGGGATTCCGTTTTGAATACAGAAACTTCTTTGGCCAAAAGGCTGGGTAGCCGTACATATCTTTATATATTTAATGTCTAATGATATTCTATATCTTTTGATATATTTAAAATGTTGTTTATTATTTCTTAAGAGTCTAATACATGTTGCACAAGTCATTAATGCTTCCTTGCTCTATTGTTAGTATAATACACCTGTTTCATGGTTTGCCATTGATTCTTTAATACCATGAAAACTTGTGAACCGATATACAATGCAATATTTTCATCCTACTGTTCTTTACTCACAGGGTGGCATTTGTTCAGAGGTGTTTATAACACAGGTTTAACTGTATATATTGTAATAATACATTTATTGATACAGAATTATTTCCTAAGAAAACAATGTGTCAAGACTATATTCATATATACACTACTTAACTATAAAGAACATAAATCTACCTATATAAGTGACATTATTATCATAGGTTACCTCAAATATGTAGGTCAATTTTAAGACTATTGCTACGTACACAGACCAGTAACATTTGCTATAGACAGCCGGTCATGTATATGTCATATTTGCATCATTCATAGATTACATAGATGCTACAAGAGGTTTCAGTTAAATCATTTACGAGCGAATATTCTATCAGGATACTGTAGCACAAAAGATGAAATGTTGATACAGACTGGCTTGACTTTGAAGTGCACGTTGCCGGTAAGATAGCACAATATCTATTTTTAGACGAAAATATCAATGTCAGCCTCGATATGAAGTTCGTTATTTGTAAACAAGGAAGCAAATCTGCTAGTTTGGCGAAACCACTCTTCACTTCGTTCGCCGAAGGTCCAGTCGGAAATCGCACGAACTGGCCAGCCAGTCCTGATAATAGGATAATTACTCTCCTTACAATTCTGTTTACAGTTGCCCTTGAAAGAGCTAAGGAATCACCAATTAATTGGTGGATGGCTCCTGTAGCCAAAACCTCAATGTAACCAACAACTGAAGCAGTGACGGCACAGGCATATTCCTCCTTGTCTGTGTGGTAAGATCCGGCAGCAAACACAACACATGGAGTATGGGTACAGGCCTAAACCGGTATCTTTCAAACACCTCCTCCTCCGTGAACATTTCAAGGGGATTAAATCTGTCTCGAAAAACTCCTTGGCCGCCGTGAAAGGGCACGACGCCAACGCTGCCGAACGCGTAGTCGAGCAGGCATTCTGTATTCTGAGAAAGCTTTAGAGCATTCTCACACAAAACATGAGTATATGCTCAAAATAAAAACGTTCTCAAACTGAAAAAGCTTTATAATCACAGAAATTTGAGAACGTTCTCCAATTTGAGCACGGAGAGTTTGAGCATGGATAATTGTTAATAATCACGGGGCCTGGTCTGACTGACCATCAAATTGATGAGCTACTGATTGACTATCAGTCACCAGGTCTGACTGAACTTCCAATTTATAAACTACTGATATACCATCAGTCACAAGGTCTGACTTAACATCAAATTTATGAACCATTGATTGACTATCAGTCACTAGGTATGACTGAACATCACACACATTAATGAGCTTATGATTGACTATCAATCACCAGGTCTGACTGAACATCCCTTTAATGAACAACTGATTGACTATCAGTCACCATGTCTGACTGAACTTCCCATTTATAAACTACTAATTGAGTATGAGTCACAAGGTCGGACTTAACATCCTTTTAATGAACTACTGATTGACTGTCAGTCACCAGGTCTGATTGAACATCCAATTAATG
>JAFMSR010000017.1:10415197-10433740 GCA_022818135.1 Saxidomus purpurata
ACTCGCGGAACCGGTATTAGTTTTTGTAAAATTGGGTTCTTAAATTGATTTAACTTCAGCCAAATGTCACTCAGGTTTTCACAGATAGATAAGTTAACAGTCACATCTCCAACCACTTTAGTATAAACTTATGTTGATTGAATACGTATTGTGGCAAATGTCACATTAAGGTAAAATTTATGGTATGCCAGATTCAATGTAAATTCGGTCTTCGTAAGGACAACTGGGACATTGATGTACTATCTTGTCGATTAGTTCCCTTTCCACAGAGGACATTAATCGGATTGTATTCAATAACAATACCAGTCTCGTCAATGTTCCAGATTTGTAAGGCTTATGCGCTACATCATGTTCGTCCATCACATCTTCAAGATGTGAGAACTCTTTAATTTAGAACATCATTAGAAGTACATTCAGCTCAAATCATTGACAATACTTCGGGTTTACATAATGCAAAATCAGGATTTCTTTTTTAAAACTTATAAACCAAGACTTGGCAAATGCAACAGGTGAACCGTAAACTCAATAGTGATAAAAATGTATATATGGCTATTAAGTAGTGGTATCCGGTCAATGTATAGGTCCCAGCAATATGTTCACGGCCAATCAGTTGAATGAGTCTGTCAATCTTCATTTGAATACAAAAGTTTCAGTAAGACTTATCAATCAATACACTTAATGAAACAGTCAAAATGTTGGAGGTTTATAAAAAAAAGTTTTATGAAACATGCAGAAGTTGCCAACGCGCTGAAACCGTCGTCTATTATACTTCAGGTTTAAAAACATATATGAACATGTCCTGTCCTTACGATAGCATTTGTAATCAGTGTCTTATGACAAAGTCAAGTTCTTTCTGCAGTCATTGTGACACCTTGTACATGCCGAAGACTTAATATTGTGTGACAAAAATAAGAAGAAAAATAAAAGATTCCACTATCATTATTTAGATCGAGCGATTGAAAGGCTCAAAGAAAGTGCTAATGTACATATGCAGTCATAGCAATATGATAACATCTATAACTTCCGGTACATGTTTCTTCACCGGAAGTACTTGGCAGTAAATTATACTGTATGCAATACGAGGAAATGACACTTATCTGTAGTATGTTTGCACGGACTGCAAATTAATCGTGCCGACAACCTCTCCATGACGGCCTCATAATCATTACAATTCTAATTGACTTGGAAATGTGACTTTGAACTGATTTTTTTTTTAATCTTCTAGTTTCGAAACAGAAAATTCATTTGTATGATATTTACGCACACAAAAAAACAACACATGGGAGCTGACGTTTTTGCATTCCACTAAGAGTATGTTAAACTGTGTATGCGATAATTATAAACTGATGAACATGTTAGAAGCGCGTTGTACATATACAATTATTTCCTGTAAACATCATATGGACGTAATTAGCACTGTTTTGTGCTTTGAAGTTTTCTTGACCAGGCTCGAGTATTTGGCGAAATGTGCTTAATGTAAACCCATATGATTATTTGTATGTTTAAATAAATACACTTAATATTAACATCAGGTGGTTACAAATGATAGCTGTACTACATTTTCTCTTGGAAAGCTCTTGGCATGTATTGATGCGTGTTTCATGTTGTGTTGTTTCAAAGGTGTTGTGGCTATTTATGGCTTATCTGTTGTTTATAATCATCAGTTTACTCACTGGTATATAAGTTTAAAGACAAAGTGTTCTATCACATACATACCAATCATACACGCCTGGCCGAATCAGTAATAAAAGAAGTTTCGGACAATACTTGTATATAAATTAAATCTAAAATGTGAAAAAATGGTCAATGATTTTATTTCTGTGGAAATCAGTTGTCAATACAGATTTTACTAAATACTCAAACATGTGCAAATGTATAACAAAAACAGCGCGTACTTCTAATAAAACTAAGTTATTAGTGAAACATGTCGCATCTTCAGATATTTCTTTGTAGTATCCACCCCAAAACATGACTCAGTGCATTCCAATAATCAGTCAACAAATATTTAAGATGACAGAACAAAACTATGAATTTTTAAAATGAATGAGCTGACAGATTGAATGTGGATTATATTCTCCCGTCCTTTACTATATTTGTGTATCTGTTTGTTTTTTCATGATATTTAATGCATGTTTTATCAATTATTTATCAATTTACCAAGTAATTGCACATTAGATTAGCTATGAATATATGCTGTTAACAGTTACTTGGAAATTGACATCGTGCAAAACCATTGCTTTTGTTGAGGCACTAAAATTCTTGCTATTATCAAGAATTGTGTATTTATTGCAGAATAAGTGTGTTTACGCTTACCGATGTGAATGAGCATAGCTCGTTCAGAATAAGAACTGTGTTGACAAGAACTGTATTCGAAGTAGTGTTTTGGATACTTATACAACTATTCATCTCCGTAGAAAGGTATATATACGTCACTTCAGACATATTAACGTATAACTGTCTTTGTAGTTAGATTTTCCGAAAGACATACACGATTTTTGTAGCAATTTTGCAGCAACAGTACTAAAGACATATCTATTTGTCATATATACATGTATGTTCAAAGTTAACGTTGATTTAGGAACCCCTGAAGCAATATCAACTATTGGTCAGGAGACAAATCATCAGGAGTTAATACGCAAAGTTTTGCCGCCCAATGGTATATGTAGCATACGGTATAAAAGAACTGGGCCAATGTCTGATAAGTTGGTCTGCTTAATGTTACAGAAAATATTATGCTGCCGGTGAAATCGATAACAAATATATGCTGAACTTTTTAAGAAAAACAAATTACGTGTTTATTAGTGATTTTATATGTTTGTAGTCCTAATCAATTTATCAAAGCCATCTTCGAAAAAAGAAATGAAGTTCCATATCATTTCACCAGTTAGCATGATCAGGTGGATAGATTGGTTTCTTCTATTAAGTGCAAACACATACAGCCCTCAGTAAAACTGTACATCTGTCGGCTTCTCAAAATGTTTATCTAAGGGATAACATTGAATACAAATGTTGCTTCGCGGAAGAATCTTAGAGAATGACATTTGCTGTACCAGTCACATTGAGACTATGTAATACACTGAAATCGTCAAAATTTGTGACTTATAGAGTTTTGCCAGCAGTATGCACGTAGCTGATATTTTTCTTTTACTCATATTTAAAAAAAAAATCAGATGGTGTTTGTATTCCTTGTGTAGTATATACATTCATTCAGCCGACTCGATTGCCGTTGAGTTACTTTTTTTAAATTTCGGACACTAAACATTTTGTTTCGCATTTCACAAGAAAAGGCGATTGCCTGGCAAGTATTACTGCTAATGTAAGAGTGTTGATATAATATGTAGAATAAACAATTTCATTTGGAGGAATATGTTTATGTGTTCAACTTACATGTAGTTTCTGCAGGCGTGATTTGGGCGTACGGTTGCATTGGTTTTATTTCAAAATTGATGTTTTCTTCATAGTACATAGAAAGCCTAAATCATTGAGAAATGTAAATAAAACAATTTAAATGAAATTAATTAAATGACCTAAGCCGTATAAAGTTTAACAAAATATGACGCTATCTTTTCATTGAATATTATTTGCAGTGGCAGTAATCATCGATAATAAAATTGATGAGGTAATTCTAAACAGAGACAAGTAGAAGAATTGGATGATTTCGCCTTCCGTCAATATCCATGTAAATCAGTTTGAAAGGCGCTTAAATACCAACTGTTACTGATATAGAGGAATCGGGTAAACATTACTAAATTGATTAAGTTTTGAGTAACAGCAAAATTGTCCTATCAACACCCTATCGTTTTTTATATAACATGTAAATGACATCAATTCAGCTTTATATTTTACTACGCGGTATACAACGAGGGCCGGGACTAATTCATTAACATCTTGTAACATACAAAGAGTAAGGGGCAAAATTCACGGTTAGTTGAGGACAATGGTGTGGTAACTACTTTTGAAAACTCTGGATACTACAGCAAATAGTTATATATGACTACATGACCTTCTTCGCTCCATATTGAATGAAAGGGAAAATAATATAAAATATACGTGTTATACATCTAACCACTGAAAACAGTGTCACTTAAGTCTGGTATCATATATATAGAGATAATATAAGGTTACTGTCTTTTGATAACAGTTGATATCGGGCGAAGATGATATCGACTAAGGAAAACCAAGTCTGGTCGATATTCACTCGAGTCCGATATATTAAAACTTTTATTATACTAATTTACACAATTGTTTCAATTTTGACGAAAATAAATGTGTTCTACGCAATTATTATGACGTCGTCATTGCAGTTGCATAATAAAACGAAAGCACATTGCTGAAGAACTTCCAAATTGTTTGTTGTCATAACCTGTGTTTTTACCAAAATTACAATATGTTTATCGTTGTTCATCATTTGATGGTGGATTGTGGCAATGAGTTGATATATTTTGGTTCACCCTTACGACAATACGCCAATGTGCATAATACATACTCAAAGGTTAAACACAAAACTAAGTCACTGTGATGTTTTTTCTGACGCAGAGTAATGTTCAGTTTCTCATTTTAACTACACGCGAAACGTATTTAGTCAATTCATTGTAAAACGTGATATTTATTCGTATTACTATTTAATCATACAAGAGTGTAACTTTCGTATCGCGACGATTTTGACTTTAAAAATGTGCAGTCGTGCGAGTGAGATAATTTACTTTATGAACGCAGGCAAGGCAGAAATTGCAATTTCCTTAGACAAAAACGTGGAATCATTTTTTCATGCTATTGTTGTGAAACTTAGGTTTGTCAGTTCCTTTTCATTTGACGTTCTGAAATGAATAACAACGATTACACTTCTCTATGAGTGCCAATCGTGACGAAAACACACTCATACTTTCTATTATGAATATATTTTCTGAGCGTTGGTCTACCATACCTGCACAGAACACCTAAATTATTAAAGAATGTTTACAATATTATTGATTATGCACTTCACACCTTGATTTATGATGTATTCCATGGCACAATAAACAACCTGTTAAATGTTTATGGCAAAAGTACTCAACCTACTTGGAAAACGGAAAGTTTATTCTGGTGTTTAAAAATAGCTGACCTGTAATGCGAGTGTTAGAGTGTTGGTCAAGGTAATTTATAGTATTATATAGAAGTTTTGTCTTTCCGGGTAACGTTGCTTTAACTAGAGTATTTGTTATGTCGTTTGTCTTCCCATCGAGAGGCTACATTTACAATATCTTAAAGTACTAGTAAGATCTTTCTGAATGGTAAGGTCTTAACAGTTCAAAGCGAGAGCTTGACCAAGATCTATGTTACCTGTACTGTAAAATGTAATATTTCTTAATGCTTAATTTATTGGCTATATTGCAAAATACCGTGTATTTGTTTCCTGTATTGTATCATTTTTTTAATTGTAAGACTTTTTGGACTTCTCTGGTGATACAGTTTACGCAACCGTCAATATATGTGCATAAATTGCAATTAAGTGATGACCAAGGAATTAATCATCTTTATGGGCGTCTTTCAACAAATCTTTTCTTTTCTTAATAAGGTTTTCTCTTACAAACATATCACGGCTCCCTGCTTTATAGATTGGTTTACATACTAACATTTTTGTAGAACATTAGACTTGATGAGCCGGCTTTCCATGTTTCAAATACTTAAGTTCTATAATTTTTACATTTGTAATGAAGTATTAGACATAACAAAAACAGTCATCGTACAATTTGTATTTCCACACATATACTATTTCTTAGTTGTAATATGTTCATCATTTATACACATGCTTGTATCAGTCCAGCGATGTTCTTATTCTTAAAAAATGAATATGATACCGCAACCGTAATTGTCATTATCATATTTGCTGTAAACGTCTCAAGCCGTGTATATATTTTATGCCTAGGACACACCTGCTTTTGTGAAGAATTCTGATAGACAGACATTCTAATATCGTAACAAATGTAGTTGGTTATTACTCTTAATGATGTGGGATTTTACGATGGTTCGTTTTGATTGCCATTTCAACACAAATTGATATTTTGCTGAATTAGTAAATTAAAAAGGAAGTCAACATTACATCGAAACGTCGTGTTACTTTTAAGCCATCTGAAAATGGCATTGATATATTTCCATTCACACTTTATCTATAATATTTTGACAACTTATCGGAAGTCATAACCTGTATGATAAATAGTTAATTGCCAATACCTTTCTGGCAAAGTTAATTTTCACCACAGCTGTCACGCAACAAATCAATTCAACTTTTATGATCACTCCTTTTAAGTGATGCTGTATCGATATGATTGTCTTTTGCAATAGAATAGTCAATGCAAAAGTCCTTGTATTGCGGAGGTAACCAATGTTACCTCAGTACCATGCAAAATCTGTCAACACCACCTGAATGACTTACAATGACCTAAATGGTCTTATCAACTATATTAGGTTCAATAAAATGGTCACATGTGTAAACTTTCGACGTGATTTTAACCTTATTATTAAGAATTGCTATAACGTTCATTCAAAGATTAGACTTAAGTTGATTAGTTTTAGAATTGAACAGAAAAGTTGTGTTTTATGGATTAGATAACTTGATATTATTACTGTATATCATTAGACCAGGTACACCAAGACCAACACTAATGCAATTTTAATACTCGGTTTCGAAGGCAAATAACATATACATGCACTCATCGTGTATTTTGTCAATCGTATATCGTGTATCATATCGTATCATTCATCGTGCAACGTGCACCATATACTATACACGATACACGATTCGCGATGCACGATAATCCATACGGTATACGTACGATTCGATGGTGTATTTCGTAGTTAATCGTTTTACTTAGCGTGCACATCTCCTCCAAAAAAGTGCTGATTTCAGTTTATATTACTTAGTGTAGTTGAGAGCGAGAAATACTTTCGGGACAGGTCGAAGACATTTTCACCTCATATCCGAAATTTAGGTCTATTTTTGCAACGGAAAGGACATCTTTTTTATCTAAACTGCTGTTGTCAATGCATTCCTTAAAGTGCAGCAGACAAGGTACGCCTGTATCGAAGCAACATATCGTGATATGATGTTAACAAATCTTTTATTGGCTATATGCTAATAATACGCCGAATCAACTACACTTTTACGAAAATATTTAAAGTCCGAAGCAATCCAAAACGTCCCCAAAACAAAACGTCCCCAGACCAAAACGTCCCCCCCATATGACCAAAACGTCCCCTATACTGCCTGATTGGAATAATATATCCGTTAGCTGACATAAAGAGAAAGGTAATTAGGTATTGTCTTTGACTGAATAATTAGTTTGAGTCTCATCAAATGCCTCATTGTCATTCAAAACAGGGTCTGAATATTGTCCAAAATTAATTAAGGCCTCCAGCTGGCCCTTTGTGCGTTGTCCTCTACTCCTGCCTACCTGTTTGAACTTGAGGCTGGGGTTCGCCCCTTAGACTGGGGCGCCAGGAATAGATTCTCAAATATTGAGCGAAAGTCAAGGTTTTGCTCAGTGAGATCATAAAGCACGGCTATTTTGTAAGATCCTCCTACAAGTGCCCTATGAAAACAAAATGATCAAATCTGACATACCGCATCTCGCAAAGTTAGAAACTCAAATGATAGATCAGATATTTTTATTCTGGACATCTACATATATACACAGATGGGTCTAAAAATCCAGGCTCTGGTATATTAGCTTCAGCTGTTGTAATCCATCTAAACATGTATGTTGCCATCATAGGAAGATTGACAAATTATTGTTCCATTTATCAGGAATACTCTATAACCTGTTCCTGCATTTATACCAGAAATGATAACAATAGACACTGCCTTGAGCTGTCTTTTACATCATCAACCTAAAAAATTTGCTATATTGTATATATTTTCAGATTCACTATCATCTCTGTTCTCAATGAAATAAAAAAACAGTCATTCTAGACCAGAGTTATTGAATACATTATTATTATTCATAAATTTTATCAATGCCTAAAAACAGGCTTACCAGTTACCATGTTATAGTGCCCAGCTCATGTAGGTTTATGATAATATCTGGTAATGAGAGCAGATGATGCAGACAAAAGGGGCCTGGTTTAGGGGCCATGATCCAGGACATACCATACTCACCCACAGAAATATATGCCGGGATTCGAACCACTATCCTGGATGGATGGTGTAGAGAATTGAAACTTAAAACAAACACATTTTGCCGCAAAACAGTGCGACCTGGCCGTCCTATGGGATACTTGACAAATTACAAAATGGACAAATCAATCACACGTCTTAGGCTGGGCGCAAACTTACTACCAGCCAGCTCGGGTTGGTACATACTTTGGGTTGACCAGGTTTGCATCTAGTGCATTGTAAAATGTAACACCCCTCACTGGCTATTTGACTGCATAGCTTTCACCACACAGAGACTAAAATTCAAGCCAGAAATGGATAAGCTTGGACTTGCATGGTTTCACTATTAATAATTATTCTCAGTCTAAGAAAAGCCCTAAGTTAATGTGTATAAAGGTTGTTGGAGAATATTACATAGTAGACTGTCAAATAACTGATAAAATTAGTTATCTAATTTACTCCAGTTGCTATCAGACCCCATCCTGTAGGTCACTAGTCAAAATCCTAAACAATTTTTGTATAAATGCAATTTTTTATATTCAGTAAGTACTAGTATTTTAATTGTAGTAGTAAACATGCTGTTTCACTGGTTAGTGGGTGTTGATTTAAATTGGCAACCCAAAACATAAAAATTCAATCTTGTTATTATTTAGCAAATCATAGTCTGCACATAACAGAAATTAGCAGGGAGTGACGGGTGACATGTTGGTAGGGGGGGTTGCCCAACCACTGTACCTGTTACATGCCTGTTTCAGTTATAAAATACTGTAACTTATATCTTATATATAATTTGATACTGTATGGTAGTTTGCACTGTCTGTATGGCACCATATAATATTATAATTAAACAAAATTTCACTGGCTATTATCTGTAATATGTTGGGGACGGAGGGGGTAGGGGGGCGGGTTCAGGATAAATGTAAGCCGGTTTCTACTTACAAACCTACTTGTACTACCTCCAATTGAATGAAACATCAACCCTTTTATCATGATCAGTAAGTAGATCCTTGCAGGTTTGGACTGGCCACTGGCCATACAGATGCTACATCTGATCACCTGCATCTTTCTTACCAGTTTAACTATAACAGACTCTTACTCTCTTACTTCAGAAGGAGGCACATAGAAAAAATTGATTTTAATCAAGTTGTATACCTTGAAATAGGTTTTATTAGATTTGTATATATATCAGTCTTGTGAGAACCCTCACACTTGATTAATAATTGTATTTTAGTATTACAAGTAGTTCTTTTACTGAAGATCCTAATTAAATTAAGTAGTAAGTTCTGCAAAGAGCTCATTATTTAAGTATACAATAGTATAATATCACTAAGAGTACCATAATCATGTTGTATAAAATGAATAAAACATTTTAAAAAATAAGATTTCTTTTAAGGCTAAGATGGCAAAATTGTGCTTGTGTGGACTTCCCGTAAAGCCAGTGATACCGGCTAACACCTATATTTTTGTAGTTTTATTTTTGAACACCTCTATATTAAATGTGTGTAGTTTGTAATCTTAATAGCTTAATAAAGAAAATAATATGAAAATCACATCTATTACTAAGTCACAATTTACTCTGGTCTCAGTAGACCGGTTGTATAGTTATGTAGTCATATAGTACTTCTGACACTGATCTCCTCTGGTTAGTTTCATAAATTGAAACCATTTTAGAAATCTTTCAAAGGGCCTTTTTTCCTGTAAGTGTGGCAGAGGTGGTGCTTGAACTCTGTCCGGTTTATTAAATTTCCTCTAGAGTTCCTCATCTCTGATAGTTTCCTTAAAATGCCTAGCTTACATCAATTTGAACAAATATAGATCTTTTAAGTTCTTTCTACATATCTAAATTCCAAAATAACTAAAAAAAACATGAGTACCATCATTGCTGAGCTCTATTCTGCAGTCTCATAGTTATTGAGGTTTTTGAAACATGTGAGGTTACACCCCCCTTTATAAATATAGAGTGTTGCTTAGCTCTTTCATATTGTTGTCAGTCTTCCATCAAATTATTTGCTAATGCTACATGTGTATTCCAAGAACAATTTTTCCAAATGAACTACTACATGTATAGTATAAAAGTAAAAGGTAAAGTGCTTTTTTATTATAGTGTCACCCCTATTTAAAGGGCCAGCCATTTCTGACTTATGAGAGACTTTTTGAGCACATGTACCTCCCGAATCCTACCATTTAATGCCAGGCACCAGGCAGGTAGGCATACGGTAACCATTATTTAACTAGCTGGCGGCTCACCAACCAGCTATATCAGAACGGACCCCTGGTGGGCTTCGAACCTTCAACCTCCCACTCCAAAGGCGGATGCCTAAACCACTAGACCAAAGGAGACGGTATATGTACATGTGTTACCACCTCATAATATCATCAGAGTTATGTACATAGGATATGCAAACAAAATCTAAATGCTATTATCTCATAGCCTTTATACTGATGAAACTACTTATGTAAAAAATGCCATCAGATAAATTAGATATTGGAATGTACATCATTTTTCTGCCCAGTAATTAACCATCCATTGATGTTCATTGTATCTTCTTCATCATCAGTATATCAAATAAACATATAATTCCATATATTAAGATTATATGTTTCATGTACATACATGTATATGTTAACACCATATATGGCATTTTGAGACTGTATAATCTAGGCTGTGAGATGTGTCTTCTCCAGGGTTCTAATTGAATCTGCTATCCACCACTGGATGCAGAGTTGTGTCATGCAATTGGACCATTCCATTATTCTACAGAGGGTCCAAAATAATTTTGCAAATGATTTTTAATCTGTTTTTTGGTTCATTTCCTAGAAAGTTTTATAAATTTTATCCCAAAATGGGTGAGAAAATTTATAATACATAACAGTCTGTTTAATTTTACTTTAAATTTATTACAACCCCAATAAAGTATTACTCAAACCACCTCAACAGGGGTTCTGAATCTAAAAGAATGGTAGCAGTGACATAAAGTATATGAAACTGCGTGCCAAGAATTAAACTACATTGAAATAAAGATTAACTTTAATAACCCTCTTCACTCTAGAAAATATCACTGTTTCCTAGAGGTTCATTTTTTCTATGTGTTTTTATATACCCCACCTATAGAATAAGCCCACTAAAACACAATATAAAGTAACATGATATAAAACTTTACACAGAATTAATCACCATAGTCCACAGTACATAAATACTGCATTGCGCTTTAATTATCTTCTCTCCTCTAAGAATAATCTTAGATTTCTAGAGAGACATTTTTCACTTTCGGGCTACCGGAAAAAACCTAAATATTGTTTAAAACTTTTTTCTATTAAAACATTGGTCAAAATTAGGGGCTGTATAATCATCACACCTATAAATACTACAAAATAACATTAAAAACCCCGTTCCAAATGCTTGATTTATTCGAAAACGCCATTTCAAGCTTTCAGTTTCTTCAATGTCAATTTACCCCACCCACTTGACACCCATCAACATATCAATTCAAGGTTCCAGTATAAAATTATTATACTTGAACACGGTCCTAAAAAGTGTCTTTAATGTAGAATTTATTTAACGAAAAGTGTAGATGGCAATTAACATTAATTACGCCCATTTTCTCGCACATCGGGATCAATTAATTTCCTGCCAAAGTCACTCCGACAGGTGTTCAAATTTGACACATACTGTGATATGAAAACTGTGGATCTTTGACACTTATCGATGTCATTTTTTATTGTTAAGGTATGAAACTTCTAATTGATCTTATTCTTTCGGTCTGATTAAAAGGTCTAAGTCTAGATAAAATGTGAAATCTCAAAGTGATCGTATAACGTGTATAATCCGTTTATCGTGTAGCGTGTAGCGTGCGCTTCGTACATCGTGTATATCGTGTATCGTTCTGAATCGCTCATCGTGTATTTACCGAACGTGCAACGTGCGTCTAACGTGCGTGTATCGTGCGTACATCGTGCGTGTATCGTGCGCTCCGTGTGACAACTGTTACGTTCCGACTACTGCACCTCCTCATAAGACACCAGTACTGGTTTTCCCAGGAAGTGGACTCGAGAGTGACTCGATAACCTCAAGGCTTTCTTCACAATCGAGCAAAAATAAAATGGAATAAACTAACTAACTTGCCCTGCATTCAACAAAGCAATGGAGACCGTCATTTCTCACGTGCAATTGTTAATATAATCGTTGCTGATAGTTACACATAAACATCACATCCAGTATACGAAGAATACAAAACGGTATTACATGACCATGACAAACATCATATTGTATTAAGCACATCGTGCTACCTAATGTTAAATATTAGCATGGAGTTTTCGCGGCGAGTACGAGGTACACTTTGATTACTTCGTTTGCATTATGCCTTAGAAAACAGTATGCATCACCAGCTACATTAAGCGTGGGAAATATGCGATACACATAGCGATACGTCGGAATAAATCTATAATTATTTAAAGTTTAAAATGCTTGGCACTTAACACATTATCCATCTCTCTTAAGACGTTCACTACCAGTAGTGCCAAATGCATGTTCGGATCCGGCGTCTTTCATAAATCACGTCTATGAATCATAGACATACAACATTATATTTTAATGTACGTCAAGACCACATGGAAACGTAAGTTTATGAAATCGCTTTTTTTTAAATTGCAATCAATGTTATTTGATGTATATTTCAGTGAGGAAATGATTCATTAGTGCTAACCTAAAATGGAAGTTACGGTCAGAACCATAAGTTATTTAAAGAGTTATAAAATTCATATGAAAATTAAATTATTTACAAAAACTTACTGATTAAATAGTGTATTATTAAGACTGTGGTCAAATTGAAAGGGTATGATCTAATTCGCATATGCATGATTACATGCCATCAGCAGGGTGATAAATAATATATATATGTTATATAATAATCGGATTATGCAGCGCTAATATATCAATTATAATCAGGCAGTGGTAACGTTGTCTAACGTAGAGAGAATTGCAGGCTCTCGTTACAATTAAAGGCAAAAAGAAACAAAACATTTAGCTGAGTATAAAAAGTGATGTTTATCATAATAAATTTATTATACATGCCTTGCGATCATTAATTTTGTCGTTTATAAAAGTTTCTTTTTAGCAGACGTGCCGAGTCAAATTGTCTACTTTACGAATGCAGGCTAGCCAGAAATCTCAAATACTGTAGCGAAAGTCTCAACGTTATTGTTGTGATGTATTAAATTTAGGCATGTCTGTTCCTTTTCATTGGAAGTTTTGAAATGAATAACATCGATAACATTTCTCTATGATTGCAAACCGTGAAGCAAACAAACGTTCTTTCTATAATCAAAATACCTTCTGCTCATAAGTCTTTTAAATTAATATACCATGCTTGCCCAGAACGCATACAATTATCATCATTGATCATGCACTTCACACCTGGATTTGTGATGTATTCCGTGGTACAATAAACAGTGAAAAATTTATGGCAAAGGATCTCGACCTTCTTGGAAAAAAAGGAAAATCAATATAGCTGACTTGTCCTGCTAGTGTTAGAGTGTTTTCCAATGATTGTTTAATTGAAAGTATTATATAATAAGTTTTGTATTTCCCGATTAAGTTTTCCTTTTCGTCTGCTTTAAGTAGAGTACTGATTATTCTGTTTGTTCGTCTTGTTTCTGGAGAGTAAATTTACAATACCACTTACAACTAGATTAGTTTCAATAGTAAGTTTTTAACAGTTATGTTTTATCATAACAGCGATTTATTATACACCAGTCGTGGAATATCTTTATTTTCTTAATGCTTAAGCTATTGGTTATATTAAAGAAAATCGTGTATTTGTTTCATGTATTGTATCATAATTGTTTTGATTGACTTCACGGAATTTTATGATATAAGGCTACATAATTACCCGTAATATTATTATCTCACTCATTGTTTTATATACAAGGCACAGTTTTATTGTTTCAAATTCTGCTCAACGTTACAGTAAAAATGTCATGATAACAGTGCACAGCATGTGATGCGCATGTTTTTGACATTTTATCTAAACATGGTTCTATTGGAATGTTAACACTTGTTATTGCCTAGTTTTCAACTTCACACAATCAAAAAAAATCCTTGAATTCATACTAGAAAGGCTCCATTTCTTAATTAACGAGCGGTAAAATTAAAGAGCACTCCCTACAACTAGCAGATTATATTCTCGAAACATAGATTATATGTTCAATGAACGTAAAATGTTCCGTAATACATCACATCCACCCATTATTGTACAACAACAACTCTACATAGATTATTGAATGGTTTACGGTACTGCAGTATATTTAAAGCGTAGATTTTATCGATAATGACTGGGAATGCATAGCTGAAACTTTTAGGTTCAGTTATAATACTTCCAAAGATTCTATTATTTATGTTTTGGAGGTAATTTAATTTGACATCAGTTAAACAGCATGTCCCTTTAAGAAAAGTCAACTGAAACAGGAAGGAGTCGGTAGCAATGTATCAGAGAGGTTACTAAGCATAATGCTTTACAATATATTTATTGATAAAACTAAGTTGTATTAATATGATATATTATGAAGATAACATTATATTTAAAGAACGGTTCTGGTCATAACACATAAACCTGATTTCCTTATAATTGCTGTCAATACATTATAGTTAGCTAAAAGACCAGCAATGGAAACGGCTTATTAAATTTTATGCATTGTTGTCATATATATTCTAGTTACTCATGGAAAGTCATGGTTTAAGTTAGCTTTCAGTTTTGATCTACAAATACTCATTCGGAAGAATTAAATCGTAAATTGTTAATGTAAAGGGTGGATTAATACTTATTTACTAGAATAGTCAAAATTGTTTTTTTGCACATTTTTAGTGTTAACTTGTACAGATCCTTTTTATTTTGGGCATGACCTATCAGAGGAGTATAAATCATTGGATAATATCTCATTGAACATTATGATGGTCACTTATCATTTTAAAACAAATGCAGTCATTTATTAGTTTAAACCGTTAAAGTCGTTAAAAACAACACTTCCTAATGTATTCTCAACTTTCAATTTTCTCAATCCTTCTTCACCTAGTTACTATTGCGGTGAGTTTTGATAGAGCTTTCCAGAACAAAATTTACTTCTCAGTACAAGCCAAACTGTATAAAAACTATCCAACTGTGCAGACTTCATACATTTTAAGCACGTTTCAATTCCGGCATCATTTTATGTACTACTATGTTTGAATAATGGAAGAAAACATTTAATAATTTATATTGTTAAGCATTAATTACCTTAGCCTCACACCTCACCTATTTCAAAATTATATTATTCCAGTTAGCTAAAGAATGTAAATTGAAAGGCAATTAGATGCGCTCAAAGTATTTTTGTTCACTTTGTGTGTTTATCTTGTTACATAATAAAACAGTCGTTTCATGAGTATTAAAAAGGGAAAGCGATCAACGATTCCTGTTGATTTATATCGATCTAATATTTGTATTTGATGAAGGCGAAGATCTTTATTCCATTCATTCTTCTAACTTAAACTTAAGCTCTGTTTTATCCACAGATGTTGCGCATGCTACAACAATAGAAAATGGATTGATAACGAGAACTTGACAGTTTCCGATAGTGTAAAGGAACGGAAATTAACAAAAGCAGGTAAGATAAAGCTTTGCCAAGATTTTGTCAAGGAGCAATTTCTTTGAAACAAAGTTGTGCATAAAATGGCAATGGTAAACACAATAAATATCAAGAGGGATGCTTAACGGCAAATTTCCAGAAATTAACTGCGTATCGACGTAGGAAATAGCTCGTTCTTTGAATGAATGAGATAGTCGCCTTGATCTCTTCTATTACGGTCAAATCATGTGGTACCGATAAGCATGTTTTCGAACATTAGTAAATTTCTACAAGCTTAACATGTGTAACAAAAAGTATGCAGTACTTCCAAAACACTAGGGTATACAATTGCCTAATTTTGCCTCGAGACATATCACACATGTAAATATACACGACTGTAGCAGAAGAGCCGGAGTAGGGCATCACTATTGATTACAAAGCTTTTATAGGTAGAATATAAACGGAAATAAAAGAAGAAATGAAAACATTTACCGTCTACTTTTTTAGATACTGAACTTTTAAAAATGAGCACGGTCTATGTTTATATCTAACTGAATAGCTTGATAAAATCAAGGAAAATTAAGATATAGTTTTCAAATCTCGTTAAATGGCATAAATTTTCATGTTATTAAATTTGATAACTAAAACATAAAAAATAGCGAGAAAACAATTTTGCTCTTTCGGGGATTTAACTCGGGACCTCTTGATCTCAAAGCAGACGTTCTAACAACTGAGCTACAGTACAAAATAGGTACAACTATAAAATCCAAAGTAATCCAAATGCTCATAAATCAGGAAGTTCTCATTACACATCCACAAACTTAATATGACACTTTGTTTTCAACGATATTTTTACTCAGACCTACGCTGACGTTGTAGAATCGAAAATGACTTGTACTCATGTATACTAGTATTATGTGGTCATCGTTAAACATAAAGTTGTTATTTTAACGATATATGTTGTATGAAGTTGGAAAGATATTTAGTTCAGACCATGTAACATTATACAATTATGGATTCGTGAGGCATTAAATATGATATGATATTCACCAGAACAGGGTAATATTAATCGAGGCGATAGCCATGGTCAATATTAATCTATTCTGGTTGATATCACATCATATTCAATGTCCCACGAGTTAATAAATGTTTTATTATGTTTATAATGCTAATTTCTTACTCAAAAGTAAGTTTCAGATATTTCATTGATCATAGAAGGCTTAAAATTGCTCGGGACGACCCGTGTGCATACGTCATTTTAGTGACGACGCCCAAACGTTTGATTCCGGTACGTTCTTTTCAATACAATACTTTAAGACGGGTAAAAGATTAAACAACGCCTGTTTTGAATAATTATAGAAATAATATTTACTGGGGGAAAAAAAATCATGAAATAATTATTATATTTTGTTTTATTGATCGTGCTCTGGACCAATGAGATATTGTTTATTTACAGATCATATAATAATATCATTTGAATGTCTTGCAAAATGTGAAATGTTGTTAACAAATTCTTGAAACAGATATTAATTGTGATCAAATATTCGATTACATAATTATTGCCGTATCTGTATACCCTGAATAAAACGCTTTTATGGTAAATTATGACATTATGATGCACAACACGATAGATGAAGATTTAGATAAAAAGGTATACAATGTTGTTATTTTGCAGATGTTGAATATGGTATTCTTCGATATTTAGTTACGTATTTCAAAATACGGAATTCATTCAGATGTTATTCTATTTAACAGGCTAAGGTTTACCTCATCATAACTTCACAACTTCACAATTATGTCCTGACCCTAATACCTCTATCAAATGACCAATCAATGACTGCATTACAGTCTGTACAGTTCCCAAAAGACGTGTATTTATTTGGGTGCGTTGAACATATGCTAAGGTTGAGATACGGCGACGGTTTGTTCATTTTTTAAAATAAATTCGTCTGTGGAGACACAAAATGAAGGTTGGTAGAATTTATCCCCTGTATACCGTGCAAGGTTGTCATTCTTGAGGGTTGTGTTGTTGTTTTTTCTGTTTGCTTTTTTGTGCCAGTGCATCAGACTATAAATATCTTGCAAAATATTTCTAAATGATTCCAAAAAGTACCAGATTTTTGTTCATTCAAATACGACTTCCTGCAGGTTTGAGCTAATCGAAGGAACTTCAAAAAACCAACACTCGCTGGTTCATTTGCTACTTCTATCAACAACAGCGCCATATAAACATCGAAATAACTTTATAACACGATGTCATATATGAAATTCTTGTAAACTAACCTATTAAGAAATGAATTGAATATTCATGGCTTTTGGTGAGAGAGTTGTAAGTCAATCTCAGTTACTAAACGAAGCTGTATACAAGATTGAGAGCATTTTAAACCAATCAATACTCGCCATAGGGAACCGGTATTAGTTTTTGTAAAATTGGGTTCTTAAATTGATTTAACTTCAGCCAAATGTCACTCAGGTTTTCACAGATAGATAAGTTAACAGTCACATCTCCAACCACTTTAGTATAAACTTATGTTGATTGAATACGTATTGTGGCAAATGTCACATTAAGGTAAAATTTATGGTATGCCAGATTCAATGTAAATTCGGTCTTCGTAAGGACAACTGGGACATTGATGTACTATCTTGTCGATTAGTTCCCTTTCCACAGAGGACATTAATCGGATTGTATTCAATAACAATACCAGTCTCGTCAATGTTCCAGATTTGTAAGGCTTATGCGCTACATCATGTTCGTCCATCACATCTTCAAGATGTGAGAACTCTTTAATTTAGAACATCATTAGAAGTACATTCAG